>OZ010787.1:4008300-4608300 GCA_963932465.1 Maratus speciosus
ATTTTAAAATGATTTTGTTTGCATTGGAATAAATTCCCCTTTCTTCTTTATGAAACTGCAATGTCCAAATCGCGTAACTATGGTGCCTTTGAATCAAATAACCCTTCTACTTTTTAGATAACTCCAAAAAGTTTGATACAGTTTAAAGTTCCCCTAAATGTCAAATGCTGTGGAATTTCCCCATTGATCGAAAACAAAAGTTTCTTTCGAAAAACGTAAGGATAGTAAGATAAAGATACCTGCCAAGAGGGAACCTGTCTAACACGGAAACTGTTTTACAATACCTAGCGATTCCAACATGACTCTTTAAGTCTGTATCGAAATCCAAAGTAGCTACTTTATGACACATTTAAAAACTCATTTTTTATTTTAAACGCATTAGCTAGAATCGATTAGCATTTCCCTCTTTTCGATAAAGGCAAAAGGTTTGATACAAATTAAAGTTCCCTAAATGTCTAAAGTGTGTCTAATGCTGTGGAATTTCTCAGTTTATCAAGAAACATAAGAATAACCAGACAAATATAACTGTTAAGAGGAAACCTGTCTAACACGGAAATTGTTTTCCAGTGCCTAACGATTCCAATATGACTCTTCAAGTCTGTATCGAAATCCAAAGTAGCTAGTTTCTGACACATTTGCTAGCTTCTTTTTTTATTTTAGGCGCATTAGCTGGAATCGATTAGCATTTTCTTCTTTTCGATAAAGGCAGAAGGTTTGGTACAAGTTAAAGTTCCCTAAATATCTAAAGTGTGTCTAATGCTGTTGAATTTCTCCGTTTATCGAAAACAAAGGAGTATTATCAAAAAATAGAAATATAAACAGACAAATATATCCGCTAATAGGGAATTCTATAACTAAAATAAAACTTCAGTGGACTTCATTTTTGGTATTTTGGATAATTTTAATCTTCCAATCCTTACCAACGTGGTATTAGATGATAGGTCTGGAAAAAGTAGAAGGAACGCCCCCCCCCCCCCCCACCGCAGGGGCATTAAGCCCCAAATTGACAGTAGGGCAGACCAAGGATGAAACCAACAACTTCATGTAAGAGAGGACTAGGAGAAGTTGAGAATGGTAAAAAAACCAAACCATTGAATAAGAAAAAAAAAAAAAGAACAAGTGAAGCGTGTGATTAGAGCCAGACAAATGAAGAGGGGCCCGATGGGCCACAGCTGGTCCAGAATGAGTGCCCAAGTAGTCAGAATGGATCAAGAACTTGGAGAATAGTATCTACAATGAAGAAAAACAATGAGACAAAATATTATGAAAAACAGATGAAAAATACCAATAGCCTGAGGCTAAAAGTAAAATGTCTCACTGGGCGGTGTCCCCTGGTGGTAGTAAAAATAAAATTGATACGAGAAGATAGGGAAGAGTGAAAAGACTTTATTTTGTGAATTTTATAATTTTTGGACAAACAATATACTAAAGGTTTGAAGAAACAATATGTTAAAGCTCCCTCTTGAGGCGAAGAAAGGAGTTAAAATTAAGAAACATATGTCCATATTTTTTATTCGATTTTAGACACAATTTGATGTTAGTCTTATAATTTCCCTATGAGTGGAAGATACCGTACCAGAGTACGGAAAAAACCGCCGCTAAGTATATTCCTTTAGAGCATTTTAAGCGCAGGGGTCTAAAATTCGGTGGATTGACAAAAGAAAGGTAGATTTAGAAAGGTTATGAGATTACCCTTATTTTAATATGTTACATGAGTGGGGTAAAATAATTTTAAAAAATCCTCTTTCCTGAGGCGACACTTAAAATCTTGAAAACACATAATTTGCAGTGCAGTTTTGTTTTAACAATAGCATTTTAACATTAAGAGATATGGGACAGCTTAGGAGGGCTAAAATAAGAGAAACATTGAAAATCAAAAACAAACTGGCGCCAAATTCATTAGAAAACTTCTATATCAACAACTGAAACCCGAACTGATAACATAAACCACTATGCCTCCTAACCCATATTGCTTAATAACAATAGCGAATGGAAAAGAACGTGTACTCCTTTGGGAAATCATGACTTACACCAGAAGCGCGGTAAGTTTGACTCTTCTGAAAGCTTCCTTTCTCTCGAAGTGCGATGTTGCGAGAGCTCTCTCTCGCACTTTGAGATCTAATTTCTGGACGCAAACCGCTCGTTTATCTCGAGGAGACATTTTGCTCGAGGGCAAACCTTTCGCTTACTTCGAGGTATCTCACCGATTGTAACTCATTGCTTCCTTCGTCACTTCTCGCTCTCGGTCTCTGTTCAACATTTCATATGACATTGTCGAGAATGAGAAATCAGTTTTCGTCCTTTCTCGAAATGTTACTCTCGATGGTTGTCATTTCACTCTTGGCCAAGAAGGGCCGAGAAGAGATATCGAGGGGCAAGCTGGAGAAAGAAATGGGCATGACAATGAGCTGTGAAATGAAGCTTTAATTTTCAATGCTTTTCTTATTTTAGCCCTACCAAGCTGTCACATACCTGGAGCCCTCCGATAAATATTATTTATTAAATATAAAAATTTCAAAGAGGAAGGTGGGTCGGGTGAATTCCGAGGACGTGAGAGTGGGCGGGGCGCAATTTAAAACATTTTACCGAACTCTTCCTGTGACATATTATCGAAAAGCCCTTTCACAACTCTTTCATATTATGAACCTTTCTTCTCCCGAAGGTGAAATTCGGGAGGTAGTGAGGGGGCGAACAAATTTTTAAAACCGTAGCCAATTTCTATGATAAATTTAAATAACATTTTAGATGTGAGTTTTTTATGAAGTCTTCCAATAAATATTATTTACTGAAGATAAAAATTTTAAAGTGGGGGCTGCGTGAATTCCGTTGCGAAAGAGTGGGCCCAAGGGGGGAGGGGGAGCAATTTTCAAAGTTTTTTTGGACCGGTCATGTGATATGTTATCGGAAAGCTCTCGTATGACTCTTTCATATTATGAGACTTTCTTCCTCCCCTCCCCAATTTGACCCCCACTGCGGGGGGTAGTTTTTTTGTTTTATCATTTTAGATCGGATTTTTTTTTATGGAGCCCTCCGATAAATATTACTTAAAATATATGACATTTCAGGACACTTTTCTAAATTTAGCCAAGACCCCTCATGTGGCATATCGTTCGAAAGGTTTGTGACTACTTATTGATGTTATGCACTTCCGGTGGCCGTCCCCCACTTTGCCCCCCGGGGGACACTTTTCCAAATTTAGCCAAGACCCCTCATGTGAGGTATCATTGGAAAGGTCTGTGACTACTTATTGATGTTATGCACCTCCGGTGACAGTCCCCCACACTTTGCCCCCCCCCCGGGGGACATTTTTCCAAATTTAATCAAGACCCTTCATGTGAGATATCGTTGGAAAGGTCTGTGACTACTCATTGATGTTATGCCCCTATGGTGTTCGTCCCCACAACTTTGCCCCCCCCCCGGGGGACACTTTTCCAAATTTAGCCAAGACCCCTCATGTAAGATATCGTTGGAAAGGTTTGTGACTACTTATTGATGTTATGCACCTATGATGTTCGTCCCCCCACTTCCCCCCCCCCCGGGAGACACTTTTTGAAATTTAGCCAAGACCCCTCATGTGAGATATCGTTGGAAAGGTCTGTGACTACTTATTGATGTTATGCTCCTCCGGTGACACCCCCCCCCCTCCCGGAGGACACTTTTTCAAATTTAGCCAAGACCCCACATGTGAGATATCGTTGGAAAGGTCTATGACTACTTATTGATGTTATGCTCCTCCGGTGTCTGTCCCCCCCCCACTTCCCCCCCGGGAGACACTTTTACAAATTTAGCCAAGACCCCACATGTGATATATCGTTGGAATGGTCTGTGACCACTTACTCATGTTATCCACCTCCCGCAACCCTCCCCACACTTTGCCCCCACGGAAAGGGCATTTTTATAAATTCAGATCCAGACCCCTCGTGTGATGGTTCGAAAGGCCTGAAGACTTGTGACGACTTATTCGTATCATGCAGCTACTTTGCCCCTCCGCTCACTTTGACCCCTCCCCCCAAGATTCGTTCGTTTCGATAATATATATTTTTTACAAGATTTTGTAGAGCGTGCACACCACGCCTGCTATACGATGTCGTATATAGCGGGTAACCTGTTCGTGATTTCATATTACAAGATTACGTATAACTTAGGGGCCCCAATTAAAGGAGGGGCCCACTAGCGGGTGAAGTCACCTTGTCTTTATTAACACCGACTCATTCCAGTTTACTCGCAGACGATTCTTGATAAAATGTATGACGTATATAATATATGATGTATAAAAACTGGAGTCATCGAGTAAAAATTTACACAATCGAAAAATATCGAGATGTCCATACAATCGAGAAAAACATCTCGTTATTGCCCATCACTATTCATGTTATGCACATCTGATGCCCCCGCCCACTTTGCTCCCCCCTCAGGGGGCAGTTTTCTAAATTTTGCCGAAACCCCTCATGTGACATATTGTCGGAAAGGCCTGGGGCTACTTATTCATGTTATGCACATCTGTTGCCCCTACGCCTACTTTGCTCCCCCCTGAGGGGGCAGTTTTCTAAATTTTGCCGAAACCCCTCATGTGACACATTGTCGGAACGGCCTGTGACTACTTATTCATGCTATACACATCTGATGTCCCTGCCCCCACTTTGCTCCCCCTGAGGGGGCACTTTTCTAAATTTTGCTAACACCCCTCATGTGACATATTGTAGGAAAGGCCTCTGACCACTTATTCATGTTATGCACATCTGATGCCCCCCCGCCCACTTTGCTCCCCCCTCAGGGGGCAGTTTTCTAAATTTTGCCGAAACCCCTCACGTGACATATTGTCGGAAAGGCCTGGGGCTACTTATTCATGTTATGCACATCTGTTGCCCCTCCGCCTACTTTGCTCCCCCCTGAGGGGGCAGTTTTCTAAATTTTGCCGAAACCCCTCATGTGACACATTGTCGGAACGGCCTGTGACTACTTATTCATGCTATACACATCTGATGTCCCTGCCCCCACTTTGCTCCCCCTGAGGGGGCACTTTTCTAAATTTTGCTAATACCCCTCATGTGACATATTGTCGGAACGGCCTGTGAATACTTATTCATGTTATACACATCCGATGTCCCTGCCCCCACTTTGCTCCCCCTGAGGGGGCACTTTTCTAAATTTTGCTAACACCCCTCATGTGACATATTGTAGGAAAGGCCTGTGACCACTTATTCATGTTATGCACATCTGATGCCCCCCCGCCCACTTTGCTCCCCCCTCAGGGGGCAGTTTTCTAAATTTTGCCGAAACCCCTCATGTGACATATTGTCGGAAAGGCCTGGGACTACTTATTCATGTTATGCAAATCTGTTGCCCCTCCGCCTACTTTGCTCCCCCCTGAGGGGGCAGTTTTCTAAATTTTGCCGAAACCCCTCATGTGACATATTGTCGGAACGGCCTGTGACTACTTATTCATGTTATACACATCCGATGTGCCTGCCCCCACTTTGCTCCCCCCGAGGGGGCTCTTTTCTAAATTTTGCTGACACCCCTCATGTGACATATTGTAGGAAAGGCCTGTGAGCACTTATTCATGTTATGCACATCTGATGTCCCTCCGCCCACTTTGCTCCCCCCTGAGGGGGCTGTTTTCTAAATTTTGTCGAAACGCCTCATATGACATAGTGTTGGAATGGCCTATAACTAATTGTTCATGTTACACACATCTGATGTCCCTGACCCCTCTTTGCATCCCCCCCTGAGGAGGCACTTTTATCAATTTTGCCAGCACACCTTGTGACATTGTTGGAACGGCCTGTGATCACTTATTTATTTTATGCACCTCCAGTGTTCCTTCTACCACTTCACTGGCTTATCTTTCAGGAAAACCACTGTTATTTAAGACAAAAGCAGGCTGTACAGTGATACTACATGATTTTATGTAAAGAGAAGACACGGGTTTTTTACTTAAAGGGAAACTTCAGGTATTTCGGACAACATGGTAAGGGAATGCGCAGGTTTGTTTACCTAAAGGAAAGCTGAAGGTATTTCGGACAAAAAAGTGGGGGGTTAATTCAGGTTTTTTGCCTAAAGGAAACCCGCAGATTTTTTTGTCCGAAATACCTTCAGTTTTCCTGAATTTTTTTTTAAAGGTTTTTTGCTGACTTTTTTACCTGGGGGGTTTCGGCAAAATTTAGAAAACTGCCCCTCAGGGGGGAGCAAAGTAGGCGTAGGGGCAACAGATGTGCATAACATGAATAAGTAGCCCCAGGCCTTTCCGACAATATGTCACATGAGGGGTTTCGGCAAAATTTAGAAAACTGCCCCCTGAGGAGGGAGCAAAGTGGGCGGGGGGCATCAGATGTGCATAACATGAATAAGTGGTCACAGGCCTTTCCTACAATATGTTACTTGAGGGGTGTTAGCAAAATTTAGAAAAGTGCCCCCTTAGGAGGAGCAAAGTGGGGGCAGGGACATCGGATGTGTATAACATGAATAAGTAGTCACAGGCCGTTTCGACA
The DNA here is from genome assembly GCA_963932465.1 of Maratus speciosus. NCBI lineage: Eukaryota > Metazoa > Arthropoda > Arachnida > Araneae > Salticidae > Maratus > Maratus speciosus. The sequence continues at coordinate 4,014,792 of OZ010787.1, forward strand.
ATATGTCACATGAGGGGTTTCGGCAAAATTTAGAAAACTGCCCCCTCAGAGGGAGCAAAGTAGGCAGAGGGGCATCAGATGCACATAACGTGAATAAGAGGTCACACGTCTTTCCAACAGTATGTTATATGACAGGTGTCGGTAAAAGTTAGAAAAGTGCCCCTCTTTGGGACTAGTATTGTGCCCCCCCCCCCTTGAAATTTTTATATATTACAAATAATATTTATCAAAAGGCTCCGTAAAAAACTTCAATCTAAAATGATGAAAATACTGCAATAAAAAAAAATCTGAAAAGTAAGACATAATAAAATTCCCCAAAGCAGAATATGATTATAAATGCGCCATACATTGACTTCACTGCAGAACATTTCAAATTTTCATTTTCACGAAAATCCACCATTCAATTGTAGGAAAAATTGCGAAATTTGTCACTCAATGGCAAGGAAAAAAAAAAAATGGCAAACTCTTTAATCGTTTATTTAAAAAGATTGCAAAATTCATCAATCGGTCGCAAGAAAACTCGTTCAATTCGTCAGTCATGGAGAACAATTAATGAAATCCTTTAGCTTGCTGTGGAAAAACATACAAAATTCGACGAACAGTTGCGAGAAAAAAATCCACGATTTTCGCCAATCGGTTGCAGGTAAAAAAACACAAAATTTGTCAGTGCACCTCTAGAAGAAACAGCGAAAAAAAAACTACGATCTTCTCTAATCGTTCGCAAGAAAAAGCCTCAAAATTGCTATGTTAAAAGGAAAAATTCGTGAAAATTGTCAATCGGTTGCGGTTAAAAAAAAAATCGTGAAGATTGTCAGAAGAATCTGCGAAATTCGTAGATCAGTAGCGGAAAAAAACTCACGACTTTCTCCAATCTGTGTCAAGACTTGCTTACTGGTTCAAGGGAAATATCGCAAAATTTTAAAATCGGTTACAGGAAAAAAAAAAAAGTGAAATTCGTCGGTGTATTATCGAAAAAAAATAGAATTAGTCGATCAGTCGTGCAAAAAAAAACCCATGAAGATTTGGCCAATCAGTCGCAGAAAAGCGACAAAGTTCACCAGTAGACCGTGAGAAAATAATCACGATATTCACCGATCTGTTGCAGTAGAATGCGAAATTCGTCGATCGGTTGCAGAAAAAAAGGATTTTTTACCAACCGTTTACACGAAAAAGAGAAAAAATTTGCTAATCAGTAAAAAGAAAATATAATGAAATTCGCTTATCAGTCGCATGTAAAAAAAACTCTGAAGTTGTCAGAAAATTCACGAAATTCTTCGATCAGTCGTGGAAAAAACCAACGATTGTTTCCAATCTGTCGCAAGAAAAAATTGGAACATTTGCCAATCAGTCTTCGGTAAAAAAGCATGAAATTCATGGATCAGTCGTGTGAAAAAAAACTACGATTTTCGCCAAAAGGTCAATGAAAAATATCACAAAATTCACCCACCTGTCGTGGTTAAAAAATGCGAAATTCGTCAATGAATTGTGGAAAATATATCAAAATTCTTCACCCAATCGCAGGAGAAAAATTGTGAAATTCATCGATTTGGTCAGAGAAAAAAGGCCAAATTCGCCAGTTGACAGAGGGAAAAATCTGAAATAATTCGAAAATCATCAATTGATTGTTGGAAAAAAAACCCGTTAAATTACCATTCGAGTAGGGGGGGGGGGAGAAATCACAAAATTCACCAATAATTTCATTCACGTGAGTATGTCAGGGTTTTATGAAATGTCTTTTGCATTTCTATAAAAGATGCAATTGCACTTCTTCATATATAAAGAAAATTTTCCTGTGACTTTTTTTTTTTTTAATTCACACAGAACATTTGATTAGCTGAAGTACATTGCAGAACATTGCAAAGTATTCAGCTTTGGGAATGAAATTCTTTGATCAGCCGCAGAGAAAATCTGTGAAATTCAGTCAGCGACCATATGAAAAAAAAAAAAAATTCAACAACTGTTTATGGGAAAAAATGAAGTTTGTTGATTAGCTAAGAAGAAAATCGGCAAAATTCATAAACCGGATATGTGAAAAAAATCACACGAGTTTTGCCAATCAGCCGCAAGGAAAAATGCAATATACGCCAATCGGTATGGTTTAGATGTATTATAATCCCGCATTTGCCATCTTTGATTTTTTTCTTGCATGAAAACTCCTTTTTCGCCAAGTAGTAAATGTCGCCAATGGTTAAATATTGTTGATAGATTAATATAACATTGAAAAAACTGAAATATAATCATTATAACTATTAATTAAAAAACATTTTTAATTCACGCCAAGAAAATAAACCAAGATGGCAGATGTGGGATTACAAAACATTTGTTCTGAAATAAAATATCACAAAATTTATCAGTTGGTTGCGGGGAAAAAAATTGCAAAAATTCTCATTGAATCACCTGAAAAAAAACTGAGAAATTCAACCGTCGATTAATGGGGAAAAAAAATCTAGAAACCCTTCAGTCGATTGCTTTAAAATATTGGGAAATTCGTCAATTGGTCACTGGAAAACAACATGAAATTCAGCAGGCAATCATGAGAAACAATCGTGAAATTTTACAGTTGGCTGCAGAAAAAAATGTGAAATTCGTCAAACAGTTACAGGAGAAAAACATAAGTCGTCAGTCAACAGGGAAGAAAATCAAGAAATTTCATCAGTTGCAGGAAAATATCACAAAATTAAAAAGGTCAAAATAAAAAAGGACTAAATGCAAAATATTTTCAGTGAACAAGGTTCTTGAGTGTTTTTTTTTTTTTTTTTTTAAGTGTCCAGCTGGCAGTAATTTTTTTCTAGAGTCCACACTGTTGAAGGCATTTTTAATATAATTGTAGAATAAAATGAAATAAGTGATTACTACTCTATTGTTATTCATACTGCTTAATATGTTTCTGAATAATTAATTTGTTAAGACAGTGTTATCATTGTGAATTTGTATTTTTTTTTTTTTTAATTTACATTTGCTTATGGATATTTCTTTTAAAGAAGATTTCAATATAAAAAAGAATGCAGGTGTGCATTTTTATTATCTGCCTCTTAAATAGGAAAAAAAAAAAAAAAAAGAAAGAAAGAAATCTTGTTTTTCACCCTTTTATGATATGAATCCATGTATATTAGCATTGAGTCTAAGCCACTTTAGCAGGGCGCAGCGCCGGCAGCCTTTTTTTTTCTTTTTTGTACATGGCAAAGCTCTTTTAAACCCTTCTGCTCTTTTTAACACTTCCTATGCTCCCTGTGGCAATTCAACTGATCGCGGTAAAATATCGCAAACTCTAGGGACTCTAAACAAACCAGTTCAAAATATTTTTGTGAATAATGTACAAGTGTGCCCTTTTTTAGAATAGGGGAGAGCTGGGAGGAGTGGGACAGATTTCACAATTTATTTTTTAATTCACTACTTATGTTTTACCAAGAGTATAGCTTATAAAAATCTAATAGTATGTTACTTAAGCTATGTTTAAAAAATACAAACGCTGTGAAATACAAACAACTGGCTTTTATTTGAACGTTTTAAAATGTTAAGATTTTTGACCCACACCAAATGTGATAAACTCCTTATCACTGTCTATATCCTCAACTCTGCCAATATAATAAACAACTGTCTTCTTCGTCAAAATTTTAACAATTACAAAGTCATTTATCCTAATTTTGGATCATCAGTTAACCAATCAAATTCTTCAGCAATTTCATTATCATTGTGAGTAATCAAATCAAAAGTCTTCATCTGTAGAGTCATGCAACAAAAATTTCCCATCAATGGAATCATCAGATAATTCATTTGCTTTTTTCTGTTTCTTCCTTTTCACCTTAAGAGTTTTCTTTTTACACAATCTCTTCTGCTTTTTATCAGCGGCTATTTTTTCAATTTCTTCTTTTTCTGGTGTGTCAGTGATGATTTTTTTATCTTTCCTTTTTTCTGTCTTTCTTTATAGTTTTTGTGGAAATGCTTTGGGATAAGGGTGCATATCGGAAGGACTCAAAGGTGTTTGAGAACATGTCCCATTCCTCCCTCTGCTGAATATTTTTTAAAAAGGCTTATTATATATATCATGCTACATTTATGCTTTATTTGGCTGCTAGTTTACAAACACTATATCTTTAAGTTTATTATACAATTATAATATTTTTATTTTAAATATAATATAATTGAAAAAAATCATTGAAAGAATAAGAATTTGTACTTACTTCTGAGGTATGAAAATAAAATTTTCCCTTTTAAATACAAACAATAATACAGCTGGTGTAACAATTAGAATCAAACATGAAGCTATAGATGCTTTATCTAGTGGACAAACTAGAACTTAATTCTAACAGTTATTTTGGACATAAATGCTGCTGTCCCACTCCTCCCACTGTCCCATTCCTCCCAACTCTCCCCTAGTGTTTCCTTTTTGAAAAATTCCCGCCCGGCAGTCCTTTTTTCTAGTCAACACTGCATATGTAATGTAATATTAATGTTAAAAAAATGAAGGAGGCACGTAATAAAAATGCACACTTTTTACACGATTAAATCAAGTTGACAAAAAGATCTAAAAACAAATATAAAAAACACCAACTGACCAGTAGTTGAATTGACATAAAAAAGCCACTGGTCCCAAGGAACAGTAAGCATGAGAATTTATTTGTCCACATTCATCACTGGTCTGCTACATAAAATTCTATTTCATCCCTTTAACCCTTTGAGTGACAATTAATTACTTCATCTGACTAAGATTTAATCGAATTTTCTTTGTTTTTTTAAATAAAATAAAGTTATGCGATATGTGTTTAGTTGCAGTTTTGGCAGGGAGAGGAAAGTTTATGTTTACCTGTCAGAGAGGGGGGGGGGAGTTACTGGTCCTGCAGATTATAAAATTTTTCAAATTAGTGGTCCAATTGAATTTCTGGTGGTACAGAACAGTCCCAGCGGACCCCCAAGGAAATCGAATGCTGAACTGACAGTGAATAATATGACTTTTAAAATATTTACTACTCAAAAACATATTAAGCAATATGAACTGAACAAGCACAGAATGAAATCAGTTATTTCTTTTAAGCCTGTAAATGATAAAAGTAACAATGCAAACAAGAAAAAATTACACAAATAAAATTTACATACACAATAAAACATGCGAATCTGCTCAAAACATGGAAGATTCTCACCCATTACAGAACAGTCCTTTTTAATAATTGTTTTGTACACACAGGAGGTAAACGCAGGGATCAATCCAGGCAAAATTTGAGGGTTTTTTTAGGGCCCTTTCACAAAAGTCTATTTAATAAAATAGGCCCCATCACAAAAATAAATATTATAAAATGAGCCCCTTCACAAAAATAAATTTAATAAAATGGGCTCCTTCACAAAAATAAATTTAATAAAATGGGCCGCTTCACAAAAATAAATTTAATAAAATGGGCCCATCCTCAAAATTCCTTTTAATAAAATAGGCCCACTTCATAACATCTTTTGCATATAAACTATTTTAAATATGTAATTAGTAAATAAAACCAGGTAATGCGAAACAAAAACCTTAACTGAAATTTAAAGAAGTTTCTGTTAATAAATTCTTGATCCGAATTTGAGTTACTGGATTTCAACTATAGTTACAAAATATTACTTTTCACAAAAATAACTTTTAATTTTCACATAATGGAACCCAAGAATAAAAGCCTGCATCGACCCCTGTTTGTTAAAGGCCCCAAGAATCTATATATAATTTTTAATGATGTTATGCACTATAGAACAATATTATTGCTCTAAATTTGTCTTTAAATGTTTTTTTGTGAAAAAATTACTTTACTTAAAATAATTATACACATGTAAAGAATTTTAAAATTATTTTTCCCATATTTCATATTCTGTATTATAAATTATTCTACAATATATAATTTTTTTTAAATTAATTTTATGAGTCGAATATTGCAGCTAGTGACATTAAACCCCGCTAAAAGATTTGCCAGAGATATTACACCTCCACTGAGTATTAATCAAGCATCTATGTTCCTAAAAAGATTATAGCTGCTTGGTTTTTAAAGAAACCAAATTACTTACTCATAAAATGATATTCCAATACAGTGATCTGCTTAGAAAGAACTTAGGTCCTTTAAAGGACCCTTCACAAACTTTTTCCCCTCAAAACAAGGGCCCTTCACAAAACGTTTCCACCTCCAAACTGAGCTTTTTACGAGTTTAATTATCAAGAAGTAATTTAATCCTTCTATCACTTTTATGCATAATGGAAATATATGCATATATCTTCTTAAAAGTATAAACAAGAAACTGCACATAATGATTCTTTTAAATTCAGAAAATTATGACTAGATTTTTCCCAAAAATAAAAAGACGTATTAATGAAAATATCAAAAAATAAAATAGTTCTCTCTAGGATGTATTTGAAAAGTGAAGTGTCACGCCGTTTTTAAAACTGAGAGATTTGTATCGCTATTATTTTAAAAAATAGTAAAAATTCATCTTTAGTCATACACGAAGATTTCTTGTAAAACATTATTTCCATACCACAGTATTTCTATACGTGGCGATCTGGTTTATCGAAAGTGGTTAGTATCGCATGAATGGCTGAATACAAAGTACCAAGCTATAATATTAAAATAAGTATAATACAAGGCTCACTTATACCCCTCTTACGGCTATATATATATCCATTTAAAAATTAATTAAAATGTGACTAATATACAGATAAAAAGAGCCCTGCAAAAAGGAAAAATAGAATAACAAAACGACAGCGTAACGACTGCTCCCGCTTATTTTCCGAGTGGCGGAAAAGTAAACATGCTTTCTGTGTGTTGAGTTGATAACTTCCTTCTCATTCTCCCATGACATGGAGTCAGAAATACAGCTACATGAGGGCTGCTGTCATCTCGAGGGCCCGGGTTCGAGTCCCTGGGTAAGACATGGATGTAATTGTGTATGTCCCATTGTAGTTATATAATATATGTAATGAAAAATAAAAATTGTTGTGACTTGTTGTTGTTTCTATGTATAATAAGGATCATTCGAGGCGACAGCCATTGTAGCTATAGGCCCCAAAGCATTCTCCACCTCGGTGGACTTCAAATGTTAAATTACAGCTACATGATCAAAAATCAAATGTTGCAACGAAAACTTTGTTTTTGAAGAAGTAACTTTTCTAAAGACTGGAATTCACGCCTGATAGAGGGTAAGGGCAAATTATGCATGTAATAACCCCACCTATATTTTTCAGCTTTAATCGTGGACGCTACCAAAATGAGGAAAGGGGGGGGGAGGGACCCTGCCCCTCCCTAGATTTTAAAATTTAAGTAACTAGATATTTCTTTTTGTTATGTTTTCAAAAACAATATAAAATGTATTATTTTCGAGTAACTAAATTAAAAGAGCCTCTTTTCTTTAATGTCAGTTGTGCAAAATTCTTAGTTTCTTTTTTAAAGTCTTTTTTTTGTCTGTGTTGTTTTATGATGGCCAATTGTCTACACTTGGGATATTGGGCGAAGGGGGGTTGCCTGGGGTCTTTCAAAGGGAAGCTAATCCGTATTTAAGCAAAGAAATCCAAGGTTCGAAGAAAACCACGAAAAAAACTCCGAACGACTAGGCCGACGGGCGCGATTGGGTTCGAACCCAGCATCTCCCGTCTACCAGCTTTGAGAGCAGAACCTCTCGGCCACTGGTGGGGTGGTTTTGAAGAGGAACTAAGGATTTTGAGCTAGGACGACAGGAGTGGCATGGTGGAAGTGGGGGGGGGGGAGCGGAGTGCATTGTATCCCTTCCTGCATTTTGAAATTTAATTAACTAAAATTTCTTTCTTTTTTTTTGTCTGATTTAGAAGAGCACAGTAAAATATATTCTTTTCGAAAAACTTAAAATGAAAAACTAAATAAGATATTTTTAGAAAAGGGAGAAGGGAAATTGAGGGCCCTCGTTAGATTTTGAAATTTAACTAAAATATTTTTTGTGCGTGTTTGAATATGATTTTAAATATTAATGAAAGGGACTTTGAAATAATTTGGAGATTTTTTTTTTTTTTTTTTTTTTTTTTTTTTTTTTTTTTTTAGGGTGCATTTTTTGTACGTGTTAGACTTCGAAGGGTTATATTTTTACTGGTGGTAATTTAAGAGAAATTTATGACAAATTTTAGGATAAAAAGGGGACTTTGAAATACTTTCGTGATTATTTTTTTTTCGTTTTAGGGGGAATATTTTGAGATTGAAATTTTTGAGCTTGTTAGAGTTAGAGGTGAAATTGTTACTGGTTATAATATTAGAAAAAATTGTGGCAAATTTAAGGTCAAAAAGGGCTTCGGAAAAATTTCGTGATTTGTTTTTCTTTTTAGGGGAATTTTCGGAGATTGAAATTTTTGAGCGTGTTAGAGGTGAAATTGTTGCTCGTAATAACTTCCTAAATGGGGTAATTAAAATTTTTAACTAGTAGACTCTTCAAAATAATTTCGAGATTTTTCTTTCTTTTTGAAGGGATTTGTAGGGAATTAAAAAATACTGTTTTAAATGGTAATTAAAAATCTCAACGAGGGGGACTTTTATTTCTAGAATGGGATTTTTATATCGCTATTTAAAATGGTAATTTTAAATATTAATTAGAAATTTTAACGAGGGGGAGTTAAGAATTTTTGACTGAACCGGAGGAAGACGTTAGATTTCCGGGAATTATCTAATATATTAATTTCGAAATAAATTAAAAATATTAATGAGGAAATGCGGGCATATCAAAATCTTAGATACCATAATGTGCAATAATAAAACCTTTAAGTAAAACCTTCATGTTACCTGGTAAAGAAACAATTTTCATTTTCCTTCAACATACCTCATGTGATTTCACGAAAATCTTCTACGTCATTGAAGGTAATTTGGAGGTTATAACTTACAGAAATAAACCTGTATGAAATCTTTTAAAAAGAGGTATACTTCTCTTAAGATAACCTTTAGTTTTCATTTGCCTGAAAGATACCCGTTGAAACCTTCAAAATGGCTGCAAAATCTCAAAATTTTTAAAGGTTTTTCTCTGATTTTTTTACCTGGGTCTAAGTAGCATTCTCAATGTATTTGTTGAAAATTAAAATTCTATCCCATTTAAAACAAAAGTGTATATTCATCTAGATTACCTGAAGTATTTCTTTAAGTGTACCTTGGCAATTAAAAACAACACAAGGAAGTCATGTTAAATATAAACTTAAGACTTTTTGAAGTGACCTATTTTCTCCTTTTCAAACAATTTAATAAGTTTTTTCAGGCTAGAAGACACTGTCCCGCTTCAATGGTCTTGTTTGAAAATATTTTAAAATACACTGTTAAACGCATTAGTGGAATTTTTTATGCTGAGATTATGAGAATGTATTGCAAAGAGAGATTCTTGTTTTCTTTAGAAAATTTACAGTATATTTTTATACAAAATATTCTTCAAAGTAGAATATTTGTGCTAAAACTTGCATTTATCTTCCAATAAACTATCATGAATGCAAAATACCCTAGTTTAAAAACAAAGAAAACTTAAAAATAAAGTGTGGAGAAAAGTCCACTCCCCCCCCCCCCCCCCTATATTGCATTTGGAACAGCATTCTTTTATGATCTGTAGACTTAAAATATTCCTTTCCTTTTGATATTGTTGTGTATTTTTAGACTTTTAAAGAGTAAAATTCTCATTTCCTGCCCAAAACCCCAATTCAAAAAATGACTAATGAATTCATGTAGAAATTAGCATCAAATACAGATCTTTACTTAGTGCAGGTTTACTGAAGTTCCTTGAAATCTATGTAATAAATTATACGTACATATGTTTTCTTATTGCAAATTAAGTTAAACACATTATATTACTATCTATATTATAAAGCATGTCTGTGAATAATGCTGACACACATCGACAGTGGCAACAATTTAAGCAATTCATATCTCTTTTTCCTCAAATTTAACTACATCATCATATTTTCATTCTCACACCATCAAATAAGGCAAAAAATACAACTTAAAATGCAATAAGTTATTTGAAAACTGTATTTCAATTCACTGATTTTTAAAATTATTTTCAAACATTCATTTAAAATCAACCTCCATCATATGCAGCTAAATTAACTCATTTGCACTTATATTTTGTATGTTACATATAAATAATCTTAAAAGTTGCGAGTTTGAGAATGAAACTTTCACAACTAATTCTGAAGCTCAAACTACTGATGTTTTAAACAACTTTTTATAAAATTTACAATTATTAAAATACTTACTCTATTAGACTTATTAACATTAGCAGGGCTGCCACAGTCAACTATTTTTTTCTTATATTCTTTAAATTATTATTTCTAAACAATAATAATATACAATTACTTTTAAATAGTGGTAGAATTAAAAGAAATAGTTGTCGATGGCAGCCCCGCATTAGCTGAAATAAAAATGGCCACATACACAATAAGAAAGCAACACAATTCAGTTGTTTGCGGTATGCCGCTCCATTAATTGACAGTACAAATTAGATATTAAAAATTATATAAGAATAACATAATCACATTTTACATAGAACTTTTCCCCCAGATAATTTTGGGAGGCTGCTGAACACTGTTCGCTCTTTGGTTTAAAACAGTCGCATTATTCGCAAGCTTGGTATAAGTCAGCAAAATGGAATTGACCACACGCACAGGGCGGAGCTCGCAATGTTTCCCACAAGCATTGCGGTATTTGATTGGATTTTGGTGAACGCTTGTGGGGAAAATCGAGAAGCTGATTAGCTATAATCCATCATGACGTTGGAAATGCTTCGTCCATTGCTCCAAGCATCTGATTAATTTTTCCACCTGTTTTGATAATGAAAGATGAAATTTTTAAGATATAAAATTGATACTTGTTCAGACATGTTACTGAAATATGCAAAATATAATAAAATAAACAAATTGAAGAAAATGCACCATTTTGCATTACTTCTGGTTCAGTTTGAGGAAAAGGAAAAAGAAAAAAAATTCTATTTTGGTATAAAAATTTGGGTTCTATGAGCTTGAAAATTTATAATTTTCCAATTAACATGTGTTTTGAAACCAGGTTTGTTGCCTTTTAGCTAGGCCAAACCGCAATTTTACTAAAAGATAATGCTTTGTATCTGGTGGGATTGCCATGATATTATCCACAAAGAGTATCCGGAAAAGGGTAAAACCATGGACAGTAAGGTGTACAGCAAGATGCTAGTCCATGTTAACGTTGCTATCAAGGCAAAACGTCAAAATGAGTTCCAGCACAAGAAGGTAATATTTCATCGAGATAATGCTAGATCACATGTATCTGCATTCACTGGCTGGACTCGAATGGGATCTTTAGCCACATCCACCATATAGCCCTAACATCGCTTCTTCGGACTTCTATCTTTTTTCACACCTGCAGCTACATCTTGCTGCTGCTATCTAATTCTGCACAGGACTTCCGAAATGAGGTTGATCTGTTTTTGGACAGAAGGCTTTGAGAATGTACAAAAACGTTGGCAGAAAATCATAGATTCGGGTGGTGATTACTACCAGCACTAAAGGTACTGTTTTCATGTTATTTTTCTAACTAACTTTTTTTGGTGGGAAACTTTCGTTACAACCTGATATATATATTAAGGTGGGTCGAAAAAACCGAAATTTTTATAATCGAAATGTAATAGCGCTAAAAAGTTACCTTTTGTAATACAGAATAAATTTCTAAAATATTACATCGATCGGTTAATATCTTTTACCGCCGCAAGGGGGCCAAAGTTTCAAAAAATCGCAAAAAACATGTTTTTTTTATCATTTTTTTTTTAAATTATCCAAACATACCAATACAATTTTTAATAGAACGCAATAGCTACATGAAGATATGAGAAATGTCCCGGTAAATGTTCATTATGATGAAATCATGTCTTTATTTGTCGCAAAAAGACCAAATGTTTTGTAAAAATTTCAAAAATTTCAATTTTTCATTTTTTTTCTAAATTTTTATAATTTCTATAATATGTCTAGAAATAAATAATTTTACTTTATATCTATTAATATATCATAATTTATTATAACTATTTGTAATAGACTTGAAAATAAAGTTAATCATTCATTTTTCTTGACGATCGCTTCATCTACTGATGTTTTACTTTATAACAGCCAATTCATGCCACAAAAATTATATAAAATGAGCAAAATATTTTAGTATTTTATTAATTAAAATATAGAGATGTTTAACCAAAACGGGTTAAATAAAATGAAGAAGAATTTAATGTAAATGAATTTTATAATATAACTTGCTTTCAGATGAAGCCATTATTTCTCGAGAGGCCAAAACTGATCAAATATGATCCTCCCTCTGTTCTAGTAAACAAACATTATCAGAGCTTCAATGAATAATTTCACGCATCTTTCTAGTGATTGAGTGGGACAAGGAAAGTTATAATAGCTGGTATCTTTAATCGAACATTTTAAACTCACCAGCGTTTTTAGTCGATAAAGAAACCATAACAGATGGTTCCGTTAGTTTTCAGTTTTGTCAGTAGACTAAAGCCATAGAATTTTAAGCTTCAGTGTTGAAGTCTGCTATGATAAAGTGACGGATGGTACTATTTTAGTCCACAGAACTTCGTGTTTTTGCAATTTTCTTCATGGCTGGGGCCCTGATGTTCTCCTCTTCATATGCTATCATTCCAAAGAGACTATTTGTATGATTTGCGAAATAGTCATTTCGTGAAAATACAGGAACTATAATCTTTCGTAGATTATCTGTCAAGTAACGTAAGTTACTAACTATAGTGCACAGATTCTGGAAAACATGAGTGTCATTTTAATTGTGAACCAACTGATGTAGTACATTTTCAGGATGTACTCAAAGAGTATGACAAGTTAAGAAGAGGGTTTCTTTGTTCCAACGTAGAGTCTCAAAATTCGAATAGCAGTAATGATCCACCTTGCGTGAAATATTTGTCCAGGGACAAATTAAAAAAGGTAAATTGTATACACGCGTGTTGAAAGAGCTTGCAATATTTCAGACATATACTTCTGGTCAGTTGACAAATCATCTTTATCAACAGCTAGGTGATCAGATTAAATTGGCTTAAATTTTGCAATTGGTAATAATTCGCAAATCGCAAGAGATCAACCAATTGGTCCACAATATGATAGCGAACCTGTTTTTTGTCATCAAGATGTTTGAAAAGATGTCTCAGTGGAAGCTCATTGAAGTGAGGTCAAGGAAGCCAATAAAGTGGTTTTTTAAAAGTTGTTCTCAACTAATCCTACTATAACACCACCTTTGCATCCTGTTTTGAAGACAGTTCCGCGAAATTCAACTGCAATTATTATTCCAGTCGGGATTTCATTTTTCTTCAAAAAATCTATAATGTCATTGCATATAGAAGTCGCCTTGATAGGCGATGGTGTCAAATGACGAAAATAATTCAGACCTGGTTCTAGTACAAAGAGATATGTTCCTCCTTGACTTCGCAAAGATGAAACTTTGCCACCTCTTTAACCTGGCAGATATTTCTATCTTTAGGGCCATCAAAGTATAGAGTAAAAGGAGTAAATAATAAATAAAAAAAAACGAACAAAGTGAAACGTGGCCCTCTAGCAGCGAGAAATTAATTTTACGTGCAGGCAGCTGCAGGTGTTTCTATCATTGAGCAATTTTTTTTAAACAGAATTACAGTGATCATGGTTAACAATGTGCATGAAATTAACAACATAAAATGCCTTTCTCAGCCTATTATAAATGTAAAAAATCTGAAAACATTACAAAAGTTATGAAAATTGAAAAAAATGAAAAACTTTAATTTTTAACATTTTTTAGAAATTTTGGCCCTGTTGTGGCGGTAAAAGCAACGATGTCACAAAAATGAAATGTTAATGTTACGTTACTAATATCTTGGCGTGGCTATTGCGTTCTATTAGAAATTGAATAAGTATGTTTGGATAATTTAAAAAAAAAAAATGCTAAAAGTATGTTTTTTGCGATTTTTTCGAAATTTGACCCCTTGCGGCAGTAAAACATATTAACCAGTCGGTGTAATATTTTACGTATTTTATCTTTTTTACAAAAGGCAACTTTTCCGCGCTATTACGTTTCGATTATAAATATTTCGGTTTTATCGACCCACCCTAATATATATATATATATACACATATTCATCAGGGGTCTTTCCAGACTTTTCTCCCAGGGTCCTGTTTTTGCGAAATAGTGAAAAGCTTTTTACATTTGTGAAAAATCTAGTCATAATTTTGTGAATTTGAAATTATTATATTCAAGTTCTTGTTTATACATTTTTAAGGAGATATATGTATGTAAAATACAAAAATTTTCTTATGTGTGTAAACGTGACAGGTCAGATTTTACTTTTAAATGACTAAATTTGTGAAATGTTCATATTGGACAAGAATTTTTTTGAGAAACACTTTTTTTTAAGACAAAGAATTTTGTGAAGGGTCCTGTTTTAAGGTAAAAACTTTTGCGAAGGGTCCTGTTTTGAAATAAAAATTTTTGTGAAGGGTCCTTTAAAGGACCCAATTTATTCTTAAACATATCCCTGTTCATATATGTTCAAGTATATAGATTTTTCAATATGAAAATATTCGGAATTTCTTTCAAAAATCGGGTCATACGAACCTGACTCAATTTAGTGAAAACCCAACCCGTGCTCGAAACAAGTAACTCTTTGATTACAGAACAGGATTGGCGACTACTTTTGCACTGAATCGTATCACAATTTCCGAAAACATTCTTTGAGGTAGATTTCTCTTGAAAATATCTTAATATACGTGTATGCAGTGATTAGTTTTCAAAAGTGGGATAATATAAAATAGTCCACAGGGATGTGTATATGTCCGACTGTAATCAAATGGTCAAAGTCAACCCGAACCAAAACGAAAAAAAAGAAACGTCAACCCGCCTTCATATGTGCCCGGTTGTGTCGTTTTTAAAAAAGATATGACTGCCCAAGCCAATGCAGGCTCTACTTGAGACCAAGGGTTTTGCAGATTTCTGAACTGTGTGGAATTTATATCATAGTTTCAAGAAGAAGGCAGAAAATGATTAATGCTCGTATTCACCATCTACTTCAACCTAGAAAACCTCGGTCGAATGCTAAAGTGAAGTTCACGATAAACCAGATTGGATATGATCAAGGTGAAATCCAACCAGATTAACACCATTTGAGCATTCGACCGAGGTTAAGTTAGATGGTGAATACGTGCATAAGGAAACTTTTTACTGGTAGAAAGTCATTGGTGAAAATTTCTTATCCCTACGAATAACAAAATTTGCAAATTTCCTGACTTGTTGGTCATGTTTGTGTGCCGATTATCTCGTGACAGATTGAGTTTCACAATTTTTTTCCCACGACTAATTTGCCAAATGAACTATTACTTGAAAGTCTAAGTGGCAAAATTTGCGATTTTTTTCCCACGGTTGATTGGAAAATTGATTTTGCATAGTTTCACAAAAGAAAAAATATTCCTGTAAGAATCCCATCTTTGTGAAAGATGCTAAGAGGGCAAAATCCCGCAAATTATTTCAAACCCTTCCCATCAATGAACTCTTTGCCCCCCCCCCCCCAATAACCTCTTGAAATGACTCCACACCCCTGCAGTAAAGCCTGCAAAGAAGTCGTAAGGTCAGGAAAAAAAGGTCCATTTTAAACAGGTCTCTTTAGCAAGTATAATTATATAATTGTTTTTTCATAGAAATTTTTTTTTTCAGTTAGCGAAAGAATTCATTTTTTTTTTTTTTTTTTTTTTTTTTGACAGATACAATTTTCACAAGTCTTACACTAAATGTAATATACCTATGCTCCTCAAAGTTGTACATACCATAAAAAGATGTTTTAACAGCCTTAGAGGATACTTGTAACAATGGAAACTGTATTTAACGTAATCCTGTCTTAAATGAAAAATGTTCTTAGTATCTTGAAATTATACCCGCTAAGATGAAAACCTGCTTAAAATGTAAATTTTAATCGGTTTTCGTTCGGAGAGGAGAAGGTACAGTGCTCCCCCCTCCCGAACCTCATGCTTGGCTATGAGACTGCCCTCAAAGAAAACTTTGCCCCCCCCCCCCTCCCCCCAAAGAAAGTTCTGAAATGGCGCCCCTGATCATCATACTTTACTATATTTAGTAGTTAAAGGTTATAAATAAATAAGCTATAACAGTTTTTTTGCACAGGTAAGATACTTGTTTTTTTATTTAATTTTAAAGCTAATATGCTTAAAAGAAAGATTTAAATAAAATTTTTATGAGAATATATTGAACTTCAACATGGGGCACAGTAGAACACCCACTGTTGGGGTACAGTGGTCCCGGTAGCAGAAAGTTCAAGACAGGAGACTGGCGTCGCAGATTATTTTCTATTTTGCAGATTATTTTTCCATCGAACCTTTATTTCGCTTTCTATTATTACTTAATACAAAAACTTAAGATTATTATTAATAAAAATGAATAAAATGCATAAAGAAATCACAGGTAACGGATTGTTTGATTAATTAACCCTTTAATTGTAAAATATTTTACCTGCAGATTATTTTTTTCCGCTGAAGTATCTGTCGCAGTCACTTGGAGAATTTTCTGCTACTGGGCAGTTGTCCACAATCCGCCCAGTTACCTGTAAAATAAAGTAAACAAAGAAAAATGTCAATTTATTTAACATTGTAAGAAATATTTTGGTTTGTATTTACTGATTTTTAAAATATATAAAAGTATCCTATTGACTGTATCCAGGGGTCGTATGCTTTTGGAAATTTTTAAGGACAAATATCGGTGTTTTTTAAATAGGAAAATGAATCTAGGTTAAACGCGCAATAATTCGCCTTATTTAAAAAGATATTTTCTATTAGGTTGTAACGAAAGTTTTCCGCCAAATCACCATTACATAATACTAATTATAGTATATATAATTAACTGTAATTTCATATATAACCCCCATTCCCCCAAACCTTCACAGTGTCATATGATACAACACTAGTACCTAAAACTGTACACTTTATTCGGTGACATTCTGTAGCTGACTTTTTGCAACAGAACTGGAAGTAAATGAGGGTTCTAATCTGGTAGCATGATAGTTCCATTTCAGACACCTTGTACTTAATGATAACGATATTTTTTTTACAAATTTCACAACACAGTCTTATAAAGCAAGCCTCTTTCTTTCAAATACCAAAAATCGTGTGACAAAATATGAGCAAACACGTCAACGTGAACTGTTAGCACAGACCGTATTAGCTGTGGCGGGAAACTTTCGTTACAACCTGATATAAGAAAATACTGGTACTGAAGAATTTTCTGGTCTTTAAATTTCAGGTCAAGTATACTTGTCCTCTTGAATCCCCCCCCCCTCCAGAAATTCTTAAAATGGCACCCTTGTTTCTAAGGAAGTCAATTTCTGTGTAAATATTTACAGAATTCACTCGTGGTCAATATTCATAAAAAGGGTTTTATGTTAAGAAGTTTGTTTTGTAGTCCAGATTTTTCTCCCCCCATGAGAATTTATGTCCGAATTTTCGGACTAATGAACAATTTCTTAAAACTTTCGGAAATGAATACTTTGAAATTTTGAAACAGAATCACTCCTGAAAAATATGCTGTGCGGGATAAAAATCGCAACTAGAAACAAAAAATGCGTTTGTGTTTTTTACAAAAAAATGGTAGTTTAAGACCGATTTTCGTAGCATCGTAGTTTATAGGTCCAAATCGTAGCAATTACGATTTTTTCGTAGCAGTTGGCAGGTCTGCGAATACTATTAAAGTCAGACTAAAGCATTTATGAAATTCAATTAAGAGGCTCTAATGTTTCACTGAATGCATCATTTCTCCCACCAAATAAAATTAAGTTATTATACTAGCACATATTAAAACGGCAATTGTTTTCTTGAAACGTAAACAATTCTTAAAAATCATAAAAACCTCTTTTTTCATTATTTTGTTAGTATGAAATGCTTTGAAACTGACAAGCAAAGTAAAAATACTGATAGCGATACATATATAAGTATTTTATAGTAATTAGTGGCATTTTTAGAAAAAGAAATAACCAATATGCTACGTTTCTACTATTTTCAATTTTAATGAGCGAATACTATTAAAATCAAGCTAAAGCATTTATGAAATTTAATTAAGAGGTTCTAATGTTTCACTGAATGCATTATTTCTCTCACCAAATAAAATTAAGTTATTATACTAGCATATATTAAAACGGCAAGTGTTTTCTTGAAACGTAAACAATGCTGAAAAATCATAAAAAACCTCTTTTTTCATTATTTTGTTAATATGAAATGCTTTGAAACTAACAAGCAAAGTAAAAATACTGATAGATATACATATATAAGTATTTTATAGAAATTAGTGTCTAAGTAATTAATTTAAAAAACTTACCTGCATTAACTTTAACTTTTGTCTTTGTCCTTACTTCCTGCATGTACTTTAAGATGCCTTGTGAAGCTTGTCTGTGCATATTCTTTGCTGTGCCGTTTCATCATGTGATTTTGTGCTTCAGGACCTTAAATGTCACCCATTGCTAATTTAAAAAAAATATTTTATAAAACAACCACAAAAAATTAATATATAATAGGAAACAGATTTGTTATGTAAGTGGACCTTGGCGTAATTTTTTTTTCACCAAAAAAGTCTTTTTAAATATCTTTGTTGTCAGGGGGGCTCTATCCCCTTGTTTATTTACTTATTTTTTTAATTATCGCACAATTTATAAATATAATTACTAAATGTTTCTGCTTAACAGAAAATGTTTAAATATGAAAGTATGTACAAAACAAATTAACATTAGAAAATTTTGACAACTTTGAACTGTACAGTTTTTTAAAAAACAAATACTACGCCACCCCCCTCCCCCCCAAAAAAGCCTCAAGATGTAACACTTATTTCTAAATTTGAAAAAAAATTCTGCAGGAATTCAGATACACGAAAAATTCCCCGTTATCTCACAAGCAATTTTTTTTTAAATATCACAAACCTGTATGATAAATAAAAATAAGAAATAATAAACTATCCACTACATCTGCTCTTTAAAAGATAACGTGAGTAAACACTGACAACAAACGATGAAAAGCAACATATTAAAAACATTATTACATACAATGTAAACTTATAAATAAATCAATCGCCAAGCAGCTAGGTTTCCACTGATAAAAAAAAAAAAAAAAAAAAAAAAAAAAAGTCAAGTTGGAGTTCGGCCATATATCAAATCTGTACCGATAATGAATTGTAAAAAAATAGAATACAATTAATATAAACATTTTTTAAAATTATGTAATGTAATTAACAGAATGTCACAATTCATGATTTCAACAATTAAATTACAAGTAATATCTATACAATTAATAACTAAACATTTTTTGAACTTTTTTAAATTCCCTGGCTTTTCCAAGTTATTTTCTACGATTTTTCTGACATTCTCTGGTAAAATTATGATGCAAACAACGTGGGCGTCTATGTGATCCCTTTGAAAGGAGGCTCAGAGAGTAATTATCATTTAAATACCTAAAAAGACCTAAATCTTCTGTTTTAGTACTAAAAAGTTGTTTTTTTCAACATTTAAAGGGGGCTCAAGTCCTCCCTGTCCCCTGTATGGGGACCCATGGCAAACAATCTATTACAAAATTACACTGAAATTTACAGGTTTCAATCAAAATTTCTGACTACAAATTGGTTGACCACTTCAGTTACCATTATTAACAAAAATTTTCTATTAGAAATTGCTTTACCCGCTAGCTGCTGAGGATATGTTTGAAACTATCTTTAGCATGTACATTACATACTTAGTGCATGTTTAATATGGCCTGATTTTTTATCCCAAACTAAGCGAAAAAATCTGGCGATAGTTGGAGTTATAGCCAAAAATAGGTCTTTACTGAAAATTTGAGGGTGTTTGGTACCTGATCTTCACATGTGGGTTGGAAATAGCAGTCCCGAGGCTCTCCGAGCAATAGTTACAGATATTTCGTTCTTTATGTTTTTCGGTGATTTTAGGGTGTGGAAACAGAGGTTGGTTGGTTGGTTGATTTTTGACGGCCAAATATCTGCACGAGGGATATAGGCCCAGGGGGAAGTGCCCTTCGTGGGGGTCTTTCTAAGGGAACCTAACCCGTATTTACACATGGAAATCCATGGCTCGAAGAAAACCACGAAAACTCCGAACGATTAGGCCGACGGGCGCGATTGGGATCGAACCCAGCACCTCCCGTCTACCAGCTTCGAGAGCAGAACCTCTCGGCCACTGGTGGGGCGTGGAAACAGAGGAGGAGGCTGATTTTTTTTTTCTCCACCTACAGCAAGCAGAAACATAAAAAAACAGAAGTTGTCTGGTCAAAATCAGACAAATCGTTCGAGTTATAGTAGAAAATAGGTCTTTACTGAAAGTTTGGGAGTGTTCAATCCCGTTTGTTGGGTGGGTAGGAGAAGTTGAGCTATAAACAATGGTGGCAGTCTAAGCCCGATCAGACAATTAGTACAAGAGATATTGATGAAAGAAAATATGTACACAGCTAATATGTAACCGACCAGCAAGGGTCTGAATTGGGTATCTGATGCAGACAGATGGGACAGAAAAGGGGGGGACACAGTCCCAAGGCTCTCTGAGCATTAGTTCAAGATATTTCTTTTTTTTAATGTTTTTTTGTGATTTTAGGGTTTTTGAGATTTTTTGTTGTTGTTATTTTTTTGGCCCTAGAGCAAGCTGAAATATAAAGAACTAAAGTTGTCCAGTCAAAATCTGTCAAATAGTTCTTGAGTAAGTTTAAATACATTAAAATATCAAAATTTTTACAAAACATCTTATCTTTTTCTATGTAAACAAAGATAGTCACTTTTAAATAAATTAAACTCTCAATTTTATTTAAATAAGTCATTTTTCACCGAGAACATTTGAAATTTTCCAAATTCAACAAGAACTCTATTGGAAAGAAAGATGGATACCATGATTTGACATTTTAATGGCGATATTCTGGAAGCGAAATAATATTGGAGAAAAAAAATGCTTGAGGTTAGTTGAAAAATATACGGAATCAACTGATTTCAAAAACAATTACAGAGTTTTCCACAGGCAATTTCAGGAGGGTGCTGCACCTCGCCTGCCCTTTGGTTTACAAACTAGCACCCCTCTTGCCCCTCATCCAAAGAATTAGCACCCTCCTGCCTCTCCATTAACAAAAGGGTCTTTTTTCTTTTTTGCATTAAAAAATTTGCTTACATAGTAAAATCTGACTCAATGTTGTTTTGAAAAGAGATATCCAAGTTTTAAATATTAAAAGTGACTTTAAAAATCAAAAAAGTGCCCTTAAGAATCCAAAACATGGCTTTAAGAATAAAAAAAGTGCCCTTTTCTCACCGGCAGCACCCTGCCTTTTTTTTAACCAAGGGAAAGCTCTGACAATTACATATTTAGATAAAAATTCAAGGAATTCAGATCCGTAAGTCTCGTTGTGGTGGAGAAATTTAAAGTTATTACATTTAATTTTTTTTCATTACCCATAAGAATAGCATTGCAAGAACGTGAGGAAGAATCAAAACAAAACATTTCTAGAATGCCCGCTAAAAACTTAAAATGTGCATGAAAAATCAATATTTTATATGGAAACGACACAGCAGAAAAAAAGAAATATTCCATTTTTTTCACTATTAGAACAGTTAACGTGTCGCCCAGTAGCAAAAAAATGTCCAAGTGTCTGCGACAGATATTTCAGGGACAAAAAATAATATGCAGGTGAAATATTTTTACAATTGAAGCGTTAATTAATCAATCCCTTACCTGTAGCTTTTTTCTGCATTTTATAAATTTTTATTAATAATAATCTTAAGTTTTTGTATTAAGTAATAAAGAACTAACATAATATAAAGCAAAATAAAGGTTTGAATAAAAGAAATCTGCAAAAGAGAAAAAATCTGCGATGCACGTCTCCCGTCTCGAACTTTCTGCTACTTGTTTAGACTATTTAAGCTCCTCTGTTTAAATAACATTGGAAAATGTCGGTTAGAAACCAAAATACATTTTTAGAAAGCTCACCAAGCACTGACAAATGCATCAAAAGTTGCACCTTTGATATAGAATCAACAGCGCAGAGAATCGCATACCTGCCAACCTGAGAAAATTTAAATGTGTAAAACAATGTGTGAACGACATTTTTAATGAATTTCTGTAAAACAGCACATGAACGAAATTTTTAATGGCTATCTATGAAACAGAGCGTGAACAAAATTTCTAATTCATTTCTCTGAAACAGCGAGTGAGCGACATTTCTAACACATCTGCAAAAAATGTGCAATCATTTTTTAATGTTACATAAATTATATATTTATAACATTTTGAAAAAGTGACATAAGAAACAATGTATTTTCTTTTCTAATACACAATGACAGGACTTTTATTCACTATAAACATTACTGAAATTGAATTTTTAGCAATGTCTACATGGGGTGTCCATTACTGGAAAATCACTAATTAACCATCCCAGTAATGGACACCCTCTCTTAAAACCTTAAAAATAAATAAAATTTTGTAAATGGCCGTTAGTAATATAAAATTCTAAGTTTTCTATTGCTACTCAGACAAAAACATTCAAATTTTGCAAGAAAATAAATAATACATAAATTAATTAAACGAAGCCAGCTCTTAGCCTCTTCATTAAGATTTTCACAGAAAAACAGCGAAACTTTGAAACATTATTTTCTGTTTCCTGATTGGTTTGATTAAAAGTGTCAACAATAACAAAGTTTTATAAAACACGCAAGGGGTAATTATAAAAAAAATAATTAAAGCTAAATATTTATTAGTTATTTTTTTATGAAACAAAAACATCAAGGGGTATCCATTACTGGCACATCTACCCTAGTATTATAAAAAAAATTTGAACTTTTTTAAATTCTCAGGCTTTTCCAAGTTATTTTCTGCAATTTTTCTGGCATTCTCTGGTAAAATTATGATGCAAGCAACATGGACACCCATTGATCACTTTGAAAGGGGGCTCAGACAGTAATTATTTAAATATCTAAAAAGGCCTAAATCTTCCGTTTTAGTGCAAAAAAGTCGGGGTTTTCTCACCTTTTAAAGGTGGGCTCATGCCCCTCCCCCTGCCCATCTGTATGGGAACCGACGGCAAGCAATCTATTACAAAATTACACTGAAATTTACAGGTTTTAATCAAAATTCTCTGACTGCAAATTGGTTTAAAATAGTGGTTTATTTCGTTTCAGATACAATGCAAATCGGAATCCTTAAAATACTGATCAATATTTACCGGTAAAAGAAATAGAAATTTTGTTTTCGGAAGTTACAGTGTATAACAGTAAAATAAACAATAACAGAAAACAAGAACAAAAATGTAGTTCTCGTTATAAACGTTATCTTATAAATAATGTGAATAGTTAGGCGTGAGAACATTCAGATTTCAGTCGAAATTAAGTAAGTAACGAACAGAATATGAGTAATAATAAATCCAATAAGCAAAGGTTAAACTTAGGCCTAAAAGAAATAAGCAAAGAGATGGTGGTGAAATTAACTTTTAGCTAAAGATTATTTGTAGCTTAAATAAATAAAAAGTAGCTTACCTTAAAATCTTCAATTCGAGAAAATAAACTAATGTTATTTCCATATATCTTCCAAGGCTATTTTACATCTGGCTGGGTGCTGGCGTCGATTTCGTATTGTTGGTTACGCGTTACGCAAGAACGCACGAAACTGCCGAAAGGAAATGACGCATGCGCAATAAACATTCAGTTACAGCATAGAGACCCCTGGTTACAGATATTTTCCTAGTAATATCACTAAGAAGTGATGGCTTACATGTTATTTTCTAGTAACTGGTATAACATCTGTAATGGTACTAAGTGTTTTTTAGTAAAATCACATTTTTTTTTTTTTTTTTTTTTTTTTTACAGTGTACTTGTTTCTCGCAAACGGTCATTAACAATACGATCATTCAAGGTGTACTGGTGTTAACAAACATGTGACTCAAATAACTAAAATTCAAAATCAAATGGCTAATGACTGTCTTTAATCGTTGGTACTGACAGCAGAAATATCTCTGTAGGGTCTGTGTACTTATTCAAACTTGTTCAATAGGGCATTTTTTTAAATTGTTGTTAAAGCATCTCAGATATTTAAGGCTGTTTTCAAACTTTTCTATTCCCACCTCCAGATAGCGAATCTTTCTGACACTCTAACAAAATCCATTTTTATCGACCCAAAAGTTTGAAATTTAAAAAAGTTACTACTTAAACTGTTCGAACTCGAACACCGTTTTTCATTTTCTTCAAATAAATTAAATTTTATCGAATGCTGTCAGGTAAAATCATGTAATATTTTATACTACTGTTCTGTCAGGAATTTCTCTCCTTATTTATCAAGACGCCGACACATTTAACAAACAAAAGAAACTTTGAATCCCCTAGCGTGACACCCTCCCACTATACATGAATGATGCATTTTAAAAAATTGAGAAAAAGATTTCGGAATCCATAGGATACGTATCGAACGCTTACACTTTTGACACAGAACATTTTACTTGTTTTTCGTTAAATTAAGAAATTTGCAAAAAGCAAACTGCATATATTTATCATATCCTGTTCAATTACATAAAGTATAAAAAACCCCGAAATATTGAGATTTTGAGTATGTTTTTCTTTAGTGTGCTTTTAAATTAATAACTTGAATATTTCACAAGATATTATCACAATAATTATCATTTTTTAAAAATATCATAATATTTTAATTCCATACGTTTCAACATTATAACTAATAGCTATTTATAATTTAATTTTATTAATGTTTTGTTTCCTGTGCAACAATTAGATTGATTTAAAGTGGTGACATAATACTGTTTAACTAACTTTTCATAACCTCAGGGTTTAAACTAGAGGGAAGCCAGGGGTAACCTGTGCGCCCGAGTAGAAGGGGAGTCAGAAAATTTGTATAGTGTTCCGATTGAAAAAGCAAATAACGAAAATAAGTTTAAAATGTACCGGACAACCGAAAGTAAAGATATATTTATTTAGGCGGCCCTCAAATTCCCTAATCAACAACGCGAAACTTTCTGGCGCATTTTTCGATTCATTTTTAAACGTAGAGGCATAAAATTTGCAGGTCTGGCTAGTGAAGCGGTATGAAATCGAGTAGCGTTTTCATTTTTTGATAAATAAATAGCAAGTTATCTAAGTGATTTTTGTCACGTGACAAGTTTTCTTCTTTCTGGCACGGTCGCTTCGGGAACTCGGTTCAAAATGTCCACTTCAACGGTAGTTTCTGAAAGATCTTCTGTGTTTACCGATAAATGGAAAATTCCATTCGATGACATCGTTTATGAATATCTGCTAATTTCATTTCATGCGTTTACGAACAAAAACAAATTCAGAAATGCATCTGAAAATAGCTCTTTTGGATTTGAGAACAGCCTATTCTTTGTTTTGAACACTTCCAGTTTTTTCATTATGTGACCACTTAGGGGTGGCAGAATAATACTTGATTAACGAATTCATGCAACATACTACCAAGATCAATACACTGTCCCAATTAGGTTTGAATTTCGTACGATATTTCGGGCATTATTGTGTTGACAAGTTTTTCATGTTTGCTTTTGTGTGTTTCTGTAAACAAAAAACAACATGTACATACTTGATTAACGAACTCATCAAAGATACGTACAAGAGTTATAGCGTTGTCATGTCATGAAAATTTGTCTAAAGCATCGAATTTACCGTCATTTTCAGATAGATTATTGACTGCTATACGAAAGAGTAAAACGTTGTTCGATACCTTACATCCCGATTACCTGCAAATTTTATGCCATTTTCAATAAAACATTTTCGCGAGTATGTCAGAAAGTAGCTGGTTTAGATATGAAAGCAGGCTGGTAAAATGTAAAACGCAGTTAAATTTTTAAAGTCTGAATAACCATAGCTTCAAATTTTATTCCATTGTCAGAAAAAAAAATGAAAATATGCCAAAAAATAGCGAAATAATAATCATAATTATACTTTTTTTGTTTAGTGATTTATAGTTATAAGATAAACTGAAAAATAAGTTGCTTTTCAAAGTCATGAAACACAAGGAGAAAAAACATATAGAAGTTCAAAAAGCATACTCTAACTACGTTTTCATATATACCTCTGCCGACAACCATGGCATAAAACAATTAATGTCGTTCAAACAATGATTTTTCTTATTTGATTTGTATAAATTGACAATCTTTTTAGCTTTTTCCTTTCTCAGCTAAACACATGTTGTCAGAAGGCTCACCAATGAAATTTAGAAAGCATACTTTTATTGATTAGCTTCAAGACTTTTAGCCATTGCTTCACTAATTGCGTATCAGGATGAATAACATGTCTATTTCCGTTCCACCCTGCAGAGATTATCATGTATAAATTGTCCTCGACCATTTACTACATGGCGTGTTCACAAAATTTCAAGACTGGTCCTAGAATACAAAATTCATTAAACATTTTTGTACAAAAATTCTTCGAAATATGACCCTTGGGCATCAACACACCGCTGCCAGTACTTTTTCTATTATTCATAGGCTCCCTGGGGGTCTTCGCGCACAGCGCTGTTAAGTGACCTCGTCGAAGCTGGAATCGAGGATCGCTGGAATCGTGTCGAATCGCTTCCCTTTCAGGTATTTTTAGATCCGGAGGAATAAAAAAAGTCGATGGGAGCGAGGTCGGGGCTGTGGGGAGGTTTGTTGCCGTATTGCCACGTTAAACTTAGACAAAACTATGGCGGCTGCGAGCGACGTGTTAGAGGGCGCATTGTCGTGGTGAACAATCTAATCTTCTCTTGTGTCTGGACAGACGCGCCGGGTCAGGTCAGTTTTACGTTGGAATATGCACCACTATTTGAAGGATAGAGTTCGGCGCACCCGCCCAGACATCAGATACGATTGGATTGTTCACCACGACAATGCTCCCTTTCACAAGCCGCTTGCCACTACGGAATTTTTGCCTAAGTTTAATGTGGCAATACTGCCGCAAGCCCCCTACAGCCCCGACCTTGCTCCCAGCGACTTTTTTTGTTCCCCTGGATCAAGAAAGGCCTGAAAGGGAAGCGATTCTAGGCGATTCCAGCGATCCAAGCAGCGTCGTCGAGATGCCTTAACAGCCTTTCGCGCGAAGACCCCCAGGGAGCCTATGAATAATAGGAAAAGCGCTGGCAGCGGTGTGTTGATGCCCAAGGGTCATATTTCGAAGAATTTTAGATCGCTGTACAAAAATGTTTAATAACTTTTGTATTCTAGGACCAGTCTTGAAACTTTGTGAACATACCGTGTATGAACCAAAACTTATGATGACTGGTTTGTACACCTGGGGTTAATTTTTTTTTTTTTTTTTTTCAGAAGAAGGAAATGTTCCTACTATCGTATTTCGCTCGCATATTGAAAATTGTACAGCAAAATAATACATTGCAATTAATATGCTTCTGACTGTAAAATCTTTGGCATTTTCAATTGCATTTAAGGCAATTGAAAGATCTAAATGTTTTTGTTGCAAATATAGTTTTTTTTTCCTTCAGATTATTATTAGTTAAAATATACATTTTATTGAAAAAAGTGAAATGTCTGGAGGAGCTCAAGATGGAGCTGGGGGGGGGGATCAGTCCCCTCTGCCCCAATCTGGTTAAGGGCCTGGCGTATTGTATGCTATGATCCTTACTGGCTGTAGAAGGACAGAGTTTAGTTTACAATTATTTTTTGTTAACACAATCATACTGATTTGTAAAGTTATCATACGAATTTACTATTCCCAACTGAGCGAAAAGATGCCCAAGCCGGGACTCGAACCCAGATTCTTGGCTTATATCGCCAATGCTCTACCGTTTAAGCTACCTATGCTGACAACTGGCGAGTATATTTCGCTCAGATAAACTTATATGTAATGATATCTGGTGTGTCATATAGACACCTCAACAGAATAAACCGCACACTGTTAAAAATCTGCAGCATTAGCTGCATAGTCACTCCATCGCTTTTAGAGGAAACTGTTACTTGACTATATTATAGAGCATTCTCATTGGTCAGATTAGAAACATTCTATAAAAGCGGTGGAATGATTATGCAGCAAATGCTGCAGATTTTTAACAGTGCAGGTAAAGGAATTCCATATAAACGATGGGTACGTAGATATACTATTATTTTTAACACAATTTTACTGATTGGTAAAATTATTTTTTCGCTCAGTCGTAAATATTCAATTCGTATGGTAACTCTATTAAACTAAATATTATGAAAAAATTAGGGGCAGTAGAAGTTAATTTAAACTTTGCAGGAAATTTATAGCGATAAACCTAGGTCACATAGTTTTTGAGAAAATCGCATTTTTCCGTTACACACAAATTTCGATT
This sequence comes from Maratus speciosus, assembly GCA_963932465.1. Taxonomy (NCBI): domain Eukaryota; kingdom Metazoa; phylum Arthropoda; class Arachnida; order Araneae; family Salticidae; genus Maratus; species Maratus speciosus. Next base: position 4,043,079 of record OZ010787.1, read on the forward strand.
TGCCGGCGTTCAGCAAAGGTGTTGAGGAGCACTGGAGGTGCCTATCGTCACTGAAGTATAAAAAGATTGTTGATAATGATATTCGAAAAAATTGTCTGTAATTAGCCGAGATATTAACCCTTAAATACACGGACGGTTTGGACATACATAAAGACACGGGAACCTACTATATTGTCCATTGGCTTTTAAAGCCTAAATAACAATTTTTAATGATATATTGTATAATGCAATGCCCAGTAGTAGTATAAAACTAGTAAACGTCAAACTGTTAAAAATAGACAAATTTAATTAGAATTAATCACATAAATACTGTGAGATACCTCATTAAGGGGTCTCAGGACTTTTAAAGCTTTAAAATTTTCGAAATTTTAATTTTTTTTAGGTGTTAAACTCCTATCTTTTCTGAACATTTTGATAAAATTGTTTCCTTGAAATTCCTATTAGAACTAAAGTTATGGCTTTTACATTTATACGCGTTCAATAGCTGAAGCGTCGTTTCGGAAACTTTCAAGCTATTTCTCTCCAAATGACGTTTTGGGGCATAACGCGCACGATATCCCAAAAACTTATAAATATTTTTTCATGAAATTTTCAAAACATATCTTTCATGTTAGTATGTATAAACTGAACCTAAAATTTCCTTTTTATTGTTCAAAACAATATTTTTTAGGTGATTGGACTGTTGAAATTTTCGTAATTTAGCATTAGCTAAATACAACTTTGTATTAAAAATATAAAAAAGCTTTAAATACAAATTTATTTAAGTTCAGGATAATTATTACAATTTGAAGTATAAGTAGGTACCAAAATTTTCATTCTAGTTGCAACACTTATTTTGTAATCGTGCGCGTAAGCTGTTATGCCGATTTTTTGCCCGAAAAATATCTAACAGTTTGGAGCCCCCTATAAATGTTAATTCTGAATCTTATAATTTTTTAAATACATGAAATGAAAGAACATACTTATATATTTTTCTCCAATTAAAATTGTGTCTTAAAATTAAATACATTTTAAGATATTAAATGTTGAAAATGGTCTTTTTTTTTTCTTTTTTTGCAATTTTAAGAGTTTTGAGACCCCTTAATTTGCATTGAGTGGCTCTCTCAATACACCACCCGTGTCTTTAAAAATTAATTAAAAACCTATCTGGAAAAACGCGGCACGGACCAATGCAGCGTTGTAACTCTGCGACTTCCTTTCGAAGCGCGCTTAGCGCAATGCCAAATTTAAACTTTCAATGAGAGTTTTGTTTTCAGTACACATTAAAAAGAAAATATTATTACTGCGATGAATTTGGGTTTATGAAATGCCACATGAAGTTGAAATATGCACTATTTTTTTCATCATAAACAGATTAGGATAAGATAAAAAAAAAAAATAAAAATAAAAAAGAGTTATACAGAATAGCAATATTTGATACTATTTAGGCTTCATATCTCTCTGAACTTTCATGGTATATCTATTTATACTTTGATAGTATATACAGCTATACCCAACACTACGTTCTATATATTCTTAGAAAGACTTATTATTTTTTTAGCAACGATTTTTTTGGTAATATTATAGTTACTAATTAATATTTTTATTCTACGGAAACCTCTGTACACGAGTAATACTCGCACTTGACCGTCTATTTTTTTTCAAAGTTACTAATTTCTTCAAATTTTTGTAAATTATCATTGAAATTTTTATTTTCAATATCTTTGTATATATTGCATTTAAAATATAGTAGGCTTTTCCTGTTCCTTAACAAAAGTATGTTGTGACAAAAAAGGAATAATTTAATTTTAATACTCAGTGTTTGTAATTAAGTTTCCCAACAATAATAAAATTGTGTGTAATTTTTTTTCCTTTTCTGTCTTCCTTTACGTGAAAGGAATTATGGCATGTGAGTATATAAATTTTGGTGGGGACCCACGTCACTTATTTAGCTATCATTATTTCCAAATAATAATGTTTGTGATTGAATTTTACAACATTTAAAATTAATTCTACTTTGAAGATTGTTTTCGATAAACAATGGTAGAAAAAAAGTGACTAGTGAGCTGTCTAATATTGATTTCAGTTATTTCATGTAAAAACAGTCTTGCAATAAATCAGAATCTATGAGAAGATTAAACTAGTTGGATGTGCCAATCCCAAAACTTTCTTCTATCGCATGTATAGTAATATTTCAAAATGTTGTTACAAATACCAATAATTCATTTTTATTAGTTTTATTAGTATTTTTATTAGATTTATGCATAACTTCATAATTTTTTTCGATGGTACAATATTGAAAATTGCACAAAAATCACTATTACAGCGCCCCTTCCGGTGGAATTATTCAATATTCAGGGAGAACCTTCTTGCCATGGTCAAAAGCATACACAAAAAGTTTGGTTCAATTCTGTGCATAACTTTATACACTTTTCGATGGTACAATATTGAAAATGGCACAAAAATCGCTATTACAGCGCCCCCTTCTGACGGATTTTTTTCAAATTCAGGGGAGACCTTCTTGCCATGGCCAGAAACATACACAAAAAATTTGGTTCAATTCTATGCATAACTTCATACACTTTTCAATGGTACAATTTTCAAAATGCAATAAAATCGCACAAAATTGCTATTAAAGCGCCCCCTACCGGCGGAATTTTTCCAAATTCAGGGAGGACCTTCTTCCCATGGTCAAAAATATACGCAAAAAAATGCGGTTCAATTGTATGCATAACTTCATACAATTTTTGATGGTACAATAGCGACACACGGACAGACAGATATTTTGTATAAACATGTTTTTGTGATCTCTGGCCCCTAAAACATGTAAGTCCGTCAAAAACCGGAAATTGAAAAAAAAAATCGATTACAATACTTTCTTCTATTGAAGATAAAAGAAAGTAAAAAAGAAAAAATATTTTATATAATATAAAAATATTTATTTTCTACTCTTTCATAAAACTGACCCAAAAAGCAAGCCCAAGCAAATTACTCTGTTTTTCATGATTGAAGTGAAAAAATGCGATATTTTATTCATTAGTTAAAAAGTGACATATCTGCATGATAAAAAAGAATATTAACTTTAATTATTATGGATTTATCAAAAATTTGTGTGTAGTAGGAAAATAATACTGCTAATAAAGATTTTATATTAATTTTAAAACGTGTCTTTGTGTTAAAACATTTAAAAGAGTATAGGCTAAAGTAATCACACGCTTATTGCAGATACATTATTTTCAGATTAAATGCCAATTTAATGCAAACTGCAACACCGTTCAATAAATTTCATTTAGCAGTTAATAAAAAATACGAGGAAAGTTAGAAATAGAAAAATCGGACTAATAAGTTACTGTAATTTTTTTAATTGCGATATTTCATGTATAATAACACTGACTAGCAATGAAGATTGGACCAAATGTTTTAAAGATGTTTTAAAAATCTTTTTTTTTTCATAAACTCTACTGAAAAAAAAAAGAATGTTGTGAAAAAATCAATAAAGATAACTAAATATCTTTAAATATATTTTTAGATGCTTATTTTTTTCATATTTTCTGGAGGAAAATAAACAGTAGTAATTAATAAAATCAAATTCTATTTTATAGAAATAAAATAGAATTCTATAGAAATAAAAAATAGCTATAAAACGATTAAAAAAATATTTTTGCAAAATTTCTTTAAGGGGTCTTGTACCTTTTAAACGCGTCGAAAATTAACAAAAAACTTCAAAGTTTAAATTAGTCTATCTTCAAAGCCTTTTTATGTATAAACATGAAATTTTGGATATTGATTAAACAGATTGTGCTTTGTAATATGCTACCATTAGAAATTTATTAACCTTTTACAGAATTTGTGTATTGTTGAAATCAAAATAGCTCTTTTTTTCCCCATAAGTCATTGCGCGCATGACATCTTGAGAAAGTATGTATCGATTGGCATTAAATTTGGTACATATGCTAAACATATATGTGTGTTTAAAATGATCTACTCTTAGGCTAAAATTATTTCATTAACTATATAAAAAAATATTTTCGTAAAAAAAAAAATAAAAATTTTGTATTTTTAATGAATAAAAATAGTCATAACTAAAATATTACCATTGTAAATACTTAAAAGTAGATCATTTTAAACACACATATTTGTTTAGTATATTTACCAAATTTTATGACAATCCATATATACTGTCTCAAGATATCATGCGCGCAATGACTTATGGGGTAAAAAAAAGAACTATTTTGATTTCAACAATACACAAATTCTGTAAGGGTTAATAAATTTCTGTTGGTAGTATATTACAAAGCACAATCTGTTTAATCAATATCCAAAATTTCATGTTTATACACAAAAAGGTTTTGAAGATAGACTAATTCAAACTTTGAAATTTTTCGTTAAATTCCGTCGCGTTTAAAAGGTACAAGACCCCTTAAAAAGAAGAAGAACTGGCTATCTACGATTAGTAACTTAGAAAACAAAAGATACTATACCTACATATACTGCAAATTAGGAAATAAAAATTGCAAAATTTAGCAATATTCAGCTTAGTTTTGAGGTGTGATAATTTATATAAGAAACTCCGTCTATTATGATGTGAAAAAATATTTAAACGATGTTAAGTACCCTTTATTCATAATATTTACTAAAAAAGAAATGAATATTTAAAAATAAAGATTTATATTCATGTTTACTGAAAAAAATTAGATGACACAACTAAAATAAATTAATCTTTTCTGTGGAAGCAAAAATTGTCAAAGACGTTTTTACAAAAGGCCTTAAAAATGGAAAAATGGATATTTATAATAATCAATATTTAAAAAAAAATAAGAAAAAGAATGTTCATTGCAAAACCTAATAATTTTATATTAATAGGTTGAAATTTTCGGTTTCGCCCTATTGTTAAACGTTTTTTATTGCATTAAAGTGCCCTTGAAAGATTCCTTGATTCCTTTTTTTTTGCGCTATTAAAATACCGTTAAAAAATAATAAAATTAACGAAACAGTATTCCGAGCTTATTGCAACTTTGAAGAAAGTTTTCATGGCGATTTTTATTACGTTGAAAATACGGCAAAATTACACTGTTAAAAAATTGCAGCATTCTGTCCAGTCCTTCATCCGTTTTTTTTTTGAAAAAACGGTTTTATAACCATAATTTAACTGTATTCTAACCATAAAATGGCCAACAATATGGTCAGAATAGTGGTAAATTACGGATGTGTAACCGTTTTCGATTAAAACGGTGAAATGACTGGACAGAATGCTGCAATTTTTTAACAGTGTACGGTTAAAAAATGATCAAATGAACTAGACATATTTTTGAATTTATTACGTCAGCGAATAACGTTTTTTCAACGAAACGAGTTGTTGATTTTCAACGATTTTGAAAACGAAACTGTGCTACTAGGGTACTGAAATCCACAACAACATACTTTCTATATGTTATGGGGTGCAAATCATGTATCATTGATTTAAAAAATACAAAATATTTTTGGTTACAGGGCCGAAAGAAGAAATAATTTGTGGAAAAAAGTTTTGAGCTGTTGTTTGCATTTTTAATTTTAACAAAATTTTAGTGCATTACGTAGTCTGTATAAATTCTTTAGAAGATATGAAGGACTGCACAAAAGAATTCTTACTATGTTGTGCATTTTCCAGATACATTTTACTTAGATATAGTAAGAGATGCATGCAGATTTAGATATAGTAAGAGATGCATGCAGAATATAAATAATTCATAAATACAAAGCTCCGCAAATGAAAATGCTTACATTGCTGCCTATGGGTAGTAATTGAGGAAAGTAGTAGGAAATGGAGAGTTCAACGACCACAGGATCAGGGATTTGGGCAATGTGCAATCATTGAGCAATCAGTGATCATACTCACATTTCTCATGATCACAACAGATATTAATATCTCATGTTGCTGCTCAGTTTAACACTTTGCTAGAATGTTGTATGAATATCAAGAATTAAAATATCAAAATGGTTTCGTTTAGAAACACTTGTTTATTTATAACATGTTGTTGTTTTCTCTAAAATTTACTTGGGAAGATGTGTTTATACGAATATGTTTTTAATAAATATACATGTTTTCCACGCTATTAAGAATAAGTGTAAAAAAAAAAATACGTGTCTAACGAAGTATATGTGTTAGAAGGTATATATAACTATATATATCTCACTCTATATGTTTGTATGAATCTAAGCATACTTAAAAATTGTGTATTAAGATAAAAATGTTGAATTAAAAGCACACATCCATGTCTACACGTATCTATATCCATAAAGTTATATGCTTATATAAAGGTGCTTGTGCAAAATACATATGTATAAAGTTTACTAGTTTAAAAAAAATATTGCGAAAAGTTTTACAGAGGTAATAACAATAATAAAAAAAAGTTTGACAAAGGTTTAACAAAGTAAAAAAAAAAATTAAAAAAAGTTTTAACAACATTTATAAAAAAAGGTTTAACAAATTAAAAAAAAAGTTTTAACAAATTAAAAAAAGTTTTAACAAATTTAAAAAAAGTTTTAGCAAAAAAAAGTTTTAACAAATTAAAAAAAAAGTTTTAACAAATTTAAAAAAAAAGTTTTGCAAAAAAATTTTAACAATTGAAAAAAAAGTTTTACAAAAAAAGTTTTAAATATGTTTTTTTAAAAAATTCTGAAAGATTAAAAAAGTTTTACAAAATTTAAAAAAGTTTTAAATATGTTTCAAAAAAATTCTGAAAGATTAGAAAAACTATACATTAAGCAAAATTATTTACAATGAGCATAGCTGTTAATATATATATATATATTGTATAGATGTATATGTGTGTATGTATGTATGTGTTTGAATATACGAGTTACACATATCTAACAATATGTTAGGAATGTTTGTGTAGAAGTTATAGTATATAAGCACACATATAAAAAATCAACATTTTTTTTATTTAAACAAAGCAATTTACAGAAAGTATATTTACAGAAAGATATATTTACATAAAAACATTTTCTTGATAATTCTACGTCATATTAACAATTTTCATCACTGATACAATCTTGGCAAATTTTATAATGTCCATAAGGCAAAACTTGATATTCCATCATCTAGCAAGTAACGCTTATCATCAAAAGGACTTAAGCTAATTTTATTCTGTATTAATTTATATAGGTGATGATTATCTTGAGCGATCCTTCTCTGCTCCTCCATGCTAGTTTTCACCTGTTGCAGACATTCTAAATAATCTTGATGCTTGATTTTCAGTCGAACAACATGTGTAGACACACCCTTCGCCCGCTTCTTTTCTTCACTCGAAGATTTCAGGGAGTACATTTTAGATTTTAGACCAACGAACTCAAGGGCTAAATCTTCATTGAGCTCATCCTTGAACTTGCCAATCACCTTCTTATTGATATCTGAGTGGAGTGAATGATGCTTTGGATAGTCTGAGAAATCAAATAGCCCTGCATTATGTTCCATAACATCAAAAATATTTTTTGTTTTAATATGGTAGCACAGTGAGTCCGTATCTGTGAATAATATCTTTGCATCATCTTTAAATGTTTTCTTTATAAAATTATAGTGAAAATCATACATTAAGAGCTTCGAAAGCTCCAAAATGCAGAAGCCGACATAAATCGGTCGATTCATCAAAATAGTCGTTTCTACGGCACTCAGGTTTTCGTCATATGTTTTAAATGCTATGAATGTCGGCCAGGCTACCAATTTATTCGCTCTTTTTTCGTTTTTGCAAAGCACAATATTCCGCCTCTTTCTTAAATTTTCCATTGTTTTTCCGAATACAGAGTTGTTCATTAATTTAAAAAACTCTTTTTCAGAAGAGGATTTTGCTTTCTTTTTTTTCTCTGTATTAAAATTAATATAGCTCTGCAGTCAGGGTGCCTGTTTGAATTGAAGAGCTTTATGCACGGCTGTTAGTTTTAATCCAAGTTGCAAATAATATTTCAGATTTCGGTAATGAGTGACATAATTCTGCTTATCTTGAAGATTAGGGATAAGTTTAGGAGTGCCTTTAATTTTTTTTATTTCCAAGCATCCTCTTCGCAGTAGGTGACAGCATCTCTTCATTCACAGTCAGGCGTTTTGGGGCCAGCGGATATTCGTTATCAAATTTATGAAGCTTCTTAGGGTATTTAAGGTCCACCTCGAAAATATATCCAATTTCAGAATCATCAGATAGAGAAAGAATCCACTCTTCTGTAATATGACTTGTCGCAAACCATTGAAAAACTCCGTATGGTAGATATTGGGACATAGCCCATCCATAAAGATTGTTCGCATCCCAATCCATGATGAAGCTGGGTGCTTCATTTTCCCTAAAATCGGGCGTATTGGGAATGTTCGCTAGGGCGTGTCTATGACTAATCATAGTGATACCACCACGTATTCCATTTTCAATCATTAGCAAGATATCAATGTCCGTTAACAATTCTAGAGGTGTTTCAGACATTTTCGAGGATGCTTGCCATTCGACCAAAGGTCCTGTATATAAATGGCAAGGATCGATATCATAATACTGTTGACACAGTTTACGAAAAATTTGGAAATCATCAGCTAGTAATAAAATATCTGTTTTTACATACAGATCATGATATTCTCCCAGATTCCGAATATTAAAGGTTTTCCACAAGTTCAAGGCATGTTGATAGTCTTCATCTTTAATAGCTTCATCTGTGAGACTGATAAAATGCTGCAGGTGGGGGTAGTTCCTTTTCATTGAATTGTTCAAAAGAGGTGAAGTAGTGATAAGGGTATACCCCTTTTCTTGTAAGCATATGCAAATTAGTATTTTCAGGGAAATTTTCTTCAAGTATGGTGAATTGCTCAGGATTAAGGTTTCTAACAAGCTTTTCTAAGGAGTGAGTCAAAAACTGGAATGAATCTAAAAAGATCATCTGTATAGGACTTCTTGGCTTTCTTAACTTGAAGGTTATATAATTTTCCATAGAGGAAGCAATCACATCAATTTCATGATCTTTAAATTTACCAATCTAACTCATTAAATGATGCCCATCATAGTCTTTTAGATTATGGAATATAACAGGAATTGTTTTACATTGCTTGTAGTTTAGATTGCAGCTTGCATGGGCAGCTCCTTTGTATGCACCCGTCACATGGTCATGGTCACGAACACGTTTTTCACATAATGGTTGCTTACAAATAAAACAAAATTCCGCTTCTTGAAAAGCTTTTTCTTGTGCAGGTGAAAGCTTCATAGGTTCGATATTTAATAACTTTTGTCCTAATACATCTTCAATCTTCAGCATCTGTTTTAAAAAATGGTCTACACAGCATTTGCCACGATAAACTTTCGCTTTCCACACACATCTCCCATTAGGTCCGACAACAACATAAGCATACCCACATGGGAAATGATAAGTTGTTTTTTCAGTATAGGATGGTGTGGTAGAGGGTGCAGTCGGCGCAATATGTATAAGAAGACTCTCAAAGTCAGCATACACAACATATGGTATGGGATGCTGTAGATGTATTCCAGTGAAAGATAATATATTCTCGCCTTTTCTGGTAAGAGTATCCTTTGTGCAGAATGTCGAGAACAATATTTAATATGCTTATCCAATAGATCTTGACTTGAAAACCGGTGTAAGCATCGATAGAAGTAAAAACAACCCTATTATGATGTGTCAGATCCCCTAAAAGTCTTGAAAAGCTTCTAATTAAGCAATAATGTTGCTTTTCACCATCACTAACTAATAATAAGTTGATAACATCAAGATTTTTTTCTCAGATATATACAGAGGACAAACTTCATCCTCTTCATATCCAAACACATTAATCCGTAAATTGTTGAGCTGTTCGATAATAGGGAACTTCTGAAGGGCAACAGGGCATTCAAAATTACCAAGCTGAATATCATTCTCATAAGGGGTATAATGAGAAACACGTTCAGGATGTTTTAAAAAATCGAAGTTCAGCTTAGATGCTAAAAGACACCACACTAAGCACTTGTTTTCTTCGTTTTTAATATTCAACACTGCTTTTTTATCATTCAATTTCTTGGGTAAAGCAATATATGAACTTGCAGCAAGAGGATGATATTTAGCAATCTTGAGTTCTAAATGTTGAATGTTTCTAAGCTTCCACCCGGAACCTCTTTGCGCAAATTCTTCAAAGGATTTTAATATTTTGGAGAATCCTTCTTCAATGTGTTGCGTAATAGTTTCTTCAGTAAGTTCTGTCAAACATTGACATCGAAAATAGGATTGAATCTCTTCCATCTCCTCATTATCAGTCATACGTTCAAGTGTTATTTTTTCCACCATATACCATTTAATGGCACCTTTAGTCTGAACTTCATCTGTTAAACGTTCTTGATTTTCAGCTTGTAAGTGGGTATGAAACACAGTTAAATCACTTTCTTCACGTTCATCAGGATAAAGCATGAAAGTTTTAAACACATTAAGCACATCCGATTGATTTTGCTTCAGTTTTTTAGACTTTACATTAGATGACATCCTTTTTCGTTTCACACTCACAAGAGGTACACGAGAGTGTTGGGTGCGTATATACTGTTTCAACTCATAATTTCTTCCAAACATTTTATCACATTCACGGCAAGAGAATTTCGAACTTTCATGTGATCTTATATGTTGTGTCAAATTGTCCTTTCGTGTAAAAACTTGATCACATTTGTTACACGTAAATGTAGATCGGTCATTATGAATCTTGAAGTGTCTTCGCAAGTTAGATCTAAATCTAAATGACTTCTGACACAAATCACACGTATGCACCTTGTCATTAATGTGTATCTTCTTATGTTGAAACAAGTCGTAAGAGGTCGAAAACATCTCATCAGAAGTTGAACATGCAAACATCTTCTTGGCAACAGTTAAAGTCTTGAAAGGTTCTTCAGATGTTATATCAACATCCAGAGAATTCAACGATGGATTGTTCTTAGGTGAAAAAGCTTGAGAATGCTCATCACGCTTAAAAGTTGTTGCTTCATCATTGATATGAGTCTTAGAATGTCTTCTCAGCTTGGATCTACGGCTAAAAGACTTTTGACATACTTCACATTTGAAAAACTTTTCACCTGAATGTATCTTCAAATGCTGATTCAGGTTAGAAATAGTTGAAAATGTCTTATTACAACTAAGACAAGTAAAATTTTTCTTCATAGGCCTAAAACTTTCCAAAGACATAACAACATCCATAATAGATTTATAAGAAAAAAAGATTTAACTCCTAACGGAAAACAACAATCTTCATGAATAAATTGCTGGAAAAGCAGAGAGCACTGAAAGACACGTCTGATCGCTAGTAGAACAAATCATCAAATGATGCAGATCAAAAATTTCGCTGCTATTTTTACTCCTCAGGTATTCACCCTAAGGCAACCTAAACTTGTCGACACTTTCCGCATCAACAAACGCAAATTGTTCTAACATCAAATCGGTTCTAAGAGTCGCGATTCGTTCGAAACATCGTATCTGGTTTACAATCACCGATCGCTCAATGATTTCCGAAACCAATCATCAAACTGAATTAAATCAAGGTTCTTAACATCGACCAGTGATCTGTTCTTGAACTCAATCGTTAAAACTAAATTAAAATCAAGGTTCTAAAAGACAATCATCAACCAGTCATTGCTTCTCAAACTCAAGTATCATCACAGTAGCAAGTCAAGACTGATTATCTTGGAATCTACAAATTAAAAAATTATTTTAATTTAGGAAATCTATTTCATTAAAAAATTATCTTCATTTAACAATAGATTTGTTCTAATTTCTTCTCATGGCTTGGCGGGAACCAGATGAAAGATTGAGAAGGACGCCAACTAGACAAAAAAACTTAACGACAACAAACATTTAAATATGCAACCTTCATTAAAACATTTAAAAAAAGACTGATTTTATAAGTTATCATGGACAACTACTCGCTAAAAATATTATTATTAAAAAAGTCTCTATCCAAATCATGTTTGCATAATTAAAAACGAGCGATTAAAAAGAAAATGTTCAATTCCCTTCAGAAGATTACTTTCAAAATCATCGAGCCCAAATACATTCTAGCAAGTTCCAACAACTTCATACAAGCAACAAAACTGCTGACTAAGCTCAATAATAACAAATCACATGACTGCTAACCGCCAATCACAGATGAGAATGATAACATCTTGTGACAATATCTCTACACAGCGTAATATCCTCCCCCTGTGAACAGGAAGCATGTCGAAGCATGTACCGTCTTGCTGGCGCAGGATGATTGACAGGTGGGTGGGGGAATGAAAGGAATGCAGACACAGTGATGCCCACCTGCTCCTGACACAGGTCATGTGATTTGCTCAGCCAATCAAAAGCGTGTAGGGGGCGCACCCGCCGCCTTCGTGCATGATGTCATAACCGGTTTTATACTGAATCATACGCCATTTCTTCGGAGGTTGTGGATGGGAACGGACGTACAAAGACGATGCTAAGTAGTATGTCTAGGTTAAGGATTATTTTAAGAAACTTTGCTTTTGCATGTTATTTCAAACTACATTTTCAAATAACAAGTGTCTATAATCACTTTTTAGAAGAATAAGTTTAACTTTCTCATTAAAAAATACTACCGCAAAACTTTTAAGGAATGTCTTTTAAAGACTATCTTGTTAATTCAAGTTCAAATTCAATAAAAGAAAAAATAAAATAATGATTATATTCTAATATATGAGCTAATCTCTAATTAAGGAATCTCTCTTCCACGACAAAAAATCTACTTCAAATTTCAAAGCCTAGCTAAAAAATACAATCATCACGTTAAAGAACTCAGTGAAAATTATATTATTTTTATTATATTATTTTTAATTATATTATTTATCCCCATTTTATTTTTAAAGCTTTAAATATCATTTTGCTTCGGGTTTTTTTCTTTCAGAGGCACCATCTATCGAGATTTTTGCTGATTTTGGGTTAAAAAGAAGCGTTTTTCGACTCTCCCACGACGGGGTTCCATCCTGCTATCTTCTGGACAGGACTCTAGCGTGCTAGCCACGATACGAGATGGGACTTAAGCTTGTTTGAGTTGAGGGTGGAGAGGTGAGTTTTTGCGCACTCTATTTGTTTGAAGTACAAGTGTAATGTCTGTGTTTTAACAAGATAAATGTATTTTTTAGATAGACTTTTTTATTTGAAGTATGTGTTTTCAATGTGGATGATTGAGTTAATCTTATTAATTGTAGAATGGTTAATTTTTAGATTTTGCTGATGTAAGATTAATTTTATTAGTGAGTAAATAACAATTAATATATGTATATATATATATATACATATATTTTTAATGATTTTGTTTTAACAGTTTTATTTAATTTTTGGCGTGTACTTTAACAACTTGATTGTATTTTTTTTTAGATAATTTTTTTAATTGTTGATACTTTTATGTTAGAGATTAAATTATTTATATTAATTAGAGAATAATTAATTATTAGATTTCTTTCGTTGACATAAGATTTGGTTTTTAAATGAGTTAATAACAATTAATATTTTATTTCCTGATGAGTCTGTTTAAACAGTTGTATTTAATTCGCGACGTGTTTTTTGCAAGATGATTGTATTTTCTAAAATAAACATAAAAAATTGAAGTAGCTATTTTAAGTGAAAGATTGATTTATTAAATTTATGATGGTTCATTTTTGTTGATATAAGATTTTTGAGTTAACAACAATTAATATTATATTTCAAATAGAGCTTGTTTTAAGTTTTATATAATTTTCGACGAGTTCTTTAACGTGATGATTGTATTTTTTTTTTAAAGATTATTTTTGAAATTGTTGATACTTTTATGTTAGAGATTAAATTATTTATATTAATTAGACAATAATTAATTATTAGATTTCTTTCGTTGACATAAGATTTGGTTTTTTAATGAGTTAATAACAATTAATATTTTATTTCCTGATAAGTCTGTTTAAACAGTTGTATTTAATTCGCGACGTGTTTTCTGCAAGATGATTGTATTTTCTAAAATAAACTTAAAAATTGAAGTAGCTATTTTAAGTGAAAGATTCATTTATTAAATTTATGATGGTTCATTTTTGTTGATATAAGATTTTTTTGAGTTAACAACAATTAATATTATATTTCAAGAGCTTGTTTTAAGTTTTATGTAATTTCACTGAGTTCTTTAACGTGATGATTGTATTTCTTAGCTAGGCTTTGAAATTTGAAGTAGATTTTTTGTCGTGGAAGAGAGATTCCTTAATTAGAGATTAGGTCATATATTAGAATATAATCATTATTTTAAATTTTTTTTTTATTGAATTTAAACTTGAATTAACAAGATAGTCTTTAAAAGACATTCCTTAAAAGTTTTGCGGTAGTATTTTTTAATGAGAAAGTTAAACTTATTCTTCTAAAAAGTGATTAAAGACACTTGTTATTTGAAAATGTAGTTTGAAATAACATGCAAAAGCAAAGTTTCTTAAAACAATCATTTAAAAACTACTTACCGCAGAGCATCGTCTTTGTACGTCCGTTCCCATCCACAACCTCCGAAGAAATGGCGTATGATTCAGTATAAAACCGGTTATGACATCATGCACGAAGGCGGCGAGAGCGCCCCCTACACGCTTTTGATTGGCTGAGCAGATCACATGACCTGTGTCAGGAGCAGGTGGGCCCCACTGTGTCTGCATTCCTTGCATTCCCCCACCCACCTGTCAATCATCTGGCGCCAGCAAGACGGTACATTTTTCGGCATGCTTCCTGCTAGAATGTATTTGGGCTCGATGATTTTGAAAGTAATCTTCTGAAGGGAATTGAACATTTTCTTTTTAATCGCTCGTTTTTAATTATGCAAACATGATTTTGATAGAGACTTTTTTAATAATAATATTTTTAGCGAGTAGTTGTCCATGATAATTTATAAAATTAGTCTTTTCTTAAATGTTTTAATGAAGGTTGCGTATTTAAATGTTTGTTGTCGTTAAGTTTTTTGTCTAGTTGGCGTCCTTCTCAATCTTTCATCTGGTTCTCGCCAAGCCGTGAGAGGAAATTAGAACAAATCTGTTGTTAAATAAAGATAATTTTTTAATGAAATAGATTTCCTAAATTAAAATAATTTTTTATTTTGTAGATTCCAAGATAATCAGTCTTGAGTTGCTACTGTGATGATACTTGAGTTTGAGAAGCAATGACTGGTTGATGATTGTCTTTTAGAACCTTGATTTTAATTTAGTTTTAACGATTGAGTTCAAGAACCAATCACTGGTCGATGTTAAGCACCTTGATTTAATTCAGTTTGATGATTGGTTTCGGAAATCATTGAGCGATCGGTGATTGTAAACCAGATACGATGTTTCGAACGAATCGCGACTCTTAGAACCGATTTGATGTTAGAACAATTTGCGTTTGTTGATGCGGAAAGTGTCGACAAGTTTAGGTTGCCTTAGGGGGAATACCTGAGGATTATGAATAGCAGCGAAATTTTTGATCTGCATCATTTGATGATTTGTTCTACTAGCGATCTGACGTGTCTTTCAGTGCTCTCTGCTTTTCCAGTAATTTATTCGTGAAAATTGTTGTTTTCCGTTAGGAGTTAAATCTTTTTTTCTTATTAATCTCTTATGGATGTTGTTATGTCTTTGGACGAAGCCATGCCTTTGGAAAGTTTTACGCCTATGAAAAAAAAATTTACTTGTCTTAGTTGTAATAAGACATTTTCAACTATTTCTAACCTGAATCAGCATTTGAAGATACATTCAGGTGAAAAGTTTTTCAAATGTGAAGTATGTCAAAAGTCTTTTAGCCGTAGATCCAAGCTGAGAAGACATTCTAAGACTCATATCAATGATGAAGCAAAAACTTTTAAGCGTGATGAGCATTCTCAAGCTTTTTCATCTAAGAACAATCCATCGTTGAATTCTCTGGATGTTGATATAACATCTGAGGAACCTTTCACGACTTTAACTGTTGCCAAGAAGATGTTTGCATGTTCAACTTGTGATGAGATGTTTTCGACCTCTTACGACTTGTTTCAACATAAGAAGATACACTTTAATGACAAGGTGCATACGTGTGCTTTGTGTCAGAAATCATTTAGATTTAGATCTAACTTGCGAAGACACTACAAGATTCATAATGACCGATCTACATTTACGTGTAACAAATGTGATCAAGTTTTTACACGAAAGGACAATTTGACACAACATATAAGATCACATGAAAGTTCGAAATTCTCTTGCCGTGAATGTGATAAAATGTTTGGACGAAATTATGAGTTGAAACAGCATATACGCACCCAACACTCCCGTGTACCTCTTGTGAGTATGAAACGAAAAAGGATGTCATCTAATGTAAAGTCTAAAAAACTGAAACAAAATCAATCGGATGTGCTTAATGTGTTTAAAACTTTCATTCTTTATCCTGATGAACGTGAAGAAAGTGATTTAACTGTGTTTCATACCCACTTACAAGCTGAAATTCAAGAACGTTTAACAGATGAAGTTCAGACTAAAGGTGCCATTAAATGGTATATGGTGGAAAAAATAACACTTGAACGTATGACTGATAATGAGGAGATGGAAGAGATTCAATCTTATTTTCGATGTCAATGTTTTACAGAACTTACTGAAGAAACTATTACGCAACACATTGAAGAAGGATTCTCCAAAATATTAAAATCCTTTGAAGAATTTATGCATAGAGGTTCCGGGTGTAAGCTTAAAAACATTCAACATTTAGAACTCAAGATTGCTAAATATCATCCTCTTGCGGCAAGTTCATATATTGCTTTACCTAAGAAATTGAATGATAAAAAAGCAGTGTTGAATATTAAAAACGAAGATAACAAGTGGTTAGTGTGGTGTCTTTTAGCATCTAAGCTGAACTTCGATTTTTCAAAACATCCTGAACGTGTTTCTCATTATACCCCTTATGAGAATGATATTCAGCTTGGTAATGTTGAATGCCCTGTTGCCATTCAGAAGGTCCCTATTATCAAACAGCTCAACAATTTACGGATTAATGTGTTTGGATATGAAGAGGATGAAGTTTGTCCTCTGTATATATCTGAGAAACAAAATCTTGATGTTATCAACTTATTATTAGTTAGTGATGGTGAAAAGCAACATTATTGCTTAATTAGAAGCTTTTCAAGATTTTTAGGGGATCTGACACATCATAATGGGGTTGTGTTTTACTGCCATCGATGCTTACACCGGTTTTCAAGTCAAGATCTGTTGGATAAGCATATTAAATATTGTTCTCGACATGCTGCACAAACACTCTTACCAGGAGAATGCGAGAATATATTATCTTTCACTGGAATACATCTACAGCATCCCATACCATATGTTATGTATGCTGACTTTGAGAGTCTTCTTATACCTATTGCGCCGACTGCACCCTCTACCACACCATCCTATACTGAAAAAACAACTTATCATTTTCCATGTGGGTATGCTTATGTTGTTGTCGGACCTAATGGGAGATGTGTGTGGAAAGCGAAAGTTTATCGTGGCAAAGACGGTGTAGACCATTTTTTAAAACAGATGCTGAGGATTGAAGATGTATTAGGACGAAAGTTATTAAATATCGAACCTATGAAGCTTTCACCTGCACAAGAAAAAGCTTTTCAAAAAGCGGAAATTTGTTTTATTTGTAAGCAAAAATTATGTGCAAAACGTGTTCGTGACCATGACCATGTGACGGGTGCATACAGAGGAGCTGCCCGTGCAAGCTGCAATCTAAACTACAAGCAATGTAAAACAATTCCTGTTATATTCCATAATCTAAAAAACTATGATGGGCATCATTTAATGAGTAAGATTGGTAAACATAAAGATCATGAAATTGATGTGATTGCTTCCTCTATGGAAAATTATATAACCTTCAAGTTAAGAAAGCCAACAAGTTCTATACAGATGATCTTTTTAGATTCATTCCAGTTTTTGACTCACTCCTTAGAAAAGCTTGTTAGAAACCTTAATCCTGAGCAATTCACCATACTTGAAGAAAATTTCCATGAAAATACTAATTTTCATATGCTTACGAGAAAAGGGGTATACCCTTATGACTACTTCACCTCTTTTGAAAAATTCAATGAAAAGGAACTACCCCCACCTGCAGCATTTTATAACAGTCTCACAGATGAAGCTATTAAAGATGAAGACTATCAACATACCTTGAACGTGTGGAAAACCTTTAATATTCGGAATCTGGGTGAATATCATGATCTGTATGTAAAAACAGATATTTTATTACTAGCTGATGTTTTCCAAAATTTTCGTAAACTTTGTCAACAGTATTATGATATCGATCCTTGCCATTTATATACAGGACCTTCGCTTGCATGGCAAGCATCCTTGAAAATGTCTGAGACACCTCTAGAATTGTTAACGGACATTGATATTTTGCTAATGATTGAAAATGGAATACGTGGTGGTATCAGTATGATTAGTCATAGACACGCCTGGCGAACATTCCCAATACGCCCGATTTTAGGGAAAATGAAGCACCCAGCTTCATCATGGATTGGGATGTGAACAGTCTTTGTGGATGGGCTATGTCCCAATATCTACCATACTGAGGGTTTCAATGGTGTGCGACAAGTCATATTACAGAAGAATGGATTCTTTCTCTATCTGATGATTCTGAAATTGGATATATTTTCGAGGTGGATCTTAAATACCCTAAGAAGCTTCTTAAATTTCATAACGAATATCCGCTGGTCCCGGAACGCCTGACTGTAAATGAAGAGATGTTGTCACCTACTGCGGAGAGGATGCTTGGAAATAACAAATTTAAAGGCACTCCTAAACTTATCCCTAATCTTCAAGATAAGCAGAATTATGTCACTCATTACCGAAATCTGAAATATTATTTGCAACTTGGATTAAAACTAACAGCCGTGCATAAAGCTCTTCAATTCAAACAGGCACCCTGACTGCAGAGCTATATTAATTTTAATACAGAGAAAAAAAAGAAAGCAAAATCCTCTTCTGAAAAAGAGTTTTTTAAATTAATGAACAACTCTGTATTCGGAAAAACAATGGAAAATTTAAGAAAGAGGCGGAATATTGTGCTTTGCAATAACGAAAAAAGAGCGAAGAAATTGGTAGCCTCGCCGACATTCAAAGCATTTAAAACATATGACGAAAACCTGAGTGCCGTAGAAACTACTATTTTGATGAATCGACCGATTTATGTCGGCTTCTGCATTTTGGAGCTTTCGAAGCTCTTAATGTATGATTTTCACTACAATTTTATAAGGAAAACATTTAGAGATGATGCAATGCTATTATTCACAGATACGGACTCACTGTACTACCACATTAAAACAAAAAATATTTTTGATGTTATGGAACATAATGCAGGGCGATTTGATTTCTCAGACTATCCAAAGCATCATTCACTCTACTCAGATATCAATAAGAATGTGATGGGCAAGTTCAAGGATCAGCTCAATGGAGATTTAGCCCTTGAGTTCGTTGGTCTAAAATCTAAAATGTACTCCCTGAAATCTTCGAGTGAAGAAAAGAAGCGGGCGAAGAGTGTGTCTACACATGTTGTTCGACTGAAAATCAAGCATCAAGATTATTTAGAATGTCTGCAACAGGTGAAAACTAGCATGGAGAAGCAGAGAAGGATCGCTCAAGATAATCATCACCTATATACATTAATACAGAATAAAATTAGCTTAAGTCCTTTTGATGATAAGCGTTACTTGCTAGATGATGGAATATAAAATTTTGCCTATGGACATTATAAAATTAGCCAAGATTGTATCAGTGATGAAAATTGTTAATATAACATAGAATTATCAAGAAAATGTTTTTATGTAAATATATCTTTCTGCAAATATACTTTCTGTAAATTGCTTTGTTTAAATTTAAAAAAAAATGTTGATTTTTTATATGAGTGCTTATTTATAACTTCTACACAAACCTTCCTAACATATTGTTAGATATGTGTAACACGTATATTCAAACACATAGATACATACACACATATACATCTATACAATATATATATATAAACAGTAAATAATTTTGCTTAATGTATAGTTTTTCTAATCTTTCAGAATTTTTTTAAACATATTTAAAACCTTTTTTAAATTTTGTAAAACTTTTTTAATCTTTCAGAATTTTTTAAAAAACATATTTAAAACATTTTTTTTGTAAAACTTTTTTTCATTTGTTAAATTTTTTTTGTAAAACTTTTTTTTTAAATTTGTTAAAACTTTTTTTTTATTTGTTAAAACTTTTTTTAATTTGTTAAAACTTTTTTTAATTTGTTAAAACTTTTTTTTAATTTGTTAAATCTTTTTTTAATTTGTTAAAACTTTTTTTATAAATATTTTAAAAACTTTTTTTATTTTTTTTTTACTTTGTTAAACCTTTGTCAAACTTTTTTTTTATTATTGTTATTACCTCTGTAAAACTTTTTGCAATTTTTTTTTTTAACTAGTAAACTTCATACATATATATTTTACACAAGAACCTATGTATAAGCATTTAACTTTATGGATATAGATACGTGTAGACATGGATGTGTGCTTTTAATTAAACATTTTTATCTTAATACACAATTTTTAAATATGCTTAGATTCATACAAACATATAGAGTGAGATATATATAGTTATATATACCTTTTAACACATATACTTCGTTAGACATGTATTTTTTTTTACACTTCTTAATAGCGTGGAAAACATGTATATTTATTAAAAAAATATTCGTATACACACATCTTTCCAAGTAAATTTTAGAGAAAACAACAGCATGTTATAAATAAACAAGTGTTTCTAAACGAAACCATTTTGATATTTTAATTCCTGATATTCATACAACATTCTAGCAAAGTGTTAAACTGAGCAGCAACATGAGATATTAATAACTGTTGTGATCATGAGAAATGTGAGTATGATCATTGATTGCTCAATGATTGCCCATTGCCCAAATCCCTGATCTTGTGGTCGTTGAACTCTCCATTTCTTACTACTGAGGAATATAATTTTTTAGTAGTGTGACTCGTTTTTCAGTCCGATTAAGTTTAATACAGCATGTGGCGGATCTATTTTTCGCGGTTTAAAGAATTCTTATTAAAGTTTATAGAAGAGTACATTATAAACAGTTTTACGCGTTTTTCAGCTTTTCCATATATTACTATACTAGTATATAACCCCGTCAAAAATGACGGAATGTTGATCTGCGTTTCATTTTCATGAAACTTCATACGAATAAACAGAATGAAGGTTTTATTATTGACGGGTTTGTATTGTAAAAAAGTACATTTTAAAAATGACAAAGGATTTCTACAAATACAAATGAGGAGGATATATATATATATATTACTCAATATTAAATTTAGGAGATAGTTCAACAATTGGCCAAAACAAACAGCAGTATTTATTGCAAAAGTATTAATAATTAGCAAAGTGAAACACAATTTCTGAAGATTTCACAAAACATTAAAATTAGATATTCAATACGTTAAAGGTTTTTTTTTTTTTTTTTAATGAATGAATCTCAATAATGAATGGCTCAATAAACCGCTATCAATTAGGGGTGGATCAAGACACGGAGTTAAGAGATAGCGATATTATATTAGAACACTGTGGGATTACTCATCTATGGAGCTTTATGTTTCGTTTCTAAATATGGATTTGGCGCCATTTATCGTCAGTTAATATAAACAAAGGAACTTTTTGTTAAAATTGTAGATTTTTTTATATAGAAAACATGCAGGACGAATTGTTTTAATTCAGAATAAGATTTTAAAAGCTTCAGCTAACTTTAAAATTTCATTCGGCATAAATAAAACCAAAAGTTACCAATTATCATTATTTCTTTCGTAAAATTTTTATTTATTTTATCAATTTTTAAGAACTTAGCTTATATCCACTTGAAATTCGCTTGCATCGAAAATAAAATTTAAATTTCATATCAAATATAATAAAAATGTAAGAAATAATACAGTACCATGTCATGTACTATATACACCATATGGCCATTAATGACCGGCAACTTTCAATTTTGAGATATTTTGTCGAATATTTAGAAATATATTTGACAGATTCTTCTGGAATTTCAGGATTGAAAAGAACAGGTATGACTTCATATTTAGCAATGTCGATTTGTTAAGAGGGGCAATCAGGGGGCCAACAAAAAATCAAAGAAAAAATATTACTTGGGATCACCCTGTAAAATAAAGTGCACGAAATGATCTACTGCTACCGAAAATAAATAAACAGACATCGTGCAATATGTTTATTCTTTTGTCTAAGAATAGCACGTATATTAATAGAGATAAAGCAATTTATTTAAAAAAATTAAAAAAATTCTTGCATGTTTTTTGCTTACAACATGCAGGGTTTTCAACCAAATTTAACTCCGGTTCCAGAAAAATTGACAAAATATAGCAGAAACAATTTAGTACAATTGGAATATAAATATATTAAATATTTTAGGAAATATGAGCATTTGTATGAAATAATTTTTATCTGCGCATGCGCGAACGATAACAAGGATCATTTTACATAATTTAATAGTCAACTTTATGAAGTTTATATACTTATTAAAAAAGCTATATACTTATTAAAAAAAACTTGTCAAATGTCGTAAAAATTCAGAAAGATATCGGCATTAAAGTGAGCAAATTTTTAGTTGTTCTCTAAAAGCAGCTGAATGATAAGGGATTTTACACAAATTGTCATTTTTTTATTAACTGACTTTCAGAAAAAATTTAGTATTTAGTGAGTGTCAATGAGTAGATTTGAAAAAAATGCTTCGATTTTTATACTTCTGATGATCATGGTATAGACCGGTTCTTTTTTCCAAGACCGGTTATCCAAGAAGAACTAAATCATCAATAAAAAATGAAAATAAAAAAAAATTAAAAATTAAAAATGACAATTTGTGGAAAATCCCTTATCATTCAGCTGCTTTTAGAGAACAACTAAAAAATTTGCTCACTCTAACGCCAATATCTTTCTGAATTTTTACGATATTTGACTAGATTTTTTAAAATAAGTTGCTTCATAGAGTTGACTATTAAATTATGTAAAATGATCCTTGTTATTGTTCGCGCATTCGCAGATAAAAATTATTTAATACAACTGCTCATATTTCCTAAAATATTTAATATATATATATTCCAATTGCACTATATTGTTTCTACTATATTTTGTCAATTTTTCTGAAACCGGAGTTAAATTTGGTTGAAAACCCTGCATGTTATAAGCAGGAAACATTCAAGATTTAAAATTTTTTAAAAAATAAATCGCTATATCTCTATTATTATACATGCTATTCTTACACAAAAGAATACACATATTCCACAATGTCTGTTTATCTATATTCGGTAGCGGTAGATCATTTCGTGCATTTCATTTTACAGGGTGATCCCAAGTATTATTTTTTTCTTTGATTTTTTGTTGGCCTCCTAATTGCCTCCCTTATCAAATTGACATTGCTAAATATGAAGTCATACCTGTTCTTTTCAATCCTAAAATTCCAGAAGAATCTGTCAAGCACGAGTATATTTCTAAATATTCGACAAAATGTCTAAAATTGAAAGTTGTCGGCCATTAATGGCAATATAGTGTATATTAATTATATCAATGCAGATAAAATTTTGATTTTTAACATAATAACAGTTGAACATAACTTTGGAGTGAAAACAAAATTGTAATTTAATAAATGAAAAAAATTATTTTTTGCCATTCTAATGCAATCATAATAACATCATATATTTCAATTACATCTAGGGAAAAAACTCAATTTTAATGCAAACAAAATTAAAAAATTAAGCGAATAAATGTTAAGCTCTTAAAAATTAATGAAACTAAATTAAAATTCTATTCAAGAAATCGTTATAATAATAATATTCACTTTTAAATAGGAAACAGTAGACAGACTTTAATACAATTACTA
This sequence comes from Maratus speciosus, assembly GCA_963932465.1. Classification (NCBI taxonomy): domain Eukaryota; kingdom Metazoa; phylum Arthropoda; class Arachnida; order Araneae; family Salticidae; genus Maratus; species Maratus speciosus. The sequence goes on from OZ010787.1 coordinate 4,066,929, forward strand.
AAAACATACAAAACAATTAAAATGAGATAAAATCATATAAAATTATGCACTATAAAATAAACGTTTCGCTATGCACCGCATAGCCTCATCAGTATTCGAATCAAGTTACAACAAAACAACGTGCATACACCGGACCCAGTCAAAGTTAAAGTCAATGATTTAAGAAAACAAAATATTAATTCGGAACAGGACTTGATTCATTCAGGGTTAATGGATGCAATTTAGTAAACCATCCCTCCATAAAAATTCTATAATAATAGTCTATGCAATTACTTCTAATGGAATTTTCTGTAAAGCTTAAGCCGAAGGCGCTAGTATAGCGAATACAAATTGTAAGTTCGGAAAAATAACTTACTTTTTCACAAAATGAAAAAATGAAAAACGCATTTCAAAATATTTAAATGCTTTAATATGCTTTTACAAATATTTTAATAATAGAATCAGGTGTTAACCTGTATTTTTTTATGAAATGCTGTAAGAGTCGTTCATTTGTTTCTAGATTTGAAATTTGTAGTTCTAAATGGCAACAGTCTTCGTTTATTTATATCTCGTTATCTATTGCTTGTAATAGCTGGTTATCAGTTATTTTTAATTTATAATTTAAAACATTATAATTGGATAGTTTTTGAAGATTGTAGAGAAAATAAAGAAGAATAGATATGATACAAAGCAGATTATGTGTATATTTCCATCAGTTAAATAATCGGCAAATTTACAGCCTCTTGCAAACTTATGCCTAACATGAGCGCGATGAGTTGCTTTTCTCGAGGATGAGATAGAGCCGAAATCGTCACCTTAGGGTATTATATAAATAGCTAATATAGTGCAATATAAATAAATTCATGTACATAGCTAGACCAAAAGGAATCGATACTTAATCATTTATGAATAGACCTATCTCAGAATATCCCTAGAATAGGTAAATCGCAGAAAAGAGTTTTTAGTTGTTTTATGTGTTTTCTAGCTGATTTAAATTTTAGTTTCAATTCACAAGATATTCGCATACATTAACAAATATATCATTCAAAAGAATGAAAAAATCAATTTACTCAACAATATTTTATAGCGTTTGGAAAGTACGGATGCATGATTTTTTGTTCTTTTTTTCCAGCGAACACAGACTACAGATCAGATAAGATCTTGACTGTAAGGTTTAAAATAAATTTAGTGAATGTTTAACATCTTTTGGGAATAGCGTCAGGTGCATAAAATTTTATTCGGTTTGCACCGCTATGTTTTAAACAGTTTACTGATTTTCTCCCGAAAATGCCCTGATTAAATGATGCAATTGATATTTTTCTTTATTACTGGCAGTAAAAATTACTGATATATGTAGCTATTGAAGATGCGTATATGCACCCATGGTCCCAAAGGGTTTAAAAAGCAACTATAAATAACAAAATAATAAGAATAATCTCTTTGTAATAGCATGATTTTTTTAGATTTTTTTCATCATTTTACTTTTTTAATGATTCATCTGAAAACCTAGTAGTTTAACTAAAAATAACTTTATTACATAAAAAATTTTAGTATATTTTTCTTTGTGAATAAATTGCTTCTGAAAAATATCAGCAATAAAAACAAATGATAATATAAAACATCCATAATTGTTTTGCCTTTTTTTTTCAGCTATTCAGCAGAATACATAAGGTTAGTGAATTTTAAATGTGCCCAGTAATAAAATAGGGGAGACTAGGGAGGGTTGTCCGACTTTTTACAAAATATATATTTTATTTTATTTTTTAAATATTGAACGTAGAATAAAGTTTTATATATCATTTTATTCCTTATGCAATCAGTTAACAAAATAAAATAGCTACATAAGTATAATATATAAGAAATGTGAAAAATAATTAATTTTAAGCGTGAGAAATTAATGGGCAAAGACTCCAAACATATGGGATGGTTGACCCATTGTATGGGAGGCTTGACCCACATTGTTTTATATTGAAATATTTGTGAAGAGAAATAAAATCATCAGTTAAATAATCATCAGCAAAATAACTTATGCTACATGCTTTAATTATTATAAAAAATATTTTTGAAAATGTGATGCTTAAACAAACCTGTTTAGACGCAATCGCAAGTCAGAGGAGAAAAATTTTGTTTTAAACAGGATTTTGTCTGAGCTGGTACAATTGTACAGTAGGGAAAATGAAATTTTAACATTTAAGACAGTATTCCGTTACGGACAGGTTCCGTGTTCGTAGGGTTTCATGTATTATTAAGTCCGGATTTAGAAGCCTCTGTCCCGTTTTTTTTCTGTTTGTTTGTTTTGTTTTGTCTCCTTGCCCTACTTTTTGTGACGCTGAACCCTGAGTTGTCACATAGTTTGGCTAAAGAGTCTAGAATATATAGTGCGGAAATTGGCTATTCCAATAATACTTTAAAAAGTTCTAAAATATTGGATCCTTTAATTGTCAAACAATGTTGAAATCCAAAGAGTCGATCGCAGCAACATCTCCACGGTATTTTCTCAAACTGCAAGACGGTTTGATTTAGACGCTGTAATAATACGATTTTTAAATTGAAATTTGAAATGTACCATAGATGTAGCTTTGATCGGATCTTTGAGCATCGTTGCACATTTAAAGGATACAAATTTTTAGAGCTGATTGGACAGCAGATTTTCTCACTATTTATTCTAAACGATGTAGTTTGGCCTCATCTCACTGTATTCATACAGGTGAAAATTGTCTACATACCTTCCTAACGTTTTTCTATCAAAGCTATGTTCTTTTGCAGACGCATGCACACTTAACTTACCATTAAGATATTTTAACCCTTTCAAGGTCAAAGTACTTTCACTATTAAAATGTTGAAATAAATGACTCGCACCGGAATTTACGAACAAATTTATTTGGAAATAAGAAAAAAGCCATATTTCACATACATATTAAATGGAAAAGATTTTAGCAAAATTCTGGTGACATTGTGGCCTTTGGGAATTAAAATAAAGAGGTTTAATAAACATACCACTGCCCCTGAAATGGTAAAGACTGCTGCTTTCATACTTTCTAGTCCTTTTTAGTCTTTTCCACTATTTCTATTTACCTATTGTAAGTAATATTTAATGGTAAGATGTTCCCATTAAATTTCGCATTCATATTTCATTAAATTTTTTCCTGCAACTATAGCAATTTTTCACATCTTTCTTTAATTAGTTTTAAACATTTTTTTTTTCAATCACCACATTTTACTGTAGCTTTATAGAATAAATTTACATTCTTTTTTATATGTAACCATTAACCTTTCATTTTGCACAGTGTATAATAAAAAGATTTCCAAACCCACTTAATTAAGGGAGACATGAGCATCTGGTCAACCCTCCCTCACATTGACAGGGTCAACCCTCTCCACATAGCTCTTTTCTAAAGAATAGCACATTGGTATGTTAAGGGTAACTTACTGTTCATTCTTTATGTCTGGAATGAAAGCTCGATATTTCTGCATTACTTAAAGCCTACTTTCTTAAATTTCTAAGATTTATTTTTACTGAAAAAAAATCTTACAAAATACTTCTAAAAAACACAACTTTTAGGTTGTAAACGTCTCACAATTGATTTTTTCCGCAGCTATTTCGATTATCTGTATAAAACGAAGACTCTTGTTTAAGCATTCCAGTAGCTTTGGTTAACACTTATTGATAAAACTCCGAAATTATTTAAAAGATTAAAATTGATGGGTGGGTCAAGCCTACCCTCTGTTCAACCCTCCCTAATCTCCCCTAATGCTAATTACTTTAACTTTTTCCTTACATCGTAATGTTTCCTTTCGATATATTTCACAAAGTTTTTTTAAACAAAATAAAGGTGAAAATAAATTAAACATTTATAAAAAAAAATTATGATTTCTTAGTTGTCTATACAGTTTGAAAAATGGAATAAATGGAAAAATAATCTTAATAATAATTGCATAAGTTTAATGGAAGAAATGGAAACATAAATATTACTGAAAACCCATTTAATTAATTAAGAAGACACACTTGTGTACGTTCAAAGGTGTAATCGGTATGTTAAATTTATAAAATCCAATATTATTGTAATACCGATTTCACGAAGAAAATTAGAAATTTTTATTAAAAAATAATTTATACCTATTAAAAATTTCACAGGGCGTACTAGGATAAGTTCAAATTTGTCATAGATTTATTTCTAGACTTTTGGGATTTAAGAGAAAAAAATATTACTAGCCAATTTTTACTATCAAAATTTTATCTGTTTGTTAATATTACTGCATATTTATTTCCTAATAATCGTTGTAAGAAATTGAAAACAAATTCAGCCTGTTTATACAAAACCCTTTCTCTTTTATGATAAAAAAGGAACATGTTTTAATTCAGATTGTTTCGTTAATCTTCCCTTGACGAAACTTAAAAGAGATTTCAAAACTCTTGATTTCATAAGAAAAATTTAATAAAAAAGCAAAGTAATATTTCTTCTGTTATATTCATCCCCACAAACTACAATAAATTATTTTAAGAAAGTGGAAAGTGGGATTATTAAATTATTGATTTTTTAAAAAACACATTTATTATGGCAAAAAAGTTACAAAAAGCCTTTATTGGAAGTCACAAGTACCTGATTTACGTAAATGTGTTTTTGTTCAAAGTGATCATAGCGTAAATAATTGAAAGTAGCGGAGAAAATGTCGTATTTCTTTTTAATTAACTTTAAAGGTTTTAGGAAACGTATTTACTTGAAACAAAATATTTTTTCAAGCACATAAGAACTTATTCTATTGTGTTTTAAAATGTTGGTTATTTATATTCTTCTTTAATTTGGTTCCTTTCAATTTACAGGAAAACAAATATTTTTTTCCGATACCGGTTATACCTTTCTTAATATTATTTCTTTTAACCTGAGAAAAGATAAAGTTGTGAGCAATGACATTAACATAAGTATATTCATTTTTGTGAAAACTGTACTCACGGTTATTTTTACTATTTAATTAATACATAAAACATTACTTAAAAATACGGGATAGTTTTTTCTTCCATTTGTGCAACAAAATTAGTGGAACAGCTCATTAAATCGTAATTTTAATTTTGACTAATGTTGTATTTTTGCTTATGCAAGATGCGCAGTTGCACGGGAGGAAAAATATTTTGGGGCAGGAAAATTTAACGACTGACAACATTATAGCTAGCAATAAAGATGTGATAATAATATTTCTTGTTTTTTCTTATTATAAAACCACACTGTATTCACTTTTTGGCATTAAAATATCTGTGTTAGTGCGCTATTATATCTTGAGATGGCTTAACCTTTATAAAATTTACGAAAGAAATATAAGGTGTGTCCCAACGAAATAAAGCCACCGTACTTGTATGTCGTAACTGGACACGAAGCAAACAAATAAGAACGAAACAAATATATTAAGAAAGTCTATATACAAATAAATATTTACAAGGAGTAACTACCTCCCAGCCCCACTGGGGCAGGAGAAAAAGATGAATGTGTAAAAAAAAAGAGGGAAAAAACTGTCCCGTCGAAATAAAGCCAGTGTCAATATTAGTATTTATTTCTAACTACCAACATTCGAGCTGCTGCAGTTTAACATGTTCATGATTGCAGAAAGTTCTCAAATACATGTTCTGTGCCTGTCGAACTTTTTGCAGACTTTAGAAAGTTGTATTTTCTGTTTCTCCTGCAGTATTGCAATGTGAAAGAAAACTCAGCTATCAAAGTTCGAGAAAAAACAGATAACAGTTTTTAAGGAAAGAGGACTTTCACATAGACCAATACCTAAGCAAATCAAAAGATGTAAAACCAAAATAGACCATTTTGTAAATCAGGGCAATGCATACGGGTATGAAAAAAAGAGGTGTACATGCAGAAAAAATGTCTTCCAGGCAGGAAAGAGAAGTTTTGCGTCGTCGTCACGTTGTGAGATTTCCCTAAAACAGTTAGCCAAAGTGGATAGCATTTTGTGCGACAAAATACACCCTGTCACGAACTGAAAAACTTATAAGCATCTTGCGATATAAGAAAAGGAAACAACGGTCCATGTTGAAAGCTATCCACATGCAAAGGAGAGTCGATTGGGCCAAATAGCATCAAACCTGGAAGGACCAGTGGCATCGCGTTATAGTCTCAGACGAGAAAAAATTTAATTTGGATGTGTCAGGCGGCCTTGCTTTCTTTTGGCATGGCATGAGGAAAGAAGAGTAAATTTTCTCCAAAAGACAGCAAGGTGGAGGCTCATTAATGGTGCGAGGAGGCTTCGGCTGTGGAGGTAAACATAACTTAGCTTTTCTCTCAGGCCACATGAAGGCTACCGATTTCCAAGAAATGCTAGAAAACCATTTACTGCCATTGGCAAAGATAATTGATGGACTAAGTTGGTTGTTTCAGCAGGAAAAGACCTCATTTCACGTTGCAAAATGCTCCTGGGAATGCTTTTCCATAATCGGGTGCATGTCATGGGATGACCTGCCATTTTTTCCTGATCTCAATCCCCAAGAAAATGTGCGAGTTAACCTCAGTAAGGCTGTATATGCCAACGGGCAGACATTTTCAGTCTGTGGCAAAATTGAAGGTCGTCATCATTCAAGCGTGGTTGAATATTGATGCTACTGTCTTCCAAGGATTAGTAAATGGAGTGCCACATCGTATATTCCAAGTCATATATAAACATGGCGGATATATTGCCGATTAACTGTAGTGTCTTTATTTCGGCGGGACACTTTTCCCCCCTCATTTTTTGCAAATTCATTTTTCTTCCTCCTCAGGTAAGGCAGGGAGTGAGTTACTCCTTGTAAATATGTATTTTCATATAGACTTTCTTAATATATTGGTTTCGGTCTTATTAGTCTGTTTTATGTCCAAATACAGCACACAATCATAGTAGCTTTATTTCGGTGGAATGGTTTATGTTCACGATTGTTCTCTCGCATTCAAGTCACATTCATCCACAAGTGAATAAAATTTTCAGATGCTCTCATGTAGATTCTAACAAATAAAAAAAATTATTATTTTCCTATAAAAAATAAATAAGAAAATATCGTCAATGTTTATAATTTAACTGTTTGAGTGCGGAACAAATCTTGTGGATATATGCCAAAAATGCGAATGTGTTTCGGTATATATATAAAAAAATTACTTGTAAGCCAACGATATACACAGAAATCGTAAGCTTCGCTAGTGAAACCAGCTTAAATGCACACAACTGAGACAACAAATAGGAGCGCTAATCATACTCTCCGCAATGTTAGCAAGACGAGCGCCGCAAGTTTGGCACATAACAAGAGGTCCGCACTGAAACGGTTAAACTGAATTCCCTACATGAAAAACAGGTAGCTATTGATTTCATTCGAAAATATTACGCATTTATAAGAAAGTAAATAAAGCTGTTGTATTTTCTAGAATCTGAATAAGGATAATATATTTTTTTTAACTATAACATTTCTTTTATATACGCTGGCCTTCAAAAGTTAACGAACCGTGACCGGATGCTTTCAATTGCACACGGTTTCTAGAATATCTATCAAAATTCACGACGAATTGTCCTTGAACTTCGAGAATATGTTTGACATCATAGTTTTGGTGAAGATTTAGACGCGCTCCAATTAGGGGGCTAACAATAAATTTAATAATAAATAATGTTTGCGATCTCCCATGTAACACAAAAAGCTCAAAATTGGTCGGTTGCTGTATAAAATGACTATGTGGGTCCTCTTTAACGGTCGTATGGAACGCATATTCGTAAAGGTGTTAACGTTTCTGTAAAAAAATCAAATGTTTTTCGTTTATGGAATACAGATCTTTCACCCAAATTTAACACCGGTTTCCGAAAACTTGAAAAAAACAAACAGTAGAAACAATATACTGCAATTAAAGCATGAATTCATTGCATATTTGATGAGATATGGGCATGCGTGAAAGATTCCAAATTTTGTATTACATAATTTGATAGTCAGCTATTTAGGGCAACAGTCACAAGTACAGTCAAATATTGCAAAAATTCGGAAAGATGGGGGCGATATAGTAAGTTGCTTTCTAAAAGTGGCTTTATTATAAGGTATTTTACGCAATTACCAACCAGCTCACTTTATCTTTCTGAGTTTTCAAAGTATTTGACTGGACTTTTTATATAAGTTGGCCTACCAAATTACGAAATAAAACTTTTGAAATCTTTCACGCATGCGAAAGTTAAAAATTATTTCATTCAAATGCCCATATCTCAACAAATGTTCAATATCTTTAAGTTTTTATTGTAGTATACTCTTTGTACTGTTCTTTTTCAAGTTTTCAGAAAGTGGTGTCGAATTTGGTTGAAAACTCTGAATTCTATAAACAAAAAACATTTGAATTTTTCACAGAAACGTTAACACCTTCACGAATATGCATTCTATGCTTACACAAATGCAGATGACCGTTAAACAGGACCTATGTTATTTGCTACGTTTTACGGTGAAATACCATTTTTAGCATTTTCCGTTACATCAGGTCTCATACCGTATAGGAAAAATTTTATTGTTCCAACCATAATTTTGAAATATTATATCTTCGTAATATGTTTCGGTTGAAAATGTTAATGAAATTTATCACGAAGATTGTTGATAATGGATTCTGATATGAACAATAAAATTTTTCGTATATTGTGCGAGCTCTGGTTAGATGGATGATCGCAATCATTATTTTATTATTAAATTTATTCTCGGCATTGTAATTGTCCCCGCTGCTAAATCTTCACTGAAAATTATAAAATCGAACATATTCTTTACATCCTCGAAATTCAACGACAATTCGTCAAGAATTTTCGTGGATATTCGACAAACTGTGTACAATCGAAAGCTTCCGGTTACTGTTCCTTAACTTTTGGAAGCCAGTGCGTTACCATTCGATTAATTTAATATACCTCAATAAAATTTGAAATTGAAATAAATAATTCCGCAATTTATTATTGGTACTCTATTAATGATGCTGAAGGAAAAGGGGTTGCAAAATAAATTACTGCACATACATCGTAAATACAGGCCTGAATATAAAAATTGATCCTTTAAGATTTCAGTGATATGTTTATGAGTATTAGATACTTTTTATGTAATCTTACTATAGCATCGCTTTCTATCGGGATTTAACATTTGATTTAATAATGAAATATTTCTCATGATAATCAAATACCACTGTCAACTTAATAATCACAAACACAATTCTCTTTAGTTTAATTTGCATTTAAAATATTATTTTTTTGAACTAAACGATTGGAAATATTATATTTATGTATTTATGGAACGAGGTAACTCAAATATTTAAAAATTTGGCAAAAATGTCATAATCTATGTATTATTTAAAATTTGCATTTAGATTCATTCCTTTTCAATCCACATTCTTTTTGTGTAAAACCGGCTATCCTACATGGGATAAAAAATATGTATTGGGAAACAATACTTGAAGATCCCGTAATCAACGTTCAAAGAAAAAGACGGGAACGTCTCAGAACAACAGTTGTGTTGTAGAATGTTCTGGAGGTCATGTTGAAAATTTGTTATTGGAAGAACAAATGAATGGAGCATATTGTTGTCCTGTTCATTGGTTTTTAGAGATCCTACATTAGGGAGCAATTGGACAGTGACGAAATGTCTGCCATTTTCGTTACAAAGTAGATGGAACGCCGTACAACACAATGCATTTTCATCAGCGTCTAACACTTTTTATTCTATCAAAATTATGAAAATTTCATTTTATATGCCTTCAAAGAGTCTTTCAGAACATAAATATGAGCACATTTCCATTTTAATGAGTAAGAATTCTCAGAAAATGCATTTTTTACTCTATTTTTCTTACTAATTAAAATAGTGGGCAGGGAAAGATTGGGTATGTAAGAACTTTATTTTAATTTCGCAATATTTGAAAAAATAATTTGTAACGATTATCAGATAGAAAATGAACTATAGAATTCAATTTTTTTAAACTATCTATAATTTACTATGCATTTTAAAACAACAGTAATTATTATAATTTTTCCCATCTTCGCATTGATAATTTCAGAAACAATAAAATTTTAACATATCATATACCACTCCCATTTAACTATGTATGTGATTCAAAGTTAATTTAATATATGCGCTGAAAATATTTTATGATAAGTTTCTACGCACTGCTCTTTGATATTGTATTTAAATACGGAAGTCTGGTAAATATATAGTATTAGAATGAGGATTGTTATCAAAACATTAAATGAAAGTTTTGAAAAAAAATTAAATAGGGGCACTGCTGTTAAAAAAACAAATAAAAAATATGAAAAACAAATTCTATAAATACATCAAAATCCGATAACTATACTTGATTCCACCTTAAGTTGGCAGCGTTGAAAACGCTACGAAACCCGATTTGCAGCCCTTGCCGTAGTAACCAGGGTTTGCTCGAAGGAAGAGGATTCTAATAAACAAAGAAAACCGCCAGTTTGGCGGAAAAATATAATGCGTGTATAAAGATCAGTACATTTTGAAGTTCCTTTGGAATTAGTTTTATTATATAATCATTTATGGCATAACGATTGGCATTATTATTCTTTTCTTATTTTTACCACTTTTTAAATAGATTGAAGCACTATTTATATTATATTAGCTGACACGCCCGACGTTGCCCGTCCCACAAAATGCGAAAATATCTAAAAATTCAGAAAAATTAAAAAGAAAAAAACATTGCACGAATTCCGGAATAACCGTATTGAAAAGATGGCAAAAATTACTGTAGTAATGTAAAAAATTTGAAATCGAATTCCATGCACAAATGTCAAAAAATCACATCGGAATTTTAAAAAAATCACAATGAAAATTCTCTAAAAAATTTAAATCGCGAAGGACAAAATATCCTATATTTAAGCTCCAATTTTTAAACCAAATACTTCTTACAAATGTAAAAAAAAAAAAAAGTTGCCGCAAAGAGTAAAAAATTCTAAAAATCGCATTAAAAATCGTGAAAATTTAAAAAATCGCTGAACGAATTCCGAATGAATTTTACTGAAAACAGGACAGCATTATCTATATTGGGTTAAAAGATAAAAAACAAATTATCTGAAAATCTATTTAAAACAGAAAATTTGTTATTTGTACCAAATCAGTGGCAGGGGAAAAGGCTAGGTCTCACGCCCGCAGACTCATGTTTAATAGATATAAAATTATAGATATTAGGGCGGAAAAAAGTCCTGATTTTTTAAAAAATCAAAATAATCTGAATTTTTTTCATTATAATCAGAATTTTTTAAAATTTTAATCAGATTTTTATGATTTACCGCCCCCGCTTCAGCTTTAAAATATAGAATTGTTACCAAGAATTTGATATTTCCAAAACAATTACATCTCTAATTGCTAATATAATCCATGTTTTTATGCTTTAAATATTAATAAAATTAAAATTAGAAATTACAAAAATTATATAAACAGCAAATGAATAAGTTCATTAGTTAGTAGTATGTAATAACATTACGTACATAAAAATTTTATAATAATTAGGGAAAACTACATTAAATGCTACAGATATTTACATTTATTAAAATAATTAACTGCATTTAATATTAAATCGTTAACACTGCTTAAAATAAAGGGGCTACTTCACTCACGCAAAATCACCCGCTTGCTACGCTGTTAATCATATGGAAGATTTTTTTTAAATATCTCGTTTGCATTTCAGTACTTTAATTTTTTTTGTTTGTTTCATTGGATAGCTGAGGTCGATCTCTACAAAGACCCTTTATTACTTTTTCAATTTTATTTGCAGGTTTTTGTTTGTTTGTGTGTGTGTGTGTGGGGGGGGGGGGGAATCATTGATTTTCCGATTTTCAAAACAGGTTTCAAAAGTGAAATTACCCTACTAAAAACCCCCATAAGCAAAACAAAATCGAAAAAGTAGAAAAGGGTCTTTGTAGAGATCGACCACAGCTATCAAATGCGGAAAAAAATATATTGAAATGCGAATGAGATATTTTTCAAAGTTCTTCCATAGGATTAAGATTAGCTAGTGGGTGTTTTCATGAATGAAGTAGCATCTTAATAATTATTAAACAATTGACTCTATGATTACGAACGTAATATAAATTGTTATGCTTTAATTACTAAAATGATAACTGATAATTTACTATTCATTACGGAAAGAAAAAAAAATTGCAGGACACTAGTTCCATTATGTGTTTAGTAACGATATAAGGAAAAAATAGTAATAATATTTTAATCAGCCGATGTCATTCTTTCATTCTTCTTTTGCTCCAATTTGCTATAATTTAGTATATATAGTAAAGTGGGGACAGATGCCGCAGTTTTACTTTTCTTCTTTTAAAATGCACAATAAATAAAAAAACAGCAAACTAAGTACCAGAAATCATTAATCAAACCCTTTAGAATCAAATTTCTATGTTAAACAAGTTAAGGCTCTCTTAATAAAGCAGGCATAATTATTTTCCCAAACGTCCTTTTTTAACATCATTTTGTATGTGCTGGGTAAGATGCCGCATGGAGAAAAAACTATGCTGTTTATTTTTTTTTCAAGTAAATCACATTTTTATTTCCTCAAACTACTTAAAATGAAAATAAATAACAGTAAACTTACATAAATTATATATATCACTAAATTATCGAAAGTTTAACGAAATTGCAAAAGTGCAAGCTCAAAAAATAAAACTTAAGGCAAAAAAAAAAAATGACAGGAAACAATAGACAGCATAATTTCAAAAAAGATATACACCACTTGTTTATATCCAGGCGACCATTGTAGTTTGCTCTTAAGTACTAGTTCCATTCATTTTAGGCTGTAGTCTTTTTATTTTTGGCTTTGCTTCTCATTTTTTTAATTTTTTATTTCTATTCGCCCACAATCACCACATTTTCCGTTGCAAGAGTAAACTGAGCATATTTCATGCAGCCACCGATTGCATGTTATGCACTGAATCCAGCCCGCTTTAGACTTTGTTTCTTGATATGACTCCTGACACTCAGCACATGCAGAATCATCAAATTCCAATCCAATACTGCCTTCAGAATCCATAAGAGGAATACTTTCGTCACTGTCGGAAGATGACTTACTTTTCAGATTATTCCTCAAGTGAGGTGTTTTCAAGTTGATCTTTCCCTTCCTTTTTTTTACACATTTTACTTCCGCCAAGCTGTCATTTTTTGACGCGTTCTTGCTTCTTTTGCTTTTTATTTCCTTTTTTTCTTGTTTATAAAATCTGTGCTTGTAATATTTGCAGCCTTTTGCTTTCTCTTACTTGTCTGTATAAGTCTTTTGACCACTGGAATGGGAGAAATTTTGTTTAACAGATTAGATGGTGACAATTGTAGAAGGTCTACGTTTACCTTATGCACACATGGCGAACCAACATTGTTGCTCAGAATATTTTGATAAGTAGAAGAAGTTCCTTATAATGGGTCTTCTTCATTTTGTCGCATAGCCAAATTATTTGAATTGATTCATTTTGTTGTGGTTTATTTATGTTGTTATCAGTTATGAAAGCAGAGTTTGGAATTGCTGTCTTGTCTAATGGCAAAATTCCAGTAACTTTATCCTGAGATAGCATTTCGAGATGTCGTAGCTTGCCCCCATGCTTTAGAAAGTAGTTCACCAAATTGCATTCTTCCAATTTTTCTAGTGGCACTCATAGCAATCCCATCTTACTCTGCTTTTTTCACTCTTTATCTACTGACGGCATTTGTTATAACTTCTTATAAAATTCATTTAATACATTGATTAGTTGTAATACGGTTTAGAATGAGTTATAGATACATTACTTTATCTTGTTCCAAAAGCATTATTGGTTACACGAAACAAAAATATTTTTAAAAGGATACTTTCTTTTGTCTTTGCATCTTTTCAGCTTTCTTGGCGTTGGGGGGGGGGGGGGGGGGATTAGTTAATTCGGAAATATTTCTATATTTCTATTGTAAGAACATATCTCTATACATTTCTTAATTCCAGAAAATACTCAGAAAAATATTTAAAATAAAAGATTTGAGTGGGGTTATAAATATTGCACAAAATCCCTCTAAATTCAAATTTAATTAATCCTTCTAAATCCTTCAATCGTTCTAAAATCCTTCTCAAATTTATTAAATGATTATGTAAATCTTCTAATGTAGTTTAAACAATTCACGAAAAATGCGTTAGAAGATAAAATTTTTATGAATTCATAATTCAGTACATAAAGGCTTAAACAAATATAAGAAATGCGCTGAATATACATTAATTTATATGTAAGTTCTACTGAAATTTTAGTGATGAATTTATTGAACCAAAAAACACAAAATTATATTTTGCGGCATCTGTCCTTTAACGTCAGTGCGGCATCTGTCCCACAGTGGCGGGTAAGATGCCGCACAACCATTTTGTGTCATTTGAAAGACGCGAGAGAAAGGCAAGCACATGTCTGTATTCTACGAGAGTCTAGTCTATCGTTACAATCGGTTTTGAAAAGAAATATATCTTTATTTGGCTTAAAATATGTAATTAAACTTTAATAGAATACATTTAGCAACTTACGACGTAGGTTTGAAGCATAAAAGCTGGCGTAAATATTTAAATACTAATAGTTAAGCAGTGGAAACGCATACAACACAGCAGACAGCACAAAGGCACACAACGAAATTCTTAATTTGGCCTAGGGAGCGCTAGTGTCGCCAATACAATCTCTGCGGCATCTGTCCTCACTTTACTATACTTTTATTTTAACCAAAAGATGTGATGTCACATTTCTTCTTACTCCCTCCCACCCCCTTGTCACAAACTGTCACAATATCATACCCCCCCCCCCCCTCCCTCCAAGCGCGACATCACTTGTGGCCCCTTACAGGACTTTATCATTTTCCATGTAAAACGTGAGTAGAGATACTGCTTTATCCGACATTTTATAATGCAAATGTAAAACTAACAAATTTTACAAATGCTCATTTAATAAACGAATAAATAATAACAATAATTAACAGTAAAAAATGAACGCGTTAAAAAGAAAAGCAAAAGCGGAAGCAGGCAGCAAGTATTATTAGAACCATTCATAAGAACAGTAAGAATGCGAGGAGCAAAATTCAGTCGGCACGGAAACGGAAACTCAAAAAGCGCGCCAGATATTTAGCCTTGGAGATTGGTTCCTCGCCAAAGGGGAGTTTTTTTACACCAGGATATTTACTTTATACGTTCGCTTAAATACAATTTCTTTTTAAATTAAATACTTATAACAGAAGAATTACTTTAAGTATTTGCTTCAAAATCCCGAATTTTGTAATGTATAAACATAACCATATAAATTTCTATGCATTTTCACCCTTTAAGATTAAAAAATAACGGAGAACTTTTTTTTAAGGCGGAATGTTACTGTTTTTGCCTTTCACAGTGCTGCCAAGTTGAGGTGGAATAGAGTGTAAGTAAAATCGCACTGCTGCGTAGCGTAAAACAGCCAAGTAAAAAAATGCATTTTCTGAGAATTGTTACTCTATTGGTTTCGGGTCGTCAGCGCCATTTACATGGGATTTTTTAACTTTTTTTCCTGTAAATAAATCCGACTACCTTACCGCACTCCTTATACTCAATTTCTTCCTTTTTTATGAGTTTTTAAAGTTGTAACGAACTTTCGGCCCACCCGGTATGCGGGAAGTATCAAACTGTAAGTATTTAAAACCGATTGTACAGCTATAAGTGAGAAGTATAAGTGATAACTGATATATTGAACAAGAGCGCGTGCGTACGCTTGCACTATCGTCACTAAATAACTTTGAAACGCCATTAAGGGCACATGGACTATAAAATGGTTCAAATTTTTGAGTGTTTAATTATCGGCCTAAAAATAGAGCTAAAAGATTTATGGTGCTAAATGATTATGGACCTAAAAGATTATGTTGCTGGAAGGTTTTTAAATAATTTATTTTAAGCACGTGGGCGTGTATATAGTTTTTTTTTTTTTTTTTTTTTTTTTGCCTTTTTCTGACAAAGAGTTTTTTTATGCTTTGGTACATATTTCTAAAATTCTATTTTAGGTTAACAGTTGCAACTTTTCAAAATTGTGTGACTAACTAGTTTCTTTAAAAATACTTAACGTTATAGGTGTGATTGAAAAAAAAAATTGAAATAATGAAAAATATGTTCTTAAAAGTTTTAGGATTTTCAAAGTTTTGTAGTAAAATATTTTTAGTTTTATTTCTTTTAAGCCAAAATGAAAATTGCTTCTTATTATTCTCAAATAGTAAGTTTTCTGATACCGCAGGAAATTTTAGTGTGATATATTCAGCAATTTTTTAGAAAAGTGTACCGAACAAAAATATTGTTAAAAAAATATGTAAAAAGTGAATTTGTTCTTGAAAAGCAATTTATGCATGAAATTAATTTCTTTTATTTTATAAATGGGCTATAATGTGTATATTTACTCTAAAATGCTTTTTTCATTACTATCTCTATTTTTAAGTAAAATACATGATGTTAACTATTTCGTAAAAACTGCTTCATTTTACTTGTCGAGATACCCCATGTGCCCTTAATTAATAAGCAAATCCAAATCATCTAGGTGACAGAGAGTCCAATAATAACCCTATTGACAACAATAAAAAGTAAATTACCTTTGTAATTTTTTTTATGATCCTGTTTTTAAAAACCATAAATATTATAATGAAAAAGCCCAAATCAATTTTTCTCTTCTAAATCTTTAAAAATGTGGCCAAAATACTCAGTTTTTTTTAACCATAACTTATCATGTCATTACATCGTTTACAACTGTAGCTAAACACTAAATTCTGTTTTGGATAATCGCCTTGTGTACTCTTGTTCACCGCGCACTCTTGCAACTCTATGTATACATTTAAAAATAATTATTTGAAATTTCCGTGCTTTTTTAATAATACTTTGTATTCCAGATTTTTAAAAGAATAACTGAAAAATATCTGTGTATATACTTCACTTTACTGTATTAATAATTATTTATTTAATGCATATAAAAAAATTAAGCGCATATATTTGGTAGCTTTAGAGAAAAAACACTAATTTAAGATTGCAGTTATGGACCAAACCGACTAACCTTAAAATTCATATGAAAACTAACGATGAGGGTATCTAATTTATATTTATATTTCAAAAGGGAAGACGTGAGATGTTGTTGACTTTTACATTGTCCTAGCAGCGATAAGGAACAAGTGAGTGGCAACTTGTCAAGAGGTAAGCGAACCTCACGCTACCACAGATACATGGATATCGCAAAATTCTGTAGAAAAGGCGTTTGCAACAAGGTGGTCTGTAAAAGGCGATAATAACTTGTGAACCAAGTTACCTATAGACACTGAATGTGTTGGGTGGAATGAATCTAGTATGGTCTGTAATAGGACGTACCTCCCAGTGTCACATGATGGTAAATTCTTGAGTAATGTATCATATCCAGAATACTACGTAAATGTCAATGACAAAATTTCAGAGCACCATCTATTTTATAAGAAGAGATATCTTGTACACGCGGATAAGATTAACAGTTGCTTATACAGATAAAAATATGACATTGGGCGAAACTTTTTTGTTAAGAAAAACAGGATTTTTTTCTTAAAGGGAATTATAGGAATGTTTTCTAAATATATACAAATGCAGTTTTATCAAATAAGAATATTACCCAACAAACACAAAACTTGTGGGCCACTGATGGGTTCGTTAGCCTTGGCCGAAATAGTTCGATGGCGGCCCACTATCATTGTCCGTAACGGCTCCGTCAAAAAAGTGTCACGCCGGACACAATAAGGCCGGAAGGAAATTAGCCGCAAGTACAATAAGTTGCCCACAAACGCGCCATTAACGGTCATCTAAAACTGATATTTAGCCGCAAACTGGCCACCATTATACATTTAATGGCATTCCTGAATAAAAGCTTGCCACAGCTATGCCATTAAGGGTCATTTTAAATAAAAGCTAGCCACAAGCCAGATACACTTATGCCATCAATGGGCATAATTAATGAATGCAAGCCGGAAGCTAGCCACATTTGTGCCAACAATGGGCATCATTAATGAATGCAAGGCAGAAACTAGCCACATCGATGCCGCTATTGGTTATCATGGATGAAAACTAGCCCGAAGCTGGTCGGAATTATATTGTTTAACCCCTCCCCCACAAAAGTTCAGTAAATGATTTTTTTTTTTTTTGGGGGGGGGGGGGGAGGACAGAAAATTTTTCTTCTAAAAAATATTTTGATAAAAATTAGAATCTAAATTTACTGGTTTTGAAGTGTTTATCTGAAAACAGTTTATATTATAAACTGTTTTCACATATTATATGTTAAATTATACTATGTAAAATTTGGAACAGGTCTAGGAAATTTTATTTTTTTAAATATGTTCTCATAACACCATCCTGACTTTCATACATGTTTTACTTTAACATACACTTAAGTTAAAAATAATTTTTATTAAAAGTCAAATAATTTAAATTTTACAGAACAAAATGCATTTAGATCCTAAATTTTATCAAAACATTTAAGACTGTTCTCAAATCAAAACTTTCTGACATAAGTTTTAATTCACTTTTGTTCGGATACGCATGAAACTAGAAAGTGTTCAGAAACTATGCATAGAACTGTTTTTTCCGTTTTCCTGTAAACGCAATAGATCTTTCAGAAAATACTGTCAAACTGGGCATTTGTACTGAACTTCCGAACGAAAGAAGAAAATCCAGTCATTAAGGGGAGAAAAATGCCGTGTCACGTGATCAGAATCACTTATAACCCAATAGGTAATTGATTGATCAAAAAATCGAAAACACAGTTCGATTCAAAATCGCTTCCAAGGTCAGGCTTTCTAATTTTATATATTTCCGTTAAAAAATGAATTTATAAATATGTCAAAAGGTTTTGCGCTTGTTGAGCAGAGCAGTTGAGAAGAGCCTTAAAAGATAATTCCAATGGAGGCATAACTGAGCCTTATCTGCTCATCACCTTTGAACAGAACGAATTTCAAATTTGCTGTTAGTAAATGGACGTTCAACAATATTCAACCTTAAATATTTTTATAGAGACATATTCTCCTAAAAAATTTCTTTTTTATGGTTGCTTTAGTTTTTATAAATGTTGAGATTCCTAAACAGCTGCAAGAACCAAATTTACAGTTAACAAAGAAAAATTGATAACAAAGCTTTTAATGTATTTTTAAAAAATATTGAACATATGCTAGCCAAAAGAGCAAATTTTTAACTAGTTTCTTCATTTCCATTCAAAATTGTTATATAACAATTATATCTGACGCTTTTATAGTACCATGTTTTACACAGAATTTCTTAGCTGGATGTTTCTTTTAATTATCCAACGGGAAAATAAAATACAAGACCACAGGAGTTTTATTTTTGTAAACTGAGAAAATGTTAACTTTATTGATCATTAGAATTTAAAACGATTTTTTAAGATATATTATTTATGTAATTTGGTACTTTAAATTATAGTTGAAAATATGCCACTTCACTACAATAATTTCTTTGGTGTATAATTAATCGGGGGGGGGGGGATAAAAGTGTGTCTATAATGTAATATGATGTTGTTGTAATCTGTTAAGGTCTTACCCCCCCCCCCCCTCCACACACACACACACACAAACCCATCCTTGACATACCTCATTTCATGAACTACAAAAGAAATTAATTTTCAACATACATTGTTTGTTTTTTTTTCAAAATTATTATGAATTGACAGAAGGCCAGTTGGCACCACTTTTAAAGTTTTTTTTTTTTCATTATTCAATCTTAGAATTTATGAAAGGCAAATCGTTCATGATTTTTTCCAAATGAACTAAAACTTCATAAGAAAAATATATCTTTGTTTTTCTTACTCTATAAGGATCATTAAGTAATGAGCACTTTATATTTCATTTTTTAACAATATTACCTAGACTATCAAAAATTCAAATTGCACTATACAATATTATCCATATTAAAATTGTAATTTCAACAATCATTTTAGACAAACTTTCATTTAAATCATAACAGTTTTTGAAGAGCAGTTAATATTTAATGTGTCATCTCCAAGCAATACTAATGTATAATTTGTACCATATTAGTTTTTCAGGCCGTCAAAGTTTAAAATATATAATCTACATAAATCCAGATATTTATTGAATTATACCTAATATATAAAAACTATTAATTATTATTTAACCCCCCTTTTTGTTATGAAGCAAAGAAGGTGGTTTTCTTAGAAGGAAAAAGGAGAAACGCTTTATTCCTTTTATTTCACTTTCCTAAAAAGAAAATATATTAAAACACTAGAACTGAATGCCATTTTGTCACACAATTTTATTTTTCACCAAAAATGTAAAGCAAACAAAAATAATTTTTTAATTTATTTACAAGTTGATCAAATTTATTACAAATACATTACAAGTAAAATTATTCCTGTTAGAATCGTGCTATTAGTCAACAAACGTTGATAAAAGAGCTGAAAATCCACAGCCATCTTCTTAAAGAACTTTATTTCCAGATTTTCATATTTTTCTGTAAAACAAAAGAAAAAAACAGAAATGAAAAATTAGTTTTGCAGAACAAAATTCAACTGTTTTTTAAAAAATCATACTGAAAAATCAAATTATGGAGATACACTACTATTTATCACTTATATTTTCTACTTTCCAGTACTTGAAATAATTCGGTCTTGCAGTTCCACCACAAGGGAGAGCGTGGTTTGAAGCATAATTAACTCAATTGTTTTTGTAACTCATAAATCGTTATAATTATAAAAAATATTTGGTGATTTATTACCTGTACCTGGCTAACAAAAAACTGCTTTTAAAATTATTAAGTTCAAAAAATATTAAAATATTATATTGCCATTGGAAACATGCCTATGTACATTGTTTTGTTAATTTTAGTATATCAGGAAGTGAGTGAAAAATAGAATGCAAAATTTCATCTTAATACAGAGAGCAAGTTAACTAAAAGAGTGCAAGAAACAATAAAGCTGACACTATCTCAGAATTAAATTTTACTCTAAATACTGTTATTTTTAATAAATGTGCTGCACTTTATGACTCTTTATGGACTTGGGGGGGGGGGGGGGTAGGCCATTGTTGCAGAGCAAAACCAGAATAGGCAAATGATTAGGAATTTATGCCTAAATATCTTTAAAGAAATGTTTAGCAAGCCATTGTCATACTAGTAAATGAACAAAGTTTTAATGATTAGTTTTGAAGACATTCAGTATTAAAAAACTAGCTAATTTGGGGTATCATCTAAAAGTGAAATTAGTTGCATTATAATTAAGATTACATACACATTTTATTAATTACTTTAACACTGAATATTATTAGCATTAGAAAAATGCTAAATAAACTGCTTAAACATTATAACAAGTAGCTGAATAGTGAATAAATATTAATAGTTCTTACAAATTCAACCATTTCTTTTTCAATGACTATGTAAGTTCCTGCTATAGTAACAGCTTAAAACATTTTTTCATACATTTTAATAAATTGCAATTTTAATTGTTTAAAACTAAGTTCATAACTGAAGTTTTTTACGTTTCTTTTTTAAAAAGCAATAAATAAAACAAAAACCAAACCCTATTGAATGTTAGTCCTTAACTCATTTGCAATGATGCACAGATACAGAAATGCACTTCTGATGACACAGCGCAAAAATTTAATTTCATCTTCTCAGGGTGTCTATTCCAGCTGAGCTAGAAATTTCTTTGACTTTTCCAGGTTTTCCATACCAAAAAAGAAAAAATTCCAGGTACCGAGATTAAGTGATGTTACACACAAAAAGTCTAAAAGGTTGTGAATTTGAGAAGAAAACTTTCACAATTGATTCTGAAGCACAAACTATTGATTTTTTAAAAGATTTTTTGTAAAATGTACAAATTGTCGAATACCAAGATATTTACTTCATGGTTAATGATTGCTTGACATCTCTATATTTCTTACATTTTGCAGCAGTGTTGGTAAAAAAACTGGGTTTTTTTGGTTTAAACCGGGTTTAAAAAATATATTTTTTTTTTCCTATTACATACACATGCATATTTATTGATAAAAATAAACATTGTTGGATATATAAGTAATATAACTTCATTTAAAAATAATTTAAATTAAATAATTACAATTAATTATGTAGAAAATTGAAATCATTTAGAATTTAAACATTTATAGTAAAAGTCTTATGTTCCATCCTTTAGTCTTATGTTCCATGAATAAAATGTTCTACATAGTGAAACATTGATACCTCGAAAATCTTAATAAACAATCTTTTGATTACTAATACTATAAATAAATATATAGTGTAGTTTCATAAATATAATATGCTTTCCCATGGCTATTCAAAGTAATTTCTTTGAAATATTTGCCATCTGAGATATCTGATTTTTCTGTTAGAATACTACCTGAATAATTATCTTTTATTGAAAATAAAGCATTTTTTAAAGAACTCCCGGAATGATTTGAATATAGCAGTAGAGTCTTTACACGTTTCAAGAAGTATTGTATATTGACATTTGACCCTTCTCCTGAGAAACTGCCAGATTTAAAAAAAAAAAAAAAAAAAAAAAAGGCAACAGTTAATAAACAGAAATACCTTTTTACCAGATTTTTAGACTACTGAAAACATTGATCTTAAAATGGAAAGTATATTTATAAAAGTTGTCATCCACTAACACATTTAAACAGCCATCAGACTTAATACTCAGGCTTTTTTTCTAAGCTATGTTATAATACATATTACTTTTTAAATGTCTAAACTAAAAATTAATAATATATCTTTTTAGACATTTTTATGAGACTTTTTTCTATTATGTCTCAAGCGAACCTTATCTCGATTCCTCCCCCCCCCCCATTTTTTGTCAGATCTAAATAGTGATTGGATTATGCAATAGATGATTTAAATATATGTTATTGCATATTTTAGTTAAAAGTAAACATGTGCTTTGCTAGCACACTATTTTTCAATGTCCTTTTATTCGACTTCATATCTTGAGTTTCTTTTTAATTCTAAGGTTGTTCTCAAATCCGAAAGGGCAACTTTATTGCATAAGTTTTAATTTATTTTTGTTCGGAAATGCATTAAACTAGCAGATGCTGTTGTTCAGTAACTATGTAATAGAACTCTCTCCTTTTTTTTTTTTTTTTTTGCAAACCAATAGATTTTTACCAGCGTGGTTTAAACCAAAGAACACTGTTTTGCAGACACACACTTTTAGCACCAGGTTCCATCTATTTTGTGCAATCAGAATACTTTTGGCACCAGGTTCCATCTATTTTGTGCAGTCAGAATTAAATTCTTTCTCACAGTAGTCACAATCAAATAGAAATCGCTCTAACATATATTGTACAAAAAAGACCTTTTTTAAAAGAAATATATCTGCTCTGAAACTAACCCTATTTAAGGATTATAAATATTCAACTATTAAGCTAACAAATGTTCAGTTCCGAAGCAGATTGAATCATCTAATCAATCCTACAAAATTACGTTTCAGTGAAGGTGGTATTGATTGAAACTATGAGTTATAAAGGACTGAAAGGTAGTAGACACAAGAAATTGAATAACAGGTTTAAATACTCTTTACAGTACTTATGAAAAACAAAGTCAGATTCTTATGGTACTGCAATTTCAAATCCTTAGTTTTAAGAAATTTTACTGAATATTTGCTGGAAATTTCAAATTTCCCTGAATTTTCCAGGTTATCCATGTGGCTACACACCCTGTCTCCTGCACAATTACGCCTAACTCTTGTACAACATTTATTTTAAAAAAAAACCTTTTTTCCACGACAATTTTTGAAATTTACATATATAAAATATTATTCTAGATATTCATTGAAAAAACGAGGTATTGTTCGGACATTTTAATATAAAAATACTTTAAAAAAAATAGAAAATGCATGTTTTTAACCAAGTTTTTTGTTCAAAATATAAACATACGGCATTTTCCAAACCACTTTATGCACCATGTAGTCCTTTACTGCAATTTTTTATGTACCCGTTCGGTTATTTCCTAGCGAAATATGACAATTGCCTGTAAGAAAAAAAATTGTGAAGTTTGTCAATCAGCCGAGAGGGAAGAAAAAGTGAAATTTGTCGAGGGAGATGCGAAATCTGTTAATAGGTTGCAGGGGAAAAGAAAATGAAATTTGTCGATTGCTCACAAGGAAAAAAAAAATTCCGAAATTGGTCAATTCTCAGAAAAACAGACCAAAATTCGTCAAATCATTGAAGGAAAAAAAAAATGAAATTTGTCGATTGCTCACAAGAAAAAAAAAATTCCGAAATTGGTCAATTCTCAGAAAAACAGACCAAAATTCACCAAATCATTAAAGGGGGAAAAAAATGAAATTTGTCAATTGCTCACAAGGAAAAAAAAAATTCCAAAATTGGTCAATTCTCAGAAAACAGACCAAAATTCGTCAAATCATTGAAGGGGGAAAAAAATCACGAAAATTTTCAATTGAATGTTGGAAAAACATCGTAAATTATGTCTATCAGTCATCAGATGAAACGGAAATCCATTCACAAAAAATAATGCAAAATCTGATAATCATGAGGAAAATAATCCTGAGATATCAGTCAATTGCTGGGAAAAAATTTGCAAATTTAGTCACTTGGTTGTACGCGCTAACTTTGTGTGTGTGTGTGGGGGAAATAATGAAATCCGTCTATCAGTCGCCAGAAGATATTGTGAAATTTGTTCATTTGTTCATTTTGGGAATATATTGCAAAATTCAGCAATCGTCCATGAAAGTATCACAGAATTCTACTGATAACAGGAAAACCAGTTCGAAGTATGTTTTTTGAACAGGACACAAAGAGTACCTCTTGAGAACAATGTGCCCTCCCTTATTCTTTTAATTAAATTCCAGGCCAGCAACCATTTTTCGAGTACACTAATGATTGCAAAATACTCACTAGTCTTTAATATATGAACATATATATATAAAAAATACTCAGCTATAGAATTATTTTGTTAAAAGTTAAAATTTTGTTACTTAATAATGTTCACTTTCAGTAAACAAAATAAATCTTTTTAATAAGCAGATTTATTCAGAAATTAAAATAAATTAAACTTGCAAAGAACTAGCAGATGTTACCTTATAACACTTATTATACAGATATACTACATAAAAAAAGAAAGTTTGTTTTAATTTTTATGAAAAAAAAAAGTATATAGACAAAGTCAAACACAGTATTGAGTAATTAACATTAATCATGAGTAAAACAGAAAAATAGCTTAAAATGTGAATTTCCACAATGTTATTGAAGCTAAAATATTTTTGCAAATGAAATATGTATAATAAAACTGATTAAATAAAAATTATTAGGTAATGTGTAAAATTGAATGCTAACTTAAAATATATTCTTCAAATATTTCATTGGTGAAAAAAAAAATCTTTAAAATTTAAAAAATACATATTTAAATTTATAAAGAAATATTTGAAAAAGTAATGAATAAGAATGAGTATGAAAACTAAACCTGTGACTTTATGATCCATTAAGGAGGGTCTACAGTGCCCATCCCTATTTACTTGACTCTGGGGCCCAAAGGGCTATACAGCATATGTCCCGGTCAAGTGGACAGACTAATGCAAAAACTTCAGTGTTTAGTTCCAAATAGATTGGTACTCATTTTATCGGCCGCAAAGGAATGGAAACGCCAAGTTACCTTTGCATGCTGGGAGTCGAACATTTGACCAGTAGCGTGCTGACTAATATGCTATTAGGTTTAACAATGGGTATAACTCAAAAATGTAAATATACTTTTAAAAAAATGTGTTGATGCTAAAAATGTTTTTAAAATTGCAACTTTATACATATATATATACATATAATAAAACATTTGAAATAAATGAATTATAAGAGATAAAACCGACTAATAATAATAATTCTACATATGCACTTTATTGCATGTCACAGCTTTTAGGACTCTTAAAAATATTTTTGGGTTTGGTAAATTCTAAAACAATTCTCTGTACAAAGACCCAGAATTGATTTCAGAACTTTTTGTTTACTGCCCAACAATGATTATTCTTATCAACAAATTGCATCTGTATGTATGCAATTTCTGGTCTATAATCTGTGGATCAAACAATTATGTTTCTTTCCTGAAATCCCCAGTAGCAGAATTTTCGGTGTCTGTCAGCAGCAAACTAAAATTTATATGCGACCAAACAATGGTGAACCAAGCTAGTACCATAAATACTTACAGTAAACCATAATATAAGCAAAAGTTGCATTCTACAAAGAAATTGCACTAAGAAACACAACTATTAAAACTAAGTAAATTTTTAGTGAAATTTTTAAACCCAATATTTATTTTTAAGCTGGTAGATTAATCTGCAAGGTCTAAAATAATCTGCAGCACTATTGCACAGTTTCTACTACGGGGATGAAATCTTATTTTCATAAAATGTAACTTAATGAATCATGGTAAATGGTAAATATTTAACTCCATTTATTAAATAAAATGTATGGGTCAAAACATGATTGTTTGATCTGCGGATTACAGCTCAGAAATTACGTAATGAGAAATGATATTAAAAAAAAAAAACAGTTATTAAGTAACCTGAAGAAAACACTTCTAGTGTTGACTCTAAGCCAATTTGACAGGGTACAACAGCTGGCAGCCTTTTTTTTTGCTATTTTAAGCACCTGAAGACCCCTTTCAAAACTATGCACCCAATGGTCTGTACCTACTATTCTTATTATCATATCCTTTTGGTTAATTTCCTCTCAAGATACATCATCGTCCGTAAAAAAAAAAAAAAAAAAAAAAAAAAAAAAAAAAAAATTGTGAATTTTGTTAATTGGCCAAGGTGAAATTTGTCTATTGGTTGTGGAAGGAAAAAAAAGGTTAAAATCCACCAATCGATTAAAAAAAAAAAGTCAATTAGTAAGAGCAAAAGGTAATTTAAAAAGAAAAAAAAAGGGGGGGGGGAGACTCATATAGCAGTTGCATTAAAAAAAAAAAAAGTTTCACCAATAAGCCGCAGGGACAAATCCTGAAACTATGTTGTGAAATTTTCCAGTCGTTTGAGAAAATATCACAAAATTCCATGATAAGAGGGAATTCTAAGCAGATCAATTCAAAATATGTTTTTGAACAGGACAGGATTGCCCCTCCCTTTCTTTTATTAAACTAGGGGGCTCTGCCACCAAAGAGCTACACTCACCAACCCCCGTTTAAACAACCCCAGATTCTAAAAGGACTCTAATTTGATCGGCTTTAAAAAAATTGAATTACAATTTTAAAAAACAGTGGCAATCTTTCTGTGAACGGTCTTCCATTTGTTTTCCGCTGATTGCAGATTTTTAAGACCAAATCAACTGCTATTAAGATATACAATGGCTGTTTTTGTCTGATTAAAAAAAATTAGTTAAAAATTTGAAAATAAGCTAATGTAATGCAATATGACTTTTAACGCATAATAATGAATTTCTTTTAAAATTTTCTTTCTCTTTTAAAATTCACGTGTAAATGTATTCTTATGACGCAATTTTCAATATTTTCCTGATTTTAACATGTAATCATTTAATCCTATTAATATTCACGTGAAAATACTTTTTTTGTTAGAAAGGAAATATTATCTGCACTGTCTTAGAATTTACAACAATACTTGAAAAGATATTTCAAAATTTGAAATAAATGTCTCATGCAAATATATTTTTAAATTTAAACTGTTTTGCATTAATATTTGGCCATTTTAAATATGATGTAATTTCCTCCATTTATGACTTTTAACGCATAATAATGAATTTTTTATTTTAACATTTTCTTTCTCTTTTAAAATCCAAGTGTAAATATAGTTCAATGATATAATTCTCAATATTTTCCTACTTTTTACACTTAATTATTAATTCTAATTTGAAAGTTCTTTTCTGTTTATAATAGCCATGTGTAAATAAATTTTTAATTTGAAGGAAACATTCTTTCCATGGTTTATAAAATTGCCAACAATTTAAAATAACACTCGTTACTAAAATATGTTGAAAATTATTCTCAAAATGCTGAAAAATTGAATTAAAAATGGAAATAAAACCTCAAAAAATGAATCAAATTAAAAAAAATAAATGCAGTCTGCACATTGGGAACTTCTAATGTATAAAATGATCTAAAAATAATTCAATTTCTTATGTATGGTTTTTGCTCCTATAATTTTTTTTTAATGGAATGATTTTGACCAACTTTAACATTAAATATCTCTTAAAATAATTCTTCGGTTTGAAAACTGTCTGCATCAGCGTGTTTATGAAATATTTCTTTATAATACGACCGATTTCCATATTTTTGCATGCAGCATTTTTCTTAATATTAAAGAAAAAAGACCCCCAGTCACAAAAAATAGCAGTGGTGACAGTGTTAGTTACTTTCTAGTAATAGAGATATTCCTGCATTGCTGCCCTTTTATTCTAGAGCTAACACTAATTACTGCACATACACACAAGAGAAAAATTCCCTAATAGTATCAGAACATCATCTTGTGAAAGATTTTAAGAAATACTTGGTAAAATTGGGAATCAGAGGTAAAAAGCGGTAATATTATATATCAAACATGCAATTTAGCTTTTTTCTCCCCTTTCATATTTTTACAATAATTTCTCAATCTATCTTGGAAACACATAGAATATCTATTTAAAAATGTAGCTTGCTGAGAAAATATAGAAAATAGCTATGCCTGCCTGTGAGAAACTACACAAAACGAATATTAAAATAAAACCTTTGAACAAAGAACTGACTGCATGTAGAGAAAAAAAAATATTGTAATATACATAAACATAGCTTTGTGTTTTGACAATGAAACTGAACTCGTTACTGTAACAATAATAAATATTCCACCTACATTTTAGTATTTTAATATATTTATCCTTATTTAAAGCAAATTTAAAGTAATTTATAATTTAAGGAAAGAAAAATGAAAGTTTGAGAGAAACTTTGGAAAAGAGTGTAAAGAATAAGTATTCTAACTGTATAAGTGTAAAAAATGCTCAAAAAGTGTACATTTAAATTCAGCAAACATGGTAAAGAGTTCCTAAGTTCACCAATAGCCAGGCGTGTGGAATTTCTAGTAAATCTTACCAGCCAGCAAGATGCAACATACAGTTGAAAATTGTTACGTCAAAATTTATGCGGCTGCAAAAATAATTACTGTTACTACAATGCATTTCCATTTTTCTATAAAATTAAGAAATATGTACAACAGAGGAAAGTTTAATACTATAGGATAAAACTTAGTATCATGTTTACATCGCAGTAATTTGGAAAGTTTCAAAATATAGTTAACTAGTAAAAATAAATAAATAAATAAATAAAGTTTTTGGCATATCTCTATAGGTTGCAGTTTTCAAAGACTAACTAAAAATGCACTCATCCTGTCAGAAAATTCATTTACTGATCACAGGGGTGATTGTGAATTCCTGAAAAAATACCTGAAATTTTAGCAAGAAGTTTTGGTATGGAAAGATAACATATAATTTATTGCAGGGAGGTCCATTTCTCTCATTATGAAATATATTGTTTTTCATTATGTTTAACAGTCACTTAAATTTGATATTTTAGTGTTATTTTATGAATTTAACTATCAGAAAAACTGGAATTCCAGTATTGAAAATGAAATAAATAGGGCGATTCCGTGGAGAGTGTCACACACGTAACGCAGGCTTTAATTTGCATTTATTCAATTATTTATTAAATTTTATCGTTAATTCTGATTTTAAGTGGTATGGTAAATAAGTTATTAGCATATTTTTAAATTTAAATGTGTGGCAATAAAACTCACAGAAATATATCATTTAATTTCATTCAAAATGTACATTTTGAGTATGAAATTAAATGATATATTTCTGTGACTTTTTACTTACACACATTTAAACTAAAAAATATGTTATTAACTTATTTACCATACCACCTAAAATCAGAATTAACATTAAAATATAATAAATAATTGAATAAATGCATATTAAAGCCTGCATTACGTGTGTGACTCTCCGCATGGAATCGCCCAATACCTGAATTCAGGTATATTACCTGAACACAATCAACCCTGTGATCATTATGCACCAGTGGAAACTAAAATGATGAATTTCTCCACCCTTGTTCGCCTACGATAACATACAATAGTGACAGTGCATTTCCATTTTTACATGCAAAAAATTCTATTGACATTATAAATATAGAAAATTGACAAGTATATTTACCTTTGCTTGAATGCCAAAAGAGCTGAGTAAGGTGCACAACCCTCTCTGAATTGATTTAAAATCATTGCACTCCCCTAAAATTCATGAAAATAAAAGTTACAATATTAAGTATTTATCATGTTCAGCTAGGAATTTTGAAAAATATAAAATTTGGCATTTATAGCCAGAGAATTATTATTATTTTTTTTTTCTTCAATTATTTTGGATTTGAGAAGAACTTTAAACATGCAATAAGAAAAATATTCTTATTTATAATACTATTGTATTTGCACTTATTTAGAACTTAAAGAATCTAAATTTATATAAAATTTGTAAGAAAATTAATACTAAGAAATGTTTTAATAGTATACTGAAATTAAGTACAATGTTTTGCATTAGATTATGGGTTTCACAGGCTTTGCTTTGTATAGTCCTTAAATTGTGATACCACAATTTCCAAATAATAACCCTTGGACTACTTTAATAAATTTCAGAATTCTCACGTTAAACAACATCTACTCAAATAAACTAACTAGATCTATGTAACTACTACCTCAGCAGGGATCTGTTTAGGAAGAGTGAGCAATAACTCATTACGTAATTTATTTCAATTTGTACCAGTTTTGGCCACCCCTACACCCGTTATGGCCATCTCTATGCACCAGTTTTGGTCATTCTGTTATCATGTAATTTAACAAACATTTTAATTGATAACAAGTAAAAATAAAGCATGCAACATCTATTTTACCACACATTTATTTGTTTGCTGCATTAAGAGAATTTTACAAATTTCTTTATGAATTGCTAAAAACATTAAGTAAAATATACTTATGTTGAATTTAACTGAAAATTTCAATTAAAAAACAGAATATATATTTGAATTTGATTCATAAAAGGGACAACAGTGCCTTATAGGACATAAAGATTAACTATTTAATCAGTTTTATAATTATCCATGGATTGTGGATTGTTTAGAACACTTGAATCTTCATCAAAGAGTTATATAGCAGTCCAGGCAATAGAGACCGTATATAGGGGGTCTACCTAGCAAAATTCACGGTAGTTCTGGAGAAAGGCTTACTATATGTTTTTTGGGTCACTGAATCCGAATTTTTAACTTCCCGCAAAAATTTTTCCGGCAAACCCCCAAATTTTGGTAAAATGCCCCAAAAAAGGTTTTTATTAAAAAGTCAATTTTTGTATTGTTTTAGGGAAAAATTATCTAGAAATTCAGAAAGTACATAAAATTTGCAACAAATAAGATATATGACGTAGGATGAATGGGGAGGGGAGAGATCTGCCTCTGAACATGCGCCGCGGTGCTGCGTGGACTAAGTTGCGCAGTTCCACTTAACAACTCACATCGTTTACATTCGCTCTCCAGTCTCTCCTCTGAACTTTCCCTATAAGGTTTACTTTAAGTTTTTTGGGTTGCTGAATCCGAATTTTTAACTTCCCCACAAAATTCTCCCCCCACAATCGAATGCAAAATAGTTCTTTTTAAATTAATTTTTATTATTTTAGGGGAAAAGTATGTAAAAATCCAGAAAGTAGACAGAATTTGCAACAAATAGGATATATGACATTATGACGTAGGATAAACGGGAAGAGGGAGGGCTGCCTCTGAACATGCACTGCGGCGCTACGTGTACTAAGTTATGCAAATTCAGGCATTAGGGGATTTTACCTGGCAAAGTTAATGCTAGTTTTGGATTTCGACTAACCTTGTTTTTTGGGTTGCTGAATCTGAATTTGTAACTTACCACCAAAATTTCACCCAGGAACCCCCCCCCCCCCAAAAAAAAAAAAAAAAAAAAAAATTGACTTTTTGAAAATATTTGGTTTTTGAGAACAGTGCGCGGGGAATGTTCCGAGGCAGACCCCCCACCCCTCTACCCGTTTATCCTACGTGATAATTTCATATATCCTATTTGTTGCAAATTTTGTCTACTTTCTGAATTTCTACATACATTTCCCCTAAAACAATAAAAAATTTTATTTAAAAACAACTATTTTGGGGGAATTGCCGGGAGGGGGAAGGAGAATTTTGGGGGGAAGTTAAAAATTTGGGTTCAGCGATCCAAAAAACTTAAAGTAAACCTTATAGGGAAAGTTCGGAGTGAAGACGGGAGGGCGAATGTAAACGATGTGAGTACCTTATTAATGTATACTGCTTCTTTGCAAGTTATTTTAGGGTGTGATTTCATAACGGAATCGTACCATTTCACGTCTGGTCTTCCATCTTGAAGGCTACAATTTTTTGAACACAGGGCTTGAATTTCAGGGCAGGATAGCGAGATTCAGGCTTTTAAAATCCCGCCCAAAAGAATATCATGGGCGCAAAGTTCCCGTCCAAAAAATTTCACCTTTTTCTGGAAAGTTTGCATTTTTAAACTACGATCAACTCCCAGGAATGCCTAGCAAATTTCGTGGTATTTTTGAGCGACCGATTGACACATGTTGCGAGTTTTTTACTGCGAAAGATCATTAAAATTTAAGTTTTTTCTGTGACCGATAGATAAATTTCACTATTTTTTCCGCGATATCAGTTGACAAGTTTCGTGTTATTTTCCATGACCAATTGGTGAATTTAGAAGTAATTCTGGTCAAATTTTCCGAAAATTATGAAAAGTCAGTCATCAGTTCGAAACGCGAATTTCGTCGAAGGATCACGGAAAACAACGTGAATTTCAGCAAAAGATCGCGGAAAAAGCAAATTTCGTCAAAGGATTGCGAAAAAAAAAAAAAAAACGCGAAATTCATCAAAGGATTGCGAAAAAACACATTTTGACAACAAGATTTCAAAAACAAGATTTTGACAGAAAAACAGAAAAACTTTGAAACGTTATTTTCTGCTTCCTGATTGGTTTGATTAAAAGTGTCAACAATAACACAGTTTTATAACCATGCAAGAGGAAATTATATATATATATATATATATATATAAATAATTAAAGCTAAATATTTATTAGTTATTTTTTTTATGAACCAAAAACATCAAGGGGTGTCCATTACTGGCACATCTACCCTATATGTATATATAACACTGGTGCCCGGCTAACCGAAAAGTACCTTTTTTTCCCACAGAAATATTAAAGTACTATTACTAAACTAAATTTTAATTTACTAATTTTGTTATGCAATTCAATTATGTTAGTAGAACATAGCAACTTGCAAGAACAAATTTTCTATTCACAAAACAAAACATTTTATAAGTAGTAAAGTAATATAAGTAATGAGGGAAGTTAACAAACTGAACATTCACTGTTAAAGAAAAAGGGGAAGATAGAAGTATTAAAATATTCTCTTTCCAAAGCCGGGTTGCCAGCTTTTAGCCAAGCCCCAAAAAGCCGGCTGGCTTTTTTTTGGTTTTGAGTTTTGACCACTTAAAAAAAGACACTACTTTTAAAAAAAGGTGGTTTACAGCTAATTCATATTAAATTTGGATTTATGGATTGGCAAGTTTCTTCCAAAATGGAAAAAAACCAAAATTTTCTTCAAATTTCAAGCAAGTTTCTTCCAAAATGGGAGAAATAGGTTTCTTCCAAGCGGAAGAAACTGCTATTCTTGCCAAAATCGCACACCTGTCTAAAGCTTTTCAATGATTGGCAGTTTCGAGAAAAGAAATTTTGTCCAAACTACACAAAATCAATTAAAAGTTATCCATTTCAATTTAACTAGCATATTTTTTAATTAATTAGACTTCTGAAACTAGTAGTAAATAGTATCTAGATCATTTACCAACAGCAAGCAGAATGAAACTAATAAAAGACAGTGCTTTTAATTTACATCAATTTTATTAAGGTAAGTAGCAGACTCACTTAAATCTGCAACCCTAAAAAACCCACAAATGCCTAAAATACACACATCATTGCCGATGTAAACAATGAAACTTTCAATTCAGATGTAGGGACAAAATTAGACACTTTTTTAATTTTTATATCATTCTGTACGTATTTTAATATGTAATTCTCGTTAATATGACTGAACTCATGCTTTTTTATGATGGAAGTATAAATTTATTTCTGAAAAAAAATATATATATATCAAGATATCACAGGTAATTGCAATATTTTTACCAGATATATTTATGTATTAATCAAGCTTTTTCAGTTATTAAATCTGGCTAAACCTGAAATAAAACTTCCTTGTTATTTTGATGTGAATTAGTAGGGTACCTTTATGAGGGAAGTTTCATTCTAATAATTCAAGAAAAATGTATCTCATATATATTATGCATATTTAATTATATACTATTAATTATTTACTTAACCTCTGCTCATAATAATTTAATCATTTTTAAAATTATCTTATTGTTGTTGTCTTAATTTATTACTTTATTTAAATATTTTCATATTTTACTATATTGTAAGCATTCATTACAATTTTGATTGCATTATTACATTCAAACTACTGCTTAAAAATGTAAACAAAGCATGACCAGAAATCTGTAAAATTCTAAAATCCGCACAACCTGTAGTTTCAATCTGTGCAGATTTGAGAGAGTCTACTGTAATACACAATATAATAACTGTATATAAAAATTTCATTAAAATCCTTATTTTTCTGGCAACCTGGTATAACAAAACAAAAGTTTTTTAGCAGTAGGATTAGGTTGCTGCAAATGGTTTCTCAACTTAGAATAGATGAATGCAAAAGATGAAAAAATTCTTTCAAGTTTTACAGAACTTAAAGGAGTATTTAAAAGCATTTCAACATACGCACAGACATTTTTAGAAAATTAGCCTTTTAAAATCAGCATTGAGATATGCATAGATGCTAGCAGGGGTGCAGAATATGTCCGATCCGGTGACCTAGGATCGGGGGAAATTTTAATCACCTGGGAAAATTTTGCAGAAACATATACAATTGATTTCGATTTTAACAACAAATTCCATAATTTCCTGAGATAGAAAAATTTCACTATAAATAAAAAAATCCGTATGGTGAAATTCACAAAATCGATCTCAGAATAATATGTACCGTATATCGGGTGATTCTGTTCCGAATTTTCCAAAAAAATAAGGCATGCAGTTCCGAAAATTTAAAAAATCGTTCATCAATCTGAAAATTCGGACATAAAAATACCGCGAATTTTGTCATAAGATCGCAAAATAACCGCAAATTTCGTCATAAGATCGCAAAATAACCGAAAATTTCGTCATAAGATCGAAAAATAACAGCAAATTTCGTGAAAAGATTGGGAAATAACCACAAATTTCATCAAACGATCGCAAAACAAATGAATTTCGTCAAAAGAGCGTGAAACAACCGCGAATTTCGTCTAAAGGGGCGAAATGACCACGATTTTCATCAAAACATGGCGAAATAACAGTGAATTTCGTCAAAGGAATGCGAAAAAAACCTGGAAATTTCATCAAATGTTCGCAAACTGAATGCAAATTTCGTCAAAAAATCGCGAAATGAATGCAAATTTTGTGAAAAGATCGCGAAAAAAACCGCACATTTGGTCAAAAGATCGCGAAAGAAGAGCAAATTTCGTCAAACGATCACAAAACAACCGGGAATTTTGTCAATGAGCGCGAAATGAATGCAAATTTCGTCAAAGATCGCGAAACAACCGCATATTTCATAGAAGTGCAAAATAACCGAAAAACTCGTTAAAAGGAAGGCGAAATAAACGAACATTTCGTCAAAAGATCGCAAAACAACCGCAATTTCGTCAAAAGATCACGAAACAATCATAAATTTCGTCAAACGATCGCAAAAATACTGCGAATTTGTCAAAAGATCGCGAAAAAACTGCAAATTTCGTAAAAAGGGACAAAATAACCACGATTTTCGTCAAAACATAGCGAAATAATCGCGAATTTCATCAAAAGAACGTGAAAAAAACTCGCATATTTCATCAAAAGATCGCGAAACAACCGCGTATTTCGTCAAAAGGGACGAAATATCCGCAAAACTCTTCGGGAAAAAAAAACGCAGATTTCGTCGAAAGATCGCGAAAAACCTGCAAATTTTATCAAAAGATCGCGAAAAAAACCACAATTTCGTCAAACGATCGCAAAACCACCACGAATTTAAGCGAAAAAAGCGCTAATTTCGTCAAAAGGAAGGCGAAATAACTGTAAATTTCGTCAGAAGATCGCAAATTTCATCAAACGGCTGCGAAAAAAAACATAGTGCTGGGAGTGGACCCCCCTCCCCATTTTCCCCCACTGTGCTGTAAACTTTCAGAAAATGTGCTGTGAATTTTAGAATTTTTGCTTTTCACTCAGAACCACCTCTGCTATATATACTCGCGCATAAGTTGAGAAATATTGGAACTTACGATAATACAGCATTTACCTACAACATGTCGTAAAATTTTGGGAAAATTTTCATGTGGATTGGGGGAAATGTTGGGAGTAGAAACATTTTCTGCACCCCTGGATGCTAGTATAAATATGTACAAATTCATTTATTTACTGGGCTGCACAGTAAAATAATGTATAAACAAACACTTTTAAATAACACATTTTTATATGAAAAATAAAGAATTTTACAGAATTGGCATGAATGTAAGATTGTCTGCTTTTTCATTCCCTAACCTGTTGTGCAGTTTAATTTTCAACAGTTGTTCTAGGTAAATAATGTCCCACATTATTATTGAACGTATATTTAAAAATTCCAACTTCAAATGTAAAACTAGGAAATTTTATGTACAATTGTCGTAAACATAATACAAAATCTGCAATTCAAATATTTTCAATTAAAAATGGTAGAAGTTTAAGATTTATTTCAATTTTATTTGAATGGAATCTAATTTTTTAGGGTGTTTTAAGTATCATATTGTATGAATTTTATTTATAATGTTTAATCTTCAATTGGCTTAACTTATTTGTTACAAAATTTAACATTAAATGTAAAACTAATTGAATGAAATATCTTAATATCAGTCTCTTCTCGGGCTGAAGCAATGCAGGAAATAAAAGTTTTTTTTGTTTTTAATTTGTTCTTCGAATTATGTTTTTGTTTAATTGTTTTTGATTGTAGAAAATTAGAATGAAATTCTTAAAAGTTAAATTTCCTGAAACTGTTTGATATATTAATTGTACTAATTAGTAATACACATAGTATGGAGGAAATGAAACTGCACGTTTTCGTTTTTAAATACTAAAAAAATTATATATAATAATAAAGCTGCTCCCATTATGTACATAATTAGTTTATCATAGAAAAATAATCTAAAAAAGAATAGCTTTTAATAACTCGTTTGACTTTAATAAAATTGTCTATTTTAAAAACATGAGCTTTAGCGCATTTAAGCCTACTCATGCCGAAAGTTCCTCATCGATACGTGATTGCATTGCTTTAGCTTAAATACAAATCTGTCCCGTAGAATGATGAGAACTAATTTTAACTAACTGTAATAAACTTATTGAAATAATATATAAAAATAATCTTACCTTTTATTTTGATGATAAAGCTTTTAACTTCAGAAACATGATGTATCCGGCGAGGGAGCGATTCAATTCGATTCTTTCACTTGAGAAGGAATGTGAAAGTAAACAAGTTCATAAAATCCATAGAAGTCCCCACAAATCAAAAGTTGCACACCTTTCTAAAAAACTATATTTTAATATAATTGAATTTTCAATATTTTTATAACTCTAAAATTTCATATATAATTTAAAAATAATTTTAAAAGCTGAAGTTTTCAATACAAAGGCGAAAACATTTTTAAATATATCTACGAATATTCCCGCTGGGGAAAACAATGTGTCGGAAAAGGTAAACCTCGTTTCTTTTTCCCCTAGCTTTCCTAACTTTTGGTCTTTGCCGGGCCATTAAAGGCAGTATTTGCTATTTTGGATTTTTTTTTTAATCTACTTTCAGGGTTTTGAAAAATGTCAAATAACTTATTTTTTGAAACTGACAACTAGTCACAGTCACACACACAGAGAAAAAAAATAATAGTTCGTTTGACTTTAATTTCTTATTATACAGAACATTTTGAAACAAGCATATTTGCACATGGACAACTTTAAGGGCAATGTTTACTTTTCCCTGCCCCCCCCCCCCCCTTCTTAAAATCCATAAGGATCTCATGGAACATTTGTGAAACCCTTTAACAATAAATCTAATCTTGTTTTCGTTTTATGCATTATAATTAGGAATTTAAGGTGTGCAGTATATATATTTTAAACATTTTGATTCTCAAAACATTCTATTTTATTTATTTATTTTGTCACATTTTAGATTATAATTTTTCTTTACACAGAAAATTCTGTTTTCAGTATTGTACTTTAGACTGAAAATGTCTCAAATGATACTGAATAAAATTTTAGCAGCAGTCTTTTCAGTACAAGGTTTATTTACATTTAAAAATTTATTTTTTAGAAAAAAAGTTTTAAACTAAATAAAAATGTGTAATCTATTTTACTGCTTTAAATATAAATCTCATGACGTATTTATATTTTTACTAAAACCAAGATTTAAAATAATTAAGCTTACATTAAAAGAAATAAAGAGAAAAATACATTACCTCTCTTTAATTAAATATTTGGGTTAGCCGATATTAGCCCTCTACTTTCTAGACGATGACGGACCATTACATTTTTGCCGGAAACCACCCACGTACATTTTGGGGACAATTTTTGATTTTTATAAAATATTTTCAAACTAAATAAAAATATGTAATCTATTTTACTGCTTTAAATATAACTCTCACGACATATTTACATTTTTACTAAAACCCAGATTTAAAATAATTAAACTTAC
Organism: Maratus speciosus; assembly: GCA_963932465.1. NCBI lineage: Eukaryota > Metazoa > Arthropoda > Arachnida > Araneae > Salticidae > Maratus > Maratus speciosus. The sequence continues at coordinate 4,105,744 of OZ010787.1, forward strand.
TTTGAAAGAAATGAAGAGAAAAATACATTTCCTCTCTTTAATCAAACATTCGGGTTAGGTGATATTAGCCCTCAACTTTCTAGACAATGACGGTCCATTACATTTTTGCCCGAAACCGCCCCTTAAGAGTTGCCGGGCAAAGTAAATGCAACAGTTCTCTCAACGCCGAAACATTTGCGGTTCGTCAATAGCTGCCGCAACTAGCGGCGGGTCATTTACGGCACAACATTGTTTGGTTACAAATGGCCTTAACTCCTTTTGGCCGCGACATATACGCCTTTCGGCCATTTGAGTGTTTGTTGGGATACCTTACACAAATATGAAGCACAAACTGGAAAGTAGAGCAGGCTAAAAGGAAAAAATCGAAAACGAAAACGCCTGTTTTTATTAATTAAATGTGTTTTTTTTTTAGAATATAAGTATTTTAATCTACAAACTCAAGTGTTTGAAATTGTAAAATAAATTTCTTGTTTGCCATTATTTATTTTTCTCAAAGAAATAATTGCATTGGTATCTATAATTTAGTTTATTTGGCGACTAATCTTCGTATCCGCTTGCTCGATATATATTTTCATACTAAATCAATTATTTTTTACATTTTTATCATTGAAGCTTTGATCCTGTCTTTTTAGTATTCAAGGTTCAATTTCTGATTCCGGAAATTACAGGTAGAAGGCGCTTTCAGGTACATCATCCTGTAGGGAACAGCCTTTTGACTATACCTAGACACCACATACATAAAATATATACCTGACTGCAGCAATTCTGTTTATCAGTTATTTGAAGTGAAGCGCATGTAAGCAATCAACCGCCATCCTGGAACACTAGGGAGTGTCAAATTCTCAAGAGTTTACTTTAATGATTATTTGCAATAGTGCCAATAGTGTCGTAACTGGATATCCTGTTTCAACGCTTTCTGTACTTAAATACATATACATTTCTTTAACATTTTTTTACGTTATGGCCACAAAAGTTTTCAGGCCAGCAGCCATATTTTCGTTTCCATGATACACGTATATTTGTAGACCATTCATAAGTATCGTTCCCCAGTTAAAGTATGCCGCTCAAAAATTTTAAAACAAATCTTTACGTCACTTTAAACTTTTTGTAAGTGGAAAAATATATATGTTCATGCACATGAAACTACCATGTGACTACGGAAATGAGATTTACACAAATAAAAAAAAAAATAAAATTTTTACAGAAAGTGTCACAGAATTCTCGACAAGGATCGATTCTGTGAGCAGTGAGACAGTAAGCAATCCATAATGTTTTTTAAAATTAAAAGCATCATTAAAAAGTCAGAAATTTTGATCAATTTAAAAAAATAATTCCAGCACAGCTTATTCTCACTTGAAAAAAAATTATATATAGTTTGTATGATTGAACTGATTGCTTCTAAAAAATTAATTATACTTTCACAAAGTAATGTTATTTAAATAATAAAATTTAAGGTAATTTTATATGAAACACTTCATACGAAAATTCTTTTTGTAAGTTAAGTAATCATAAGCGAGAGAAACTAGAAAAAGAAAAGTTAATTAATTAGAAATCTCCACTATATTAAAAATAAATCCCCCCATCCTCAAAGAAAAAGAAACTGAATAAAACGTTCCTCGCATTAATAGAAAGTATTTTTTTTCTATAAAATTATGTGTTTTTATCTTAAATTATTCTTACATAAGGTATTTACCATGAATGTATTATTTAACATACAAATTATAGCTTTAATTTTAAGTTTCTTGCCTCATAGAACTTTCACTTAGAAATTTCACTAAATGTTTACTTATTATCAACCAAAAGGTATCTTATAATAACTTCAATTATGAGTGGTTTGAAAAATCTTTTAAACAATTTCCCTTTCACGAATATAATGTAAATAATTGACTGATAATCTGTTTTCATCTTTAAACGAATAAACAACTCTTCGATGAAAAGAGCAAATGTTTAATAATATATTTCCTTTCATATTAGACATAGCTTATCGCAATAGGATGGATCGTATACGACATCTGTAGAATAAGAAAAAGAGAATTTCAAAGTATTTCTTTTTTTAATTTCTGAAAAGTTTCAAATTATTTTAATTAGTAATTTAATATTTCAAAGGAAAATATTTCTAAAGTTCAATAAGCTTCTTCTGAAAATTTTAAAGCGATTGCTTTAAATTAAGACTAAAATGTTTCTTATTAGTAGTAACTGCTTTCTTCAGAATTAAAACCATTTATTGGTTAAAGTAAACATAAACCTTTCATGTTTGCTTCAACAGCGTTAAACTTGCTCCGAATAATTGATATGTTATTAAGAGTATGTACAAATATAACAGTAGAAGTAATTAGGTGTTACGCAATGGTTCTTGTTCTCCTAAACTCCGAAAAAATTAAGCAGTTTATTTTTTATTCTGATAAATTAATTTTCTTTCAATTTAAGAGAAATCTTTTACATTTTACTTCCAAAAGGAATGACTAGGATCGATAAAACTATAGAAGTGCCCTCTTCAGGAGATAAAAAGTTTCTTGTATTTCTCTTATATTTATTAAAACATTTTAATTTCTTATTATTTTTTAGCTGATAAATATTACATAATACTAGGGGGCTCTGTCTCCCGCGCCCAAACTCGGACTTTCAGAAGACTCGGGAGTAGGGAAGAAATGAGAGTCCGACCTCAGGAGGGGGAATGAGGGAGGAGTGAGGAGGAATGAGGAATGAGTGGAGGAGGAGGAGGAATGAGGGAGGAGGAATAAGGAATGAGTGGAGGAAGAATGAGGAGGTGGAGGAATGAAGAGATGGAGGAATGAGGAGGTGTAGCAGGAGGAGGTGTTCTTCCGAGAGCGTCTTGTAAGAGTAGGGTAAAAGGGGGGTAAAATTTTTTTGGTGTGATAAGGATTTGTTTTAAAGTGGGACTTTTCGAGAGATTGAATTTTTTTAACCTGTTATAGTACGGGGAGTATTTTTTGATCGGCTTTAATTTTTAGAGGGTAATTTTTGAGATAGAATTTTTAGGGGACGTCGATTTTTTTTCCATAAAAGTTATTTCAAGTATATTTTTCCCCATAAAGAGAAGCGATTATTTCAAGTCTAAATATTTTTTTCCATAAAGAGAAACGACTATTTTATGTGTTTCAATAACCATTATACAAAATATTTTCTTACAAAATTATTTCAGTTTTTTTTTTTCTCTCTTAATTTTCTAAAAATGATTGCAAAGTAGTTACTAGCTGAAAGAAAATTGAAATAAAACAGAGAAATGGTTTAGGAAATATAACAAATACTTTATTAAATCTAAAAGCTTACATATCATGTTTCTTGCTTATTTACAAAGTTTGTTTCTAAGTAATTTGTGTAAAAGTCTGATTTTAAATTGGCGAAAAATGCATGTGTGTATTGACAAACACAGTTTGCAGTGACATACTTCACAAATTGAAAGACGTTAAAATTCAGTAAAGCACTGTCTTTATACATCTCAAATTTTTCGAGCAAAGTAGTTGTTAAGCAAGAATGATCCATTTGGGATAGTTGGTTGATCTTACAACCAAAGCAATTTAAAACACGATGAAGAGATCGTTCTATTTCATTGTTAAAGCAGGATAAAAAGTTTTTCTTAGCAGAATCAGAGTCTATGTGGGAATGTATACATTTTTCCGATTTTCGCAGGACTGCAACACTCGTGTTTAAAGCATGTCAATAAAACAGTCTGTAATTTCAGGACAAAATTCAGTGAATTTCCAAAATTGATCTCGTGATAAACGTATTCCGTTTAGTTTGAAATGAAAATTATTTTCATCCGTTTTGAATATTTGTTGAAGTAGGCAAAAATCTTCGTCTAAGAATGCCAAGTTCAATTGATTATTACAAATGGAAGACTCTTTCACAGAATAAAAATTGAACTTTTTCACATATTGCTGAAAATGTTCGAAAGCCGTTGAAGTCAACGCGACACCATTTTTCTTTGTGAAAAGTTTACCGTTAGCACCTTATTTATAATCTCGAATGTGAAGTTTCAAGTTACAGTTTTCTTTCATTTGAATTTGTGCTAAAGTACACCATTCTAGATTCCAAGTGGTTGAATAATAACTTCTTTTAAAGGTTCTAGAAAACCACTCCTCTTCATGTGAAACAACAGGTTCAGTTCTGTTCATCGGCGAAATATGTTTAGGTGAGGTGGGTGAAGAACAGGTGGGTGTGGGAATTTGTCATGATCAGAGAGTGTGAACAAGTCTAAATTTAGTTTCGGATCCTTCGATAGAGTAGCAAAACCCAATCTTGGCTTTTTCAAATCGAGGGAATGTGAAATTAAATGCCTAAAAGTGAGGATAATTCGTATATCTTTGATGTGAGGTTCTGCCCCAATACCATGGGTGAACAGTTCATTGCTAGGAGGTTTCATGTTGTATAACGAACCGCGTTCTAAATTTAAAAACGTTGAGGGCACATTCAGTCTCTTAAATTCAATAGTTCTCTGAGCACCAAAACTGAGTACTGTAATAGGAAACACGGCATTCGGTCAGGATTCGTCATCTTTGTGATGACTAATGCAAGTAGATCCGTAAGTAGATAATGCAAGAAGATAAAAATTGAGCAACACATAGTTGAAAGTACAAGCTGTTTCTTTTTCCACTTTGTCTCGCAATGCAATCATGAGAGGCGTACAAGAGTTGCCGAGCATACTGGTTCCGCTGAAGGCATAGTTTTGTTGGTATCACCAAAGGCTAACACCAGGCGTTTAGACTTAACATCCTTTTCAAAAATACGGAAAGTGGGTCTGAAAAAACGCAATGTCCGCAGCTCCATCCAATATCGATCAGCATGAGCTTTCTCGATGAAGTCACCAACATACTCCACGTTTAACCCGTTGTTTGAATGAATAATGGGAGACTTTTGAAGTCACTAGGCAGCACGATGTATCCAACTAGACTAAAACAGCTTAACTCCGACGAAAATTATGAACACTGACGATCTGCTCGCGGTTAAATACAAGTTATCATCAAATCTTATCAACTGATTAGACATGATCACATGATACGTATATCATGTGACTTGATGGGAAAACCCTATCACGTGGTGGATGATAATACTAATGACGTAGGGGTTATCACGTGTTGGGGGAAACCCTATCACGTGCTGATTGATGACGTAGGGGTTATCACGTGTTGGAAAAACCCTATCACGTGATAACGCTTATGACGGAATGCGCTATCACATGATTTGAAGGGGAATCCCTATCATGTGGTGATTGATGACGTAGGGCTATCGCGTGATCGGGAAACCCAATCACGTGGTCTATAACATTGATGACGTAGGGAATAGATTGGGGAAACCCAATCGATAAGAACTTGTAAGATTTTTCATTTCTAGTCAAATAACTGAGGATTCAGCAAGTGTTTCAGGTAGCTTGTTTTAATTCATTTCTTTTTTAATTGTTTTATTGAATTATATTTCATTCAGTATCTTTTCACTATTTTTCAAAAATCTGTTTTAATTCCCCTCTGTTAGAAAAGAAACACACTTTAGAAATAAAGACATAAATATAAAATGAAATCAATTTATTGAAACGGTTTAAACAATGCACTTTTAAAAGTGTCTACATTCAAGTTACATAAAAACTGGTCGCTGACAAAATCTGCATTCTTTAAAAACATGGTTAGGACATCATCAAAATTCACAAGCATTAAAATCATGTCGCCTAACTGTTGAAAATTTTCACGGTTGTTTAACATAAAACAGGAATGAAGACTTACACCAGGGTGTCTAAAAATACAACCGTAACATTCATGAATTTGATTAAATGTATTTCAGATAGAATTCTCGATACAATAAATTAGTTTACAACACAAAACAAATTCATTTTCTTGAGAACCTCGTTCACATTTTTGTTTTAATAAACTAGGTAAATGTTTTACATACATATGATGATTCAATTTCTTATTCAATTTATAGGTTTTTCTTTCAACTGTTCAAGTTGATAATTGTCTAATTAAATGTGGGATTCCTTTTTCAACATTTTAAGACGCATAACAGAATTACCCTCATTCAAAACTAAAAGGGTATTATTGGCGATAAACGATGAACTCGTATATTTCAAATTAAACGCAAATATTTTATACTGGAATTCATACCAGGTGCGAATATCCAGATTGATTTCTTTTGAATTGGAATTCCTTCACTCGAAAATTCCCTTAATTGAATGGAATATTCAGAATTCAGTAACCGAAGCCCTAAAAATATACAGTTTCCAAGTTCTTTTCGAAAAATAAAATTTTCGTCTGTCTCAGGTGGGGTTTGAAACACAATTTGTCTACCAGGCATGGGTTCTTCATGGTCATCCATTTGGGCAGTAGAAGATTTCTGAATGTAAAAGCCAATGAAAAATTCATAATATCCTGAGCGGATTCGCAGCAGGAATTAGGAAACGAACTTTCTTCATCATGGCAGTTGATAGGCGTTGAAGGTTAGCTGGTGTAAGTATATAGCGCAACACTTTTCATATTAAATCTTAAATCCTCCATCAGGGGTTGATACTCGGAAGGCGACAACATTTCTTCGTGGGATCTTTTCAGTAAATTTTCAGGCATTAAACTAGCAAACACTAGAGTTAGTAGTAAACTAAATGATGGCTAGAAAACATTAAACTAATAAAGGCTACTGACGAGTATAATGAAACCCAATCACATTCTTTCAAATAGATGACGTCATAGATTAAAATATTAAGGAGATGAGTCATAGGAAGAACACAACCGCTGCAGTAAATTACACAAGCAGTTAATACGTTCGTTGATCATATTTTTGTTGTTTTGATATCTTTCTCTGTTTAACAGATTTTCTTCGTTGAGTAGGTTTATGCATTTTTTGATATTTAAAAAAGTCCACTTTTCTTGAGAATATTTCATTATACACCTCACACATTTTCGAATGTACCTTGACATGTCGTCGTAAATCAGTGTTTTGAATAAAACTTTTTTCGCACAATTCACAACAAAAGGGTTTTTTCTGGAGGTGAGATTTCACATATCTATTTAACACAAACTTTCGCAGGAACGATTTATTACAGGTTTCACAAACGAAAGGGGATAAGGTTCTTCTTTAATTAAAATTTCTGACGAGGAGGGTCTCATTTCAACATCTAAATCAGGTTCCACTTTAGGGGCAAGATTCATCTTTTCAATAATCAATACGGGTGGTATAGTATATATCTTACAAGCTGGTGATAAAAGGTATGAAATTTAAACTATACATTGTACAGTTATAGTGTAATAGATATCCGGGGGTATAGTATATAACTTATTTCATTGTAGAAAGCATCAAAGTAATTTCTAAAAAATAGATGTTCTAGCTACTAATATGCTTGAAATAATGTGGTTTCTTGCATAACATTTAAGTGCAAACTAAAAGTGGACTTAAGAGCAAAGTGGAAATTTAGCGACCTTATCTTACAAGCTGCTGATAAAATGGATGAAATTCAAGCTATTCATTGTACAGTTACAGTGTAATAGATTTTGCTAGAAACGACACACCATACATATTACCAGCATTTGAAGGATCCTTAGTATCCAAATTTGAGCTGCGAGTGTTATTCTTATTTCGTTTTCATTTCTATTTAAAAAAGGATCGCAATTAAAATTCGGTGGCTATCAGAAGTTTTAAAATAGAAATCAAACCATAAAATTTTCTAATACCTATATAAAACTCTTCATATTTAATTTGGTTGGATGTAAATCGTGTCACTTTTCCAGGTCTTGTAAATTTCTTAAAATCAGTGTTATGGACCACAACCTCTCGCATTATGGATACTTCATATTTATACATTATTTGCGTACATGTTTAAGGAGATGGTTGTATATGTGGAGAATATATTCATAGATTATCTAAGGAACTGATAAATGAAATACATGAGACAAACGCACCTAATGTTTTTCCAGATATTATATAAAAAGAAGATTCACTTTTGTAAACTATGATAAAGCATGCCAGTATCGAATATATCATATCATACACAAAAGCTTGATAGCTTTTGAATCAATTTTTGTTTTCACTGTTACCAAGAAGAAAGAAATATCATGTATTTACAAAAACACAGTATAGTTTATGCTATCAAAACAAAATGTACTTTTAGTCGTTGGAAATTGAATGGCAAATAAAATTTAGCATAACTTGAAAGGAAGCATTATACTAAAAATAAGTATTATTTTAGCTAAGAAACTTCCAACGTTTACTTATTCAGACACAGGCGTCTTACGGGATAATGAACGTCAAATACCAATTCTGAATATTCTGAAAATTGCAAATGTTCGCAAGGATTTCCTCCACTCAAAGTTTACTTTAAGTGCTTTTCTAAGGAATAGCATTCTCTGGGCGTCAAAGTTTATATTTAGAAATATCTGTATGAAAGTTTAGCTACTTTCCTAGTTAGATTTTCCAAAGTGTTTAACGTAATTTTATATATCAAGTAATATCCATAATTGAAGCACAAAATATGATGTGAAATACCTAAGTTAATACAGGGTATTATTGCTTAAGTAGATTGCCTGTATACAACTTCAAAAAACTTCAATACCATTATGTTACATCTTAATTCTATCTTATATGCATGATTTTTTTAATAATAAAATAATACGTATTATAATAAGATTAAATGAAAATATATATAAGTCAGATAACTAAAACATTTTAGGATTTAATATATAAAACTGAATTGTATGTTATAAAAGAAAATAAATATGTAAATTTTATGATAAAATATTGCACTGAGTATATCACAGAAAAATATTCCTGTATTTTTATGTCCAATACTCCAAATATTTCATAATGGAAATACTGGATGTCCCAAAAATGACTGATGGATTTTAAAATTCTATAACTTGCAAACGGTGACAGATATTAAAAAAATTCTTGCAGGTGTGTTATGTAAGATGTCAGGAGTTTTTAATTCTGCTATTCTCAGTTTTAGTTACAAATAGAATCGATAGATGGAGCTGCAAGTAATAAACGCTAAATCCAGGCTCGATTTTTCGGCCTCTCTCTTCTTCCATGCGAAAAAAGGAGATTGAAATGCATTGAATGAATCCCGAAGTACCAAAAATCGGGTCTGGACTCAGCACCTATTGCTCTCAGCGCCACCTATTGTTTGAAATTCGAACTAAAATCATGAATCACTGTAAAAAAAAAACTCCTGACATCAAACATAACACTCCTCCAAGAATTTTTTAAATATCTGTCACCGTCTGAAAGTTATTGAATTTTAAAATCCATCAATCATTTTTGGGACACCCGGTATGTTTCCAATATTTTTTAATATCAATTTTACGCAATTAACAAACCCATTATAATTAGCTAAATATATATTTGTACGTGACAAACATTTCAAGATTTATTAAGTTTTAAAAGCAAGAAATAACAGTTTCGATTGCTTGAGCAACCTGTTTTTCCAGAACCTTTTGTGATGTTATAACATTTCACATAAAACAAGGTACTTATCGTTGCATTTTCATTGCAATATTTTTATTTTTCTCAAAGTTATTACCGTAAAACAAAGATCTGTTAGGATGAAACTCTCTATATTTGTGACTAGATAAGTGGTTTGCGACCTCATGTCCTATGGCAGTCCCCCCCCCCCTTTTGATGCCTACTATCAACCCTTTGAATTTGTTGGGCGAATTCGGCAACACATTGTATATATTGTACTATCATGTTTTATTGTATATGTATATAAATATATATAAAATAACCTACAAGCAAAGCATCGAATTCTAGATACGCAGATACAGACAATTTGTTTTGTAAAATCTACAATATTTCAACATGTTAAATGTGATTTAGGAAAAATGCAAGATAACTAGTTACAGATATCAATTATTTTTTACAATATACTGCCTTATTTCAATATATGTCCTTTTCGTGTTTAGAACCGCGTCCAATAAACGGTCTTTAACTGCTTATGTTGAGTTTTCTGTGCTTTTTAGGTGCGTTTGTAATTATATAAATACGTAGCATCTACAGTCGTCGCCCCGTCGCTCTGTCTGTCCGCATATAACAGCGCAAAATTACCCAACCGAATGGTTTGAAATTTAATATGTGGAATCGTTTCAGAATTTTGTCGCGTCATTTCAAATTTTATGAAAATCTAATTGAAAGTTAAAAAGATATTAATAAAGGTTTTCTGGATTCTACTAAATCCTATCATACTTAATTAATTCCATGATATCCCATGATCGGTAATGATCCTATGTTACATGGTGTTTATGTCATATTTAAGATGTAGTCATATTATTTCCGCATTGCTCAATTTAATCTAATACTATAATACGAGCAAAAATTGTGTGTGTGTGTGTATGTAAATTTTATCTTAAAAACAGCTCTAACGATTTTGACGAAACTTTGTATTTTACCATTTTGGGGCACGAGAAGACTATTGGGCTAGGTCGCGCGTACGAGAAAATTTGATTAGTGGGTTATTTTGGGTCATAATGGGTCAGGGTCAAGCTAATTATATCTAAAAAGCGGCTCAATCGATGTTGACTAAATTTTATATCCGACCGTTTTGGGGCACGAGAAAACTATTGGCCTAGGCCACATGTTCGAGAAATTTCGATTAGCGGGACATTTTTGGGTCACTTTGGGTCAAGTTAATTTTATCTAAAAAACTGCTCTAACCATTTTAACTAAATTTTGTAATCTACTGTTTTGGATTACGAGAAGACCAATGGGCAAAGTCACATGTTAGAGAAAATTCGATTAGTGGGTCAAGCTAAGTTTATCTAGAAAAAGGCTCTAACGATTTTGGAAAAATTTTGTTTTCTATCGTTTTCGGACACGAGACTACCATTGGGCTAGGTCGCATGTTCAAGAAAATTCGATTAGTGGGTCATTTTGGGTCACAATGGGTACGGTGTCAAGCTAATTGAATCCAAAAAAAGCCTCAAAATATTTTGACAAAATTTTGTAATATACCGCTTCTGGGCATGAGATGAACATTAGGCTAAGTCACATGTTCGAGAAAAATCGATTAGTGTGTTAGTCTGGGTCACTGTGGGTCAAGCTAATAGTATCTAAAAAGCGAATCAAACGATTTTGACAAAATTTTGTATTATACCGTTTCTAGTCATGAGAAGACCAATGAGCTAAGTCACATGTTCGAGAAAAGTCGATTCGTGGGTCATCTGTGGGTCATGCTAATTGTATCTAAAAAAGGCTCAAAACATTTTGACACAATTTTGTATTATATCGTTTCGGAGCATGAGAAGACCATTTGGGCTAAGTCACACGTTTGAAAAAATTCGATTACTGGGTCATTTTTGGGTCACCGTGAGTCAAGCTAATTGTATCTAAAAAAAGGCTTAAAACATTTTCACCAAATTTTGTATTATATCGTTTCTGAGCTTGAGAAGACCTTTGGGCTAGGTGACATGTTAGAGAAAATTCGATTAATGGGTCATTTTTGGGTCACTGTGGGTCAAGCTAAGTTTATTTAGAAAACGGCGCTGCCGATTTTGACGAAATTTTGTTTTCTATCGTTCTCGGGCACGAGAATACCATTGGGCTGGGTCGCATGTTCAAGAAAATTCGATTAATGGGTCATTTTGGGTCACAATGGGACAGGTGTCAAGCTAATTGAATCTACAAAAAGGCTCAAAACTTTTTAACAAAATTTTGTAATATCGGGACATCAGATGACCATTCCGCTAAGTAACATGTTCGAGAAAAATCGATTAGTGGGTCATTTTGGGTCACTGTGGGTCAAGCTAATTGTATCTAAAAAACGGTTCAAAACATTTTGACAAAATTTTCTATTATATCGTTTCTGAGCATGAGAAGACCATTGTGTTAAGTCGCATATTCGAGTAAATTAGAAGTAAAGAGAGAATGTAACAGTATCTATTACATGAATTTTTGTTGTTGCCGTTACATAAATACTTCTAGGAATCCCAGCTTCCTAGAAAAATTTTAATAACTACACATATTTTTTTACAGTGTATCTAAAATAACGGCCGAAAACATTTTGACAAAATTTTGCATTATGTCGTATCTAATCATGAGAAAACCATTGGGCGAGACATGTTCGCGAAAATGTGATTAGTGGGTCACTTTTTGGACACTGTGGGTCAAGCTAATTGTTAAAAACGGCTTTAACGATTTTGACAAAATTTTTTATTACATCGTTTCCCAGCACGAGAAGGCCATTGGGATAGGCCACGTGTTCGATAAATTTAGATTAGTGGGTCCCTTTTGGGTTACCATGGGTCAAGCTAATTTTGTCTATAAAAGGGCTTTAACGATTTTGGCTAAATTTTGTATTCTATCGTTTTCGGGTATGAGAATAGCATTGGTTAGGTCGCATGTTCAAAAAAATTCGGTTAGTGGGTCATTTTGTGTCACTATGTCTGAGGATCACACCAATTGTATCGAAACAGCAAGATTGATACAGTGAGAATAAAATATCGAATTAAACAAAATTCTAATTTTGATCGAGCTTAGCTCGGTCATCCCTTCTAATATATATAATCGTAATAAATTTTACATTCATGCATTTTTGCATAAGAGTGCAACAGCTATTGCACCAAGATCTGAATATTTATAAAACTAGTTATAGTACGAACGCACCTCATTTGCCACGTTTGACATACAATTTCCGACTTCTTTAGGTTTAATGTTGTAGCGCTATTTTTTATTTCTTTCCATCATGAGAAGCATTTTTTTGGAGCTGCATTCTTATTCACCAATTGCTTAATTTTTTTATTGAATTTTAGAATGTGACAAGGACTTTTTTCCGATTGCATCATAAAGTGTTTAGAGGAGTACAAGAAATTTTTATTTGTGGTTTGTCTCATAGTTATTATCAGACTCAGTGTGCCAAATTAATCAATTCATAATATGTTTTCTCACAAGACATTACTCAAACCTTGCTTATTAGGTTTAGTAATTTATAACAATTATTTGCCATACAATTTCTAAATTGCAACATAAACGTCAGTCCCCCTCTAATAACACCCAATGATTATTGATTACGAGTTACTTAATCAGAAACCACCGTAGTTCCAATTGCTAGGAATTTACATAACAATGCCCCCATTCTAATAGGGACTTAAGAGAAGTATAATCCCCTGAGGATATTAAACCGGTACTTCGCAAGACATTGTCGAAAAATGCAAATAGTCTGTATTCATTCACTTTATCCGAATTTCCTTAAAAATGTGTTTAATATGGTATAATTTCGAATAAATATACCCATAATCTATATTGATAAATATTAAATAAAACTATATTGAAGCATTTCAAAAGCCAAAATGTTGTGTAAATACACTATAATGTAAGACAAATGTTTCTTAGTTTAGCTCTTACCTTTGTAAAAGTTTGCGAAAATATAAATTAATCTTTTCCGAGTTACACGCGATTGTAAGGTATGTTTTTCATATTTTGCAACCTCTGGAACCAACAGATTTCCAAAATTTAAAGAAGCTTTTCTGTAACAATTTTTTTACTACCCTAAATTTTGGGAAACATTTCTGAGTAGTTTTTACAATGTATTAATCTATTTCCTTAACCTGGAATAACTGCTTTTTGGATGCTATTAATTTTCAAGTAAACATTACAGCTGCGTAACAAAATATATGCATGCAATAGTAGCAAGGTAATTTTAATGTTAATGCCTTCAATTTAAAAAGTTTGTTGAATATTAAAATATTACTTGTTAATGATAGCATCAGAAAAACCGATTCTTTGGCTTCAGAAAAGTAGTTAATACAATGTAAAAACTGCTCAGAAACATTTGCAAAAATGATTGGCAGTAAAAGGAACTTGTTTCAGAATTTTTTTTTTTTTTTTTTTTTTTTTTTTAAATTCAAAATCTATTATTTTCTGGGATTTCTGAACGTAAAGGAACGCTCTTTGGAATCGTTGGTAACTCTGACGAGCTTATATAAAATTTTTTCAAGCTTCGTGAATCATAAGAACTAGATTAAGAAACTTATTTGCTTTACATGATAAGAAAGCGGCTTATTATTTTATGTTCATCACGCAAAACAAATTCTTGGAAATGTTGAGGGCGTAACGGGATAGACTGCCCTCGACTTCTGGGAATATTCTTGCGTCGTCATGACCGATCACCAGTTTTAAGTAGCCTCAGATCCAAAAGTCGCACGGATTCACGCCTGGGTATCTTTCAGGCCAAATATGGCGAAAATGACAACTGATGACATGATCTTCTGTAAAATATCTCCTCAGCCCATTTTTAACACTGTTTTCAACATGTGGAAGAACGCCGTGTTTTCTGTCAAGGTGTTGAAGTGCTTGCATGGACACAACAGTGTTACTCTCCAACAGCGATGCGTAACGCGTTCCAGTTAGAGAGCATGCCAACAGACCCTTTGTCGTTAATTCTTCAAAGAAGAACGAATCGAGCATAAATTCTGCATTAACCTTTTGTATCACCGCATTGCATATCTGCAACATACGCAAAAGAAAATGTTACTAATACAGTGGGCTTTAAAACACGATTTTATTTATTGCTGCTATCTTCCAACACAACATTTGATATAAATTGAATTATCAACTGACAGAGATAGTGAGTTAATTTTTCATGTCAAAGTTCTTTCATCATAGAAGCATTTTCTCATGGTTATCACTAAAATGAACTTTGCGGATATTGTCACATTAAAAAAGCTGGAGAAGTCCAAAAATAGATATTTTACAAAGTTGATTTCGTATAAATTGTTATTTTGTATTAAAAACTTGGGAATATTTATGGAAAATATGCAATTTTCTATTTATTGCAGATGTGGAAAAGTACCTTTCTGTCATTTTTTTATTTTTACTTTCTAAATTTTTAAAATTATTAATTACCTGCTTAAAATGACGTATTCTAACATCTGAGCAAATGTTTTGGAAATCGTAGTTGTTGAGTCACAAAGGATTAAATTGGCACCGTATCGTAACTTCCTGAGAATCCAGAGAATGCAACGGTACTTTAAGAATTGAATGAGGATTTTCTTCAACCGAGATGTGGCAATTGTGCGTATTCACTGCGTCATACGGATGAAAATAAGCTTCATCGATCCATAGAATGTCCCAATGACAATGGACATCTACCAGACAGCGAGTAAGGAATTTCAATGAAATTGTTAGACGTTCAGTGTAATCAGCTGACAGCAACTGCTGGGTATATGACATTATCGCATAATTTTCCAAAGAATATTACGGACAATAGCTGTAGGTTTATCTAACGCACTGGATTTTTCCAAACGCAAGCACTCCCATTGAGTTTGAAGCCATCTCCTCTTTCACCTTGAGCGAAGCATCTCCAATTAATTCTCTAGAAATCGGTTTTCTCCCTCTTCCAGTCGAACATTCAACGATCCCGTTTACTCAAATTTCCTGATAATTTTTCGTAATCCGTTAGCTGTCAGTGTAACTCTGTGAATGTATTTCAAAGCTCAAAATTCCTGCAAAGCTTCTGATGCAGAATCGCCATTTTGTTAAATTGTCCCCAGTGAAGTACGATCCGTTTAAAAGGCATGAGACTGACTAAGATTCATTGCGTCTTTTATTTAACTTTCTCATTCTGTGCGAGCAGGCACATGGCGTGATTGCTAAAATTTGCATGTGTGCCAAATTTTTAAAAATAAAGCGCCATCTACTGGCAATTTTTGAAATTAACTTTTTTATGTCTTTCGCACCCCGTCTATTACACACATTCCAAATGTCATATTTTTCTGAAAAATAGTTTCGACTAAAGACACATCTTGCGTAGTGAATTTTAACTGTGTATAACCGGTATAGGAGAGGGTAGTACACAGTGAGACGAAAAATAGTATTTCTTAACGGATGGCGAAAATTTTTATTGTTTTGAAAAAAAAAACTTGCCACATCTTAAATCAACACAAATACGCTGCACATTAATGTATAGGGGAGATGGGGGCACATGTGAACAGTTCGCATAAATATAGCTTTTTCTCATAACTGGATTAATTTCGATAAACAAAAACTACTTAATATAGTAAACAGAACTTTCTTTTGCACATGGTATTTTTTTCAAAATCACCTGTATAGTTCTTCTTACATTTTTTAATAGTTTTATAAAATCAAAAAATTGTTCACATGTGCCCCATCAGCGGGGTAGTTGTGAACACACGTGGGGCACATGTGAACACAAGGAAAAAATATCCTTTAATGTGCTTTTTATTCCTTTATTCATTTGTCATAGTAATCACCAGTTATATTACCTTTTAAATTCACCATAAAGAAAAATATATATGTATATTTCTCTAGTTTCTGCGTGATATGTTTAAGCAAAAGATTATAAAATGAAAATAAGTAGATTTGGTGGGGAGAGTCTTAGATGATTCATTAAGTATTGTTGCAATAAAATAAAAAAATAAAGAAGCAATTTAAAAAAAGAAATTAAAACTTTTAAATTTTGTTTAAGGGTTTTTGTTTGGGGGAAATTTTAGGGAGGGGGCATTTACATACTATTTATCGGAAATCTGCCGAAATACGAAAGATTCTCACTCCTGTATTTGCCTTATTTTCTTGTAAATTATAGATAAAGAAGGGTTTTTTAATGATTAAAAAAAATCTTGACTATAACCCCCCCCCCCCAACTTCTTTTGCTTTTGAAAGAGGGGGGGGGGTGGTACAATCGGGATTTTACGGTAGTTATCAGTTTAAAAATTGTACTTTCTTAAAATATTACTGGTATCTTATCTCCATTCAAAGCGTCATATACATAAATGTTTTAGAGATGGAAGTAAGCCATCATTGCAAGGTTAGAACAAATGTAAAAGAAAAATTTGCAATTGTTGTTCAAAGTAATACTTTTGTATTAACAATGCATAAAAAATATTGTTGTAAACCGTTTAGTAAAATAATATATAACACTTATTGCATTTTAGAAAACATTAAATTTATTTAAAGTACAATTGAACGTAGACGAGCCTGCTGTTCTTTATGTATTTGCTGAAAGATGTGTTTGTGGAAGTTTCAATCAAAATCAACTTTGTGAGAGGAAAATATCTTCAATTTCAGGAAAATTGTAGATAATGGAACTGACATTATCTCTCATTAAGTTAACTGAAAGAAACAGAATCACAGAATGATTATTGGGGTACTTATGAACTGTTCATATCTGCCCCAACTAGCCTGTTCACAAGTGCCCCACATTGCTGCTTCAGTTAATTTGATGAATAATTAACATTTCTCAATTTTAGAAGAAAAAGAATTTTATCAAAAATGTTTATTAGTATTCATAGTATATGGTAAAACACTCAAATTTAAATAAATGAATAAATAAATAAAATTATTCGCTTATGAACTTGGAGCAATGATTTTACTTTTGAGATCTAAAAACAGTGTTTTGGCTACAGAGGACAAACAAAATGTCATAGAGCTTCAAAAAATTTTTACCATATGTCTACAGATGCTATCATCTTTAGTAATTTTTTTCAAATAAAAAAGCTTATAGTAACTATCGAAAAACTGCGATGTTCACATGTGCCCCGTGTTCACATGTGCCCCCATCTCCCCTAAATGTTTCTTAAAACGTTATTTATAAAAGCATAGAAGCACAATAACGGAGCATTGGAAATCGTTTCACTGTGTACCACTTGTATATATTTTCACAAATCATACATTTTTACACTCTATCCATAATTTTCTTCAGTATAATAATGTCTTAACCCCTTTGGGACGGGAGCCTTTTACGAAATTTTTATTTTTTTGTCACCGTTTTTTAAAAACTGAAATTTGTGTCTTCTTGAATCGAGAAAATGCGCTGATTAAATAAGGCAAATTTTACAGTAAAATTTTACTGGTGAGGAAAAACTGAGTTCTGAGTGTTTCATGCGGCACGTATACGTGTCGCTCGTCCCCAAGGGGTTAACTACTGCCTTAAATCCTGGTTATCACTTTCAGTTTAATTTGTCATTTTTGGGATCGAGTAGTTTTCATAGAGCAATAGAAAAAAATGGAAAGAAAATTTCAGTAGTTACAGGTACACATATTATTAACAATTCAAACCTATTGTGAGCTTAACTGAACACGTATGGTGAATTGTGGTAATTAAAGTACAGTTGTCCTTTTAAATAAAGGCTTAAGAGTATGCCTAACGATGGCAGTGTGTAGCTAAACGTACATCCAAATTTCCGAAGTAAATCGGAAACCGGTGGTATCATAAATTGCAGTCCCGGCAGTAGCATTAGAATGTCTGATTTATAAACAGATGCCATATCTGGAACACGAGGCACGAAGCCTGCTGTTTTCAGACTCTTTCGAAGATAAATCACTTCAAAATCACCATCTTCTTTCATACAGGTTAAGAATTTTCCTACATAGAACACATTATTTGGGAACTGCACAAGAATATAATCACGAATGACAGGGCCCCGTTCTAGTTCCTGAAACCTAAATGATTCATCGTCTTCAGAAGAATCGTCTAGAACCGTCTGTATATCTTCATCAGATGTGTCATCTGAGGATTAATCCTTCTGCACCATCTGGTGTGTTTTTGAAGACTTCCAAAATAAAGTTATGGATTCTCCGAATTCCCTTTCTTCTTTTTACGGGAAGGGATTGTGTTGCCTAATTAGCATTGCGGCACTTTGATATGTCGTTTATGATTTCTAATTAATTAATATTTCTAGATTGTCAAAATATTAAAAATATGAGTCTCAGGTGCGCAGTGGCAGACCTTGGGCTACTTTCATGCAAATTTTCAGCCTCATACGTTTAGTATATTTCCCTAGCCATCGCACGTACACACACAGAGAGAGACAGAGAGAGAGAGAAACTTTCTTTTATTAATAAATAACTTTTTTTTAACTCATAACCACATAGTAAGTACACAGCAAGACACGTCTCACTTTATACCACAACTGTGTGTCTCACTGTGTACTTTTGTTACGTTGTAACAAAATGGTTGCCAGATCTGTTTCGTCAATATCGTCGCTTTAAAAAATTTGTGTCTTTTGTCGAAATATTCTATTATTAGATATAGCTAGTTTTGGTTAAGTAAATAAATGCCATAATGCAGGAAAATAAGATCTAAAATAGTCGTTTGTGTAACTTTAACCACTATAAAATAAATATTATTTACTATTTTGTTGGACGAGTAACTGAAGTGCCGACACTACATCCACGTGTTGCATAAATGAGGTGGTTATGTGTGAGTGCGAGCTAAGAGAAAAAGCTACAAATATATGTCAAAATGACTGCTGCCTCACTGTGTACTACTCTTCCCAGTTTAAATTTAGCTAAGAGGGTTGTTTATATAGAGAGTTAACCAAACATTAAACTTTTTAAAATTAACTTAAATAATTTTGACATCGTATTTGGATTTTTCGGTATAAATTTTACTTTTGGATACGAATGGGAAGCCATTCGTTCAAGTAGTTTAAGAATTATCTAGGTTTAAAGTTTGGAACCTTTAAAGGGAAATTTGTTTTTATTCGTTGCAAAACTGATTGAAATGTGGGTAATTTTGTAGACATAACTCAGAAACTATTTGGCGGTATGAGCAATAGCTTTGAATTTTTATGTCTGAAGCTTCTAGATCTTCACTTCTATTAAAAAATTCATATGTTACAATTCATAGCTTTCTCGAAAATATACATATGTATTTTTTAATTAATTTTCGAAAATTATCTAAATTGTAACCTATTAATCATTTAAGAGATTTCGATTTGTAGAAGCTTCAAGTATTCTAATGCAAAGTACAGTTTATTCCGCCAAGTAATTTTTGAGTAATGCTTCAAAAACTGCCCGCATTACAATGTGTTTTTAACCGATTAAAAATGACTTTGCCGGTGAAATGGTTAACATTACCCGCGTATTTTCTAAATTACGAGGCAATGATTGTCGTTTGGTATCTGGAGGTACAATATACCGAAAAATCGAAATAGGATGACAAAATTATGTTTCAATTTTAAAAAGTTTCAAATTTGCTACAAGTTCTTTTAGCAGATGCCCTCTTAAGCAAAATATAATTATAGCATTAATCAGTAAACGTTATTACAAATCGATTGGTACCAGCAATATTTTTATACGATGATTTGAGGGAAAGTTAGTAAAGGGCGAATCCTATTTTTTTCAGAACTGCACATTGATTGCCATGTATGTTTAAATAATTTATATTTAGACTAACTCCCCTCATAGCATGCATGGTCAGAGTGACGTCATTGTGACGTCACTGTGAGTCACTGTGGTCACGTCACATCAATGGCCAAAATTCCATCACTCAGTGATGTCACATTGTGACTGAGATGTGAACTTCTTAGAAAACTTTAAAAAAATCTTTAAAACATGTTATTTACTGTAAAATTATATTTTTCTGGCAATTAAAAAAATTGTGACATCACTATTCTGTCACTGCATGTAACGTACGTCACGTGACATATGTGACAAAAAAACACTATATTGTAAGTCACAGTGTGACGAAAATAATAACTTCAAAAATCTTTGAAAATGAAGAGAAATATTTTAAACAGTCCGAAGTTACAGCGGCATAAGGAATGAAAATATATTAGTGGATAGCAAGTAGTAAATTCTGTCCCGAAAGAGGGGGGGGGAATAATAAATAAAGTGCACGATGCAAGCATTAATAAACTAAATTTCCATGCTATATTTTATCAATTTGATATCTAAGGTAGTGAATGTATACTTTTTCATGATTTCAATTTTATCTAGCATTGCAATTTAATATAATAATCCTTCACTGATTGTTATTATTATAAAAGTGTTTCTCGAAAAAATGGTGCGTGCTAGAGCAATTTGGATAACATATTTAGAATTAGGAATATTAATTCTGTGCACTTTACATATTTAGTTTGCAGGGAGGAAATTTCTTTATTTTTTGCCGACCAGTGGTATTCGAAACACTTCTGTGGTTTCAAATTAAAAATTTTCTATTACAATTAAATCTGCAGCTTTTAATGAGCACGTAGAAAGAGTCTTCAGAGTTTAGTCATATATGTATTTCCTTGCTTTATAATTTGCATTCAAGTCATATTTTTTCCTGTTAGTGTTTAACCATTTTAAGTAACTATTTTTAAAAAATTCTACTTCTTTCAGACTTTTTAAATAAAAATAGCATTTTCCGAAAAAAATATATATATGCAAAACCCATGATATAATTAATTATTCGTATTTCAAATTTGTGTTTTAGAGATATGACTTAAAAAAAGTTATTTTACAAATTGTTTTATTCTACAGAAAATTAATATGAAAAGAATGACAGATTGACAAAGAAAAAGCTTTTTATACTCGATAACTCTTTTTAATTTATTAAGAAAATATTTTATATTTATTTCGTGTGATACAAGCTTTACTTAAAAAATAGGGGGGGGGGATTCATTATTACAATTAAATTTATTTTTACGCATTTTAAACATTTAAAAAATGTTTTATCTAATAAACTCTGAAATTATTATTATTATTATTATTTACAAAAAAGAAACTTTACAATCGATTTTAACTTGAATTGTTTTTAAACTAATAAAAAAAGGGCAAATTAAATTTGAAAATTGTTCAAATAGAAAATTTTAATTACAGACACTCTTATAAGTGTCTCATAATTCTCTCCAAATCTGTTGCATACAAAATCAAATAAACGGTAAAAACATATGCATAGAATCAAAAATCGTCTGCGCACGGTATGACTGTAGAATAAATAAGAGTAAACAGAGAAGTTTAAGAATAGACGCGGGAAGTTAGTTCACTGTTCAGAACATCGACAAGTCTACAACGCTTTTTTTAAGATAAGAGAAAGACATCCGCCATTTTAGGATAAAAGTACACTGTTATTATTAAAGTATTTATGGAGCGCAAGATAAGTCTTATTTAATTTAAATCTTTTATTCCTGTTTTGTATATTATGATCATAAGTTAAATAGTTTTATGTTATATAGAAAATGACTGATCTGGATTTGTTTTCAGAAGCGATATTTTCCTATTCGGTACTGTGATGTAAAGTATCTTATTTGCCATTGCTCGAATAAATAAAAAAAAGCTGACGCAGAGACTGATTCATACTTACATTCATAGTGGAAGGAATGTAAACATTAATTTTCAGTTACTAGAGATTAAAAATGTGTTGAGACAGTGGAATTTTTCTCGGCTTCTTACTGTTTTCTGATTAATAACACTTACAGTATTTATCGTCATTATTATTTTGGAGTTAAATATGATAATCGATTATTATGATATTACGAAACGGTTTCAGATTAGAAATTAGCATTATACTTGGAAAATGTCTTTTCACATATAACAGTAGTGAAACTGTTGAAAGATTTTTTTTATCGCTAATAATTCTTTTAAATTATTATTTAAAATCGTAAATCGTCATATCAAATTTTTCAGATTTAACATTTACCAAAATGACAAAATAATAGGAATTCCTTATAACATATCGAAAGATTTTTGAGAAATTGTTAAATCTAATAATGCATTTAATTCATCTATTGTAGTTTGTTGTTGTTTAATAGTACAATTATAAAATACTAATTATTAATTTTAGTGTTTTTCAAATTGGTATATTTATTTTTTTTAATTGTATGTAAGCGTTTTTTTGCTGTTTGTCATTTTAATCAAACATTTAATTATAGACATTCTGAATCAGTTATTAAATTTTCTTCTATTGTAAACTCATTTTCTACGTTTATGATATACGTAATTATTGGCACTAAAAAGTAACATATGATATTTAAGCACTGAAATAAAGTGTTTTTTATGCCTGATAGGAAGCTTATAGAATAAACTGCTTTAGTATAATTTTTAAAAATTTCATATTTACTTACATAATATATGACTGAATATATTTTTAAAGAGATTATAACAACTTTTTACATTAAAATGTTTTTCAAACAATAAGAGCAGATCTTATGCAGTCATTAGTTTTATTCTTATATATCCTTTTTTTTTTCTATTTCCCAGATCAGTCTTTTCCTATAAAACATACCAAATCTGTTTAGCTCATATTCACAAAATACAATATATACGGGAATAAAAAATTTAAATAAATATGGCTTATCATGTTATTCTATAAATAAGAGATCAAATCACAACACATTCAAATCTCAACACAACTCAAATCACAACACATTAAAAAAAATTACTCATTCTTAATATTTAGATCAATCTTAGAACTTATAAAAAAAAGATGCCAGTTGATAAGCATTAATATTTTATATTTCAAACAAAACTTTATTTTAAAATTGGGCATTTTTAAAATTATCATATATTTTATAGGGCATGCAATGAATGTAAACACAAGGGATAAGATTGTAATAAAATATTTTAGTTTTATTGTCAGTAATCTAATTTAATTCGCCTGTAACTTTAATTGAGTTTTTCGTTAAAAGTTCAAATAATGTTACAAACTATGAATTAAATAAATATTGTCAATAAAGTATTTTATTCCAATCTTTACCACGCTTGTATTTATTTTCATTGTATGCTCTAAAATATGTGATTCTTTTAAAATGCCCATGAAACAGCATGAAAAACAATTCACTGCATAAAAACTGTTTACATTCACTCCTATGAAAAAGTGACTATTCACTCCTACCAGGGGTGAAAAAACGCATTCCTTTAGCAAGAGTGAATAGTCACTCCTCCAAAAGAGTTATTATCCACCCCTGTTTAAAGTGACTATTCACTTCCCAGGAGTGGATATTCACTCACACTCTTTCAGAGAGTCAAAAATTCCACTTTTGCTCAGAGTGAATAGCCACTCTAAAGAGGTTGGGCATATTTTGACTCTGCGATAGAGCGGATATTCACTCCACCGGAGTGAATAGTCACTCCTTTTTATTTAGAGTGCAACATTGTCACTGTCGTCGCAGAATCATCACAGTGTTTATGTTATGACAAGTTCGTCACAAATGACACATATTTCACAAATTGGTCACAATCTGACTTCAAATCATTGTCTCTTTCTTCAGAGGTTCGCCACAAATGACACACTATTCACAAATTTGTCACACCGTGACTTCACAGAGTGGTCACAATGTAACGTCACAAACGAGCTCTAAAATGGCCATAACGACTTCACATTCTAGTCACTATGACCTCACATCGACGGTCACAAAGTTACAGTGTGACTTCACAACGACGTCGCCGTGACATCACCATGCCTTACGGGTTGTCTCAGAAAAATAAATTGTTTTAAGTGTAATAATCCCCATAAGTCAATTTGAGACTGTTGTACAATTGAGAGAAAGTTCTTCAGTAGTTTATTTTAAAGAAATGCTTATTACCACAAATGATTATATTTATTTGAAATAAATAATGTAATTCAGCGAATGTAATACTATTTATTTGCAAAATCTTTTTCAAATGTATCATTTAGTATGACTTTATTTGAAAATTTTAAAAAAATCACATTGTTTTCGCTTTTTTTTTTCAAGTAGATTTTTTTATAATTATTCTATGTGACGTCTATGGTGGTTTAAATTAGTTTTAAATAATCCTCATATTTAATTTTATTGTTTAAACAGAGCAAGTCGTGTCGGTATAGTATTTATAAATAAATGCAATATCTTTTAAAAAAAAAATCTGCTAATAAAGCTTATAACCTCACTTTAATGAATTTTTCAAGATTAAAGTCAGTGTGCTTGGCTAACATATTAAATCGATTAATAAAGTAATTTATCTGGAAGCATTATTCTATTATTATTGAGTATTTAACTTTCTAATATCATAAAATTGTTCACATTAATGAAAATACTAAAAATTTGATATTATTATTAATTTAGCAATTGGAATTTTAGTTTTGACCTTTTCTTTTTATTGTTTGACATCCTGAAAATTGGTTTGGTTGTTGAAATACATAATTAGATTTATATTATACGGGTTAACACCTTATTTCATGCTAAAACATCCCCATTTTATTTATTTATTTTCTTTTTACGATAGTCATTAAATTTCGTCTATGATATAACAACAAACAAGGCAAATAAATAACTAAATAAATGAAAAAAATTCATTCGAATGAACTAATCTTCGAGAAATTTATTTTCGTTTTTTACAGTGGTGAAAATAAAAATATATAAATCTTTTTATAATATACAAAACAAAATACTTTTCGAAAATAGTGCAAAAATAATACAAATTATAATATTTAACTGCTAAATATTTAGTAATAATATCTTAATAATAAATAAAAGGCTGCTTTATATCACTTAAAAAAATTCGTTAATGCGAGAAATTTAAGCACGTAAAACTTCGTCGGCGCAAATGTGTTTATTCATAAAATTACTTGAAACTACAGCTCCGAGACAAAAAATTAGAATAATTCATTTCATTTGTATTTGGAGTTGCATTTAGCTTTATTTCAGTGTAGTACAATTGAAATAGAACAAATGGTTGACGTTTTAATAAATTTGCAGGTAAGGAAATTAAAACTGTAAAAGATTAAATTTTGAGTGAATATTGTATTTTTGTAAAATTATTTTCATTATTCAAAATATACGAATACTAAATTAGGTGGTTCAAGAAATTAGAATACTTATGAATTTTGCTGATTGGTTCAGAAGGTTGCTTAAATTAAGTATAAAATCAGCTTCTGCGGGACTTCTTCTTAAGTTATAAAACCGCTTTGCACCATCATTGTTTTCATTTTGTGTGACACGTGGGTCGTTCATCCGACATAAAGGAGTTGACAAAGCATCGTATTATTGATTTCCAGAAAGAAGGTCGCCAGTTACTTAAAATGTTCTCAACCAAGTATTAGAAGAGAAATAAGGCTGTATTTTCACGACGGACATTTTGAAAACAAGCATTTGAATAACGGCCAAAAGCCAAAAACTACTCAGAAAGACGATAGAATGTTAAAGAGTATCTCTAAAAGAAATCAATTTAGAAGTGTAAGGTATTTGCATCGAAAGTGGAAAGAACACGGTGTTGATGTGAATAAATCTACAACACTAAGACGTCTCCATTAACTTAAATTACAATCTCGTGCACCAAAGATAAAGCCCCGAATGACTATTCAATAGAAAAGGGAGAGAGTGTTCAAAAAAAGCTTTTATGGAGTCTGGATGATTGGGAAAAGATAATGTTTAGTGATGAGAGTCTGTATTGCGTAACATATGGTGATCAAGGTGTTTGTGTATGGCGAATGAAGCACGAAGCTTATAACAAGGACTGCATGAAACGATCAGTGAAATTTGCAGCCAGTGTAATGGTGAACTTGCATGCCTGCAGATGGTCCTGGATGGCTATGTATCGCTAACGAAAGGATTAATTCTGAGATATATCAAGAAATCCTTGAGCATTTTATTATGCCATCGTCGGAAGACCTGTGTGGTGACGATTTTAATATGATTTCGCACCTTCACACCCGTCAGTGTCCACCTAGAATTGACTTAGCCAACACCAAATTAACGTACTTCCCTGGCCGGCTAATTCGCCAGATTTAAATCCAATAGAAAATTTGTGTGGAATAAAGAAGAAAAGACTAAGATATTTCGCCAAAAAACAAAGTTCAGCTTCTTTCCAGCATAAAGTCGACATGGTCATGTCTGAGCAGGAAACATTGTGAACAACTTGTAGCTAGCTTGGCAGAGCAAGTTTGCACTTTTATAAAATGTAAAGATGACGCTACAAAATATTAAAGAATAACTATTTTTCAAATTTTGAAAAATACGCTGAACGAGGTTTCAGACCAGATGCTATAATCATTAAGGTTAGCTGGGTGAAAAGGTTCCACCAGATTCGTCGGGATAGCTCAGATGGAAGAGCAGTGGCGGCTTCAGCCAGGAGATCCCTGGTTCGAATCCTGGTCCGGACTTTTTTCGCCCAGTTGGAAATTTACATCTAATATGATTTATTTACTAATTAGAATAATTGTGCTAAATTAATCTAGTATAATTACGCATCCAGTGATTTCTGGAGTTCCATTACCTGTGATTTATTCTGTTGAGCTGAACCAGGTTTCAGACCAGATGCAATAATCATTAAGGTTAGCTGGGTGAAAAAGTTCCACCAGATTCGTCCGGGATAGCTCAGATGGAAGAGCACTGGCGGCTTCAGCCAGGAGATCCCTGGTTCAAATCTTGGTCCGGACATTTTTCGCCCAGTTGGAAATTTACATCTAGCATTTGAATGTTATTAGCAATAGCGAATTATTGTTGCCTTTACTATACTGTTTAACATTTTCCTTTTTGTGTTACAAATGTAAATTATCTAGCATTCCGGATACGTTTGCTAATCACTCAAGTTTTATCTTAGCTTTAGTGGAATTCTCCTATCACAAACGAATATTTTATTTTATCATTTTACACTAGCAAAAATAGTTAAAATATGATTTTCAGAAGTATGTTCAGCAGACGTTTTAGTATATTTTTATTATTTACTACACTTTCAGTTTCTTTCTTTATATTTCGAAATTGATTGCACTATAATTAAGTATTATATAAGTTATCATAAAAAATAACAGTTTAGTAAAATAAATTCTTTATTAACTGTGAAAGAGAACTTATCTTACATTTTCAAAAGTTATTTAAAAAAAAGATATTACCTTTAAATTAAATTATATAAATTAGAGCTTTGGGAGCACATAACTGTTTTGTACTTTATTCACTAACATAAAATGTTTCTGTTCATTCTTTATTCATATTATACTAACTTCAACCACAGTCTAGTTTTATGTTAAGCAATTTTAAATTCGGTAGCTTTTAGTGCTTCCCGTGGGCTTTTCTTCCAGCTGCAGTCAAGAATTTACGCAAGTTTTAAAAATTGAGCCGTATTATTTAAAATTATTTTAGAAACTGCTTCAAGTACCGCTTTCATACCTATACCCCAAAGATGCATTTCGGAAGATATAACTTTTTAAAATTCAGTAATGCGTAAAAAGCTCTGTAAGAAACAGTTATTGTGCTTTTGTTGTTTTCCTTATTTTTCCCTTTTAGAATTAATAATGGCAGTTTGTATCAATTCTTCCATGGGGTATTATTTACTTAGTATTTGCATTTAAATGTACAGATAAATTAGGTGTTTGTGATTCATATTATGCAATAATAACCTAAAAATATTGTAAATATATTATAAAGGTTTTTTCTACGCAGTAGATGGTAATTTAACATTATAGAAATACATTTTCATTCAAGACAGAGCTATGAGATTTGCTATGTTCCGCAGTGAAAAACTGCCGTTTTCAAAATCCAGCTTGTAGAACGTGCGCAATGGAATCATAAAGTGACCGCCGTCGGGACCGCCTAAAATGGTCACTATACAGAGGCGGTTACTTTATGACGTGTCTTTAAAAATACACGTTAAAATTTTTTGTGATCTCAACAAATAAAACAAATTAACATATACCTACATAAAAATGATGCTTTACATTAAGTAATGAATTGATTAACTAACAATTAACAACTAAATTACTAATTTAAAATACACTACATAGAAGATAATTAGCTTATTTCTTTTGAATTCCGTTGAAGAACTTACGTAGTGATTGATTTAAATAACACATAACGACAAGGTACACTGTAATTAATACGCATTTTTATTTTGATTGTAATTGCATAATGATAGCATTTCAATAACTGGCAGTAATAAACTATTCATTAAAAAATTATACAAACTTTTATAAAGTTTCATTTCCAGCAAAAAAGTCAGAAATGTTTCGTTGCTTAAAACACTTTTTTTGAAACAATTATGTTTTCAGTCATGCCTTCAAGTTTCCTCAGTAAAGCCAGCAATGGTGGACAGTTATTTAGGGCATACGTTTTAATTTTTTTGCACATATTTAACATTTCATCTTCACTAACACAATCTTCTTCATTTTCTTTTTCCTTTTTAAACATATCGGAAATTTTTTCCTTCAAACTTTCTTGATCCGCGGAAGGATTGCATGTTGGGATATCACTGTCAATATTCATAATAATTCATGATTCACTGGTTCATCTTCAAAAAAGCCATTGATTTATAAGATTTTGACTCCGTTTTTCAAGCAAAACTATTTGCCATTCACAAACCTTTGGATTGGACTTCTAATGTTTCTTCCAAAAATTTGATTAAAATTTATAGTGATAGCCTTTCCAGTTTACAGGCTATTAGCGCGTCTAAATCAACAAACCCGCAAGTTTTGGAAATTAAATCCAGCTGAAACATCTTTTACATAAGTTCTCACTTGGTCATGTCTGAGCACACAAGGAGATCTTTGGCAACGAATATGCAGATACTTGCTAAAAACACAACCAACTTCCCAGTAGTAGACTACTCTCTGCCAGCTCCGCACTCATATGTTAAGAGAATTTTGCATTCAAAACTGCTGGAGCAGTGCCAGGATCACTGGGACTATTTGGATAAGGGAAGATTCACACATGAACTGGTTCCAAAGGTCTCCTTAGAGCTTTCTCACCTATCTCCTGCCGTTACCGCATTACTTACAGGACACGGCCCATTTAGGGAGTACCTCCATAAATTCCATTGCTCAAGCTCCTCTGTATGCGAATGTGGCGATTTAGCAAGTGCCTCACACTACTACTACACTTTCTC
The DNA here is from genome assembly GCA_963932465.1 of Maratus speciosus. Classification (NCBI taxonomy): domain Eukaryota; kingdom Metazoa; phylum Arthropoda; class Arachnida; order Araneae; family Salticidae; genus Maratus; species Maratus speciosus. Next base: position 4,135,225 of record OZ010787.1, read on the forward strand.
ACTTACCTCACGCTGGCATATTCGGCACCAATTATCGATCTCTAAAAACTGGCTAAGTAATATTTTTCCCATCCAGCACTTCGTTTAAAATGAAAACAAATTTTTAGTTTCTTAATGGACCTATCAAACAATTAGTTCTATATCTCTTACCTTAAACAGTTGTCGCGTTGGACATACTATCGCCCCTTGTCCGTTTTTAGCGATCGGGTCTACGACCATAATCTCTAATATCTCTATGTATCTTAATTTTTTTTATCCTTCTAAAAGTCGCCCATTGCTCGCGTTTTATTTTCCGGCGGCTTGAGGCTACAGACTCATTGATATAACCTTTTTTCCCCTTTAAGACCTCAATAAAGGTGTCCGGGGGGAACATCTATACTCTACAGACGTGGTTTTTGCGTCTGCGCAGTTCCTCTTAGATAGTCAAATATTCGAAAGATATTGTCATCATTTGCAGACTGTGAATCATATTGCTGATATCGTCAGAAATTCCTTGCGAAAAACCAGCATTTTCAAAGCATTTTGAAATTCTACTTTGACGTATCAAATTCCATGACTCATTAACCCACATTATGGCATCGAGGACGTTTATGCATGAATCAACTTCATTTGCTGATTTGCATTCTTCTGCTTTGGAAATTATAGTCTGGAGCAAGAACATTCTATAATGTAGCTTGAACTATTCCTTGATCTAGCATCTGTAAATGCGATGTGGTATTAAGTGATAGAAACTTTACATTCACATTTGAAAACGACGAATGACTGGGATTGTCTGGACAGTTATCTATAAATAATAGAATATTTCTCTTTCTTTGCTTCATCTACTTGTTTACTTCTGTAACTCATTCAGTAAAAATAGAGGATGCCAGGATTTTTTATTTCCATACCACGAGACTGGTAAATTCAACATTTTTGAGACACCGTGGTTTTCTGGCTTTTCCTGTCACAAAAGGTTTTAATTTCTCACCTGTTGAACTGAAAGCAAGCAAATTGTAATTCTCTCTTTAGAAATCTTTCCATATCTACATTTGTCTCCAGCCATTACTAATGTTTTTTTTTGGCATTGCCCGATAAAACAAACCACATTCATGAGCATTGAACATGTCTTCTTTCCTGTAATTTTCCAGCAAATCACAAATCCGTCTTTTAAAGGAATCACTGTTTTCATATGAACGCCATGAGATTCTTCACACAAAATTTTCTGAGAAATGTTATTTCTTTTCTTGGAAGATTCTAACCAGCCGTTAGAAGCAGTAAAATTTTCTACATTGAGTTTTTTGAAAGCTCTAAAGTTGCTTCTTGTAGAAAAGGTCAAGAAACTCGAGTATTCATCCCACGCATTTTTTAAACCATTTAACAGGTATTAGATTAATTACCGTTAAAGGTGATCCTTAAAGGTTAGTTGGGTGAATTAATCCTCCAGATTCGTCCGGGATGACTCAGTTTGTAGAGCATTGGCGGCTTCTGCTAAGACATCCCTCGTTCGAATCCTGGCCCGGACTTTTTTCACCCACATATACATTTCCAACTGTTATCATTCAACAGTTGCGTAATTTACTACAAAATAATTGGTTTTTCGAATTTTCCGACTGTTAGGCTAATTTTCATTTTCTTCACATCTTTGTAGATATTATGATTTTATTTTTAAAATATTGCTCACACAAGTTTTACTGATATGAAAATTTTCAGCTGCTACTCTTTGACTATTATTTAAAAAAAATTAAAAGCTTCAATGTTACCTTTTAAACACAACTCTTTATAGTGTTTAGATTATTTTAGATTTAGATTCTTTATTCTCCACACTTTAAGAAGAAAGATGACTGCATTAAAAATAAAAACTTGAAACAACTACCAAAGCTATAAGACAACTACAAGTTCATACAACTAAAACTTAATGTTAAATGTTACAAACTTGCAAGCAGTACAATGAAAGAACACGCGCAGGTTTATTCTTAGAATTTCTGAGAACATATGACAAAGGAAACCTTTTTAAAACAAATCCGAACAATCGCAAAGTCGTCTCCTCAGATAAATATAGTACTTACACGTGACTTAGTTAGCCAATGAGTAGCAGGCGCAAGCATTCCTATCCTAGGATCCGTCAATATGCGTGGGGGAAAATTCCTCTTTCCTCTCTCACCTCCAGAGAAAAATGGGAAGGGAAGGTCACCTTAGACAGGTGCAAATATTATTACAACAAAAAACAAACTGGTCACTTCGCACGTTAAGCAGGTGGTTACTATTGGAGATAAATTCCAGTACTTATTTATGGATGAAAATAAAAATTTCGGAAAATGGCCACTTTAAACTTTTAGTTTGAAAATTTTCGGCATGCAGAAAAATGGATGGTCACAATTTACAGGTTCAAATAACATTGAAAAAGACAGGCTATCTGGTTACACTGTAGACAGGTGGTCATATTACTGGACAATTCTCATATTATTTTATATGAGCACGAGTAAAATTTTGCAAAAGCGGTCACTTTAGCCCGGTGGTCACTTTACCAAGGTGGTCACTTTAGCAGGTTCCACTGTAATTTCATTTTCAATTGCCTCAACAAATATGAACTTTTCGAAATAAAAGTACTAAAATTAATATTATCTATATTTTAAACTAAGATTATTTTTATTTGTGCTTTTCAAATGAGCCCATGCCGACTTGTCAAGCTGCGTTTTGAAAAAAAATATTTCCTTAAATTTTAAGTATTTTTAAAAATGGGATAAACTTTACTTAAATTTTACTCTGGCAAAATTTTCACAATTTATCGCCTCCTTAAAAATACTTAAACTTTAAGAAAACAATTTTTAAAAACCAAGTACGTCGGCCTCAAACGTCTAACTTTTGATGGGGGAAACCGTATACTGACATATGCCAAATCATTTATTTAAAATTTACCATGTGTTAGGTTAAAAAACTAACTAAAGACTAACTTATTATTATTTTTGCTGGGGAGGAGGATCAGCAGCTGCTGAGAAGTTCTGCTCATAAAACTGGTAGACAGGAGGTGCTGAGTTCGAATCCAGGTTTTGTTGCTCTAACTGTTCGGAGTTTTATGTATTTATTTATTTTTAACCGGCGTTAGCGCTATGAAATACGTGTTAAATTCCTTTAGAAAGATCTAACAGGGGTAATCCTCCTTATGTTTATTTTTTGTACTATTATTTTTATATAAATAAATTGATATTTTTTAATAATACCTTCAATTTCAACCATATTAATTCAAGACTTTTATGCAATGACATTTTATAGCTTAAAAGGACATAAAATTTCGGATTTTACTGATATGTTAGACTTTTACTAATAATATGCTAATTCATATTCTGTCTCGTGTTTGATTTTTTTTTAAAGTTTTTTCAAATATGTAATTTCAATAATGTCTCTTATTTCCCCGTCTCTTTTAATTATTTTTTTTTCTGGGGGCACAAAGAGACAAAAGTATCTTGCGGTGCTGGTTCGGAAAAAAAACTCTTTCCATTTGCATATTTTAAAGGATTTTTTTTTTTAACATTAAGAACCATACTTTTAGATTAATGCAAACACATAAAAAATTTAATTTTTTACTTAGATTAAACATCCTTCATTTTCCAATTATTCTAACAAATTTGTAAAACTATTTGAATACTTTTTTAAGCAAATTAATGAATTTTAAATGTAACGAAGATGTATTAAAATAAAGTGGCTATATAATAATGTGGCTATAAAAACGTTTTTTCTGATTTTTCCCTTGATAAATTTTAAGATAAATTTTTATGATGTATATATACTTTGTTTAATAAATTTACATGCCATATAATGTCCAAGTATTATAATTTAAAAATACATGGCATATTCTTAAAATTATATTTTTTTTTGTTTTGTATCTTTAAGGTATTTATTACACTCTTTTGAAGCTTTTAATGTTTACGTAAATATTGTCTAGAAAATATCTTGTAAATAATTTTTTTTGTTTTACCAGTATCGATATATTTTTGCTTTTTTAATGTAAAACATCTTAAAGCTTATAGTATTTTCGAGTACTCTTTGTTGATAGTTAAAACTATCAGTTATTCAAAAAAAGTTACCTCTATATATTACATTATGTCATATTAATACCAAAGAAAAATTACTTTTAAAGCAGTTTTGAAACGTAATAGTAGAAAAGTTTTTAAATTAAATATTTATTTCCCTAAAATCAGACAGAAAATTATTTAGATTTTTTTTTTTTTTTTGTAATGTCCATGTTTTGTATGAAATATCACAAATATAATTTAAAAAGCATTTTTCGCATGGCTTGAATTATAATATCCCAAAGTTGATATTCAAATTTTATAACTCTATTAATTTAAAATAGAGATTCATGTAAGTTTTTTAAACAATTATTTATGGAAACGTGTGATCTGATCATGCGACCACAAGAAAAGTGTAAATATGGCTGATTCGACATATTTAAGTGTTCTCGAAAGGAAATGTCAAAAAGCTATTGGGATATATTTTTTGAAAGTGCGGCACTGATTGTTACGAACGTTGAAGTGACCATTCTTGTTAAAAGTTATCTTAAGAATTTTACGTATATTTTGTGGTAACTTTTTTTTAATTAACCTTTGTTGTATGTTTCTCATGCATGCATTAGTGACTGCGGCTTTAAGGCATTTCGTGAATTGTATAGATTGCTGCTCAGCGAATTTGCTGCGTTCTGTGATTTTTTTTTTTTTTTTTTTTTTTTTTTTTCATGGGCGCGTAGAGTTCATACATTCGTTATTGATAGCGGCTTTGACGAGTTTCGTGCATTTTAGAGATTTCTGCAGAGAGAGTTTGCTGGGTCCAGTGATTTATTTTTTGTTTATTAGTTTTCATGGGCGCGCATCGGTCCTACATACGTTACTGACCACGGCTTTAACGAGTTTCGTGCATTTTAGAGATTGTCAGAAGAATACATATTTTTGTTTTATTTTGGTTCTCGCTGCGATCTTGAATTGTGCCCTATAATTAATATACATTTATAGAAATAGATGCATTGTAATATTGATTTATTTTGCTAAAATATTTATAATGCATGAATCCTTATAAAATTAGAAATGTGAGAATGTGTGTAAATGTTTGAATGAAGTCAACATCAAAATGGGTGAATTAATGCCTTTGCATATTTGCATATAGATGGATCCCAGAAATGAACATTATTTTACTCAAATATTTTTTTAATAATTCAAAATTTCATTATTTTTTATACAGAATCAACTGACAATTTTACTATAAAATTTAAATATCTTTCTTTTTCGTTGCCAAAAAAGGAAAATCCGAAATAATATTTTCTCCAGAATAATTAATTTTCACGTGGAAAAGGAAAATGAAAAAAAATATATATATGAATGTGACGTCATACTGGAAATAAAACGGGAAATTTCGGGTATTTCTAATAATACAACGAGCATGATTTTTGAGTAAGCGTGGAAAGGAGGCGAATATGGCGTCATATATGGGAAATAAAGCTTTGATAATGAATTAAAACGGGATTGAGTTATGGTATCAATTCTTATTATTTAAAGAAAATTATTATCAATACTTCACGGTTTATCGTCCGCGCACTGTTAACACAAATGTTTAATTTTTAATTTAAAATGGAAATAAGTTAAAAAGAAAATAGATAGGAAATGTCAATAATAATCACAACAAAAATTATCCATGTCGTAAATGACGTCATGATTAGCGAAAAATAGTTTTTTTTTGTTTTTTTTGTTTTTTTTTCACTCTTAAAAAGTAAAAAATTAACTGGAGTGCCTGAAATAAAAAACAATTTTTGACGAGTGTTAATTCTTAAAGCCGTTCAGTTCAGAAAATACCAATAAAAATGAATTTATTTTTTAACAGAAAATTCCATTTTTGGTCATAAAACCTCTAGATTTAATACGACTGCGTCAAAGTAATATAATTTTTCCTGTGCTGATATCGAAATTAAAGATCGTGAGCTTGAAGTATATTGGAGATATTGTAAATCGTGGTTTAGAAACTGGATTTTAATGCTGCATTTCTTTTAGCATTAACCCTTTATCTACTGCATTATGATCTAGTGCAATTTTTTTCATGTAATATTTTTTTCAATTACTACAATGAAAATTAAAGGATAAACATAAAAAAATACTCATCCGTGAGAAATTTAATTATTTAGAGATAATTAATTAAAGTGGTACTTTAAAGTACCGTCAGTACACTATGACTAAAGGTATTATGACATAAGATATTTCAAATGGCACCAGAAAATATTTCGATTTAATAAGTATGTGAAATATAGGCTTTTTCTTATTTACAAATAAATCGTTTGGCAAATTCCGGTGCCAATAATTTATTTCATTACTTTAGGATTGAAAATGCTTTGCCCCTGAAAGGGCTAAAAAAAAATATTTTTTTTAAGGTTTCGATCTTGTTAGCAGTCCTTTACTTATGCGACGTCTATATTCCAAGGACAACATGTTCTCTCGCATCTCCAAATCAGGGGCGGCGCCACAACTTGCCCGACGGGGGGGTGGGGGGATGGTATCCCTGACAGGGGGGACGAATTAGTCCCTGCGCACCCGACCCGAATTCGAAAATTACATTTAAAGTCAACCCGCAACCCGACCCAAACCCGACATATTTCAATCTGCATCCGGCCCGAACCCGAAATACTTTAACCCGCAACTGGAACAGAATCCGAAATGGAAGGAAAGTAAATAAAGTTTTAATGCAAATGTGAAAAGTAATCTATAATTACATCTCCAATACCAATTTTATGTTTTCCATAGAAAAATGGACAAATCTGTATTCTTTAATATTCGAATATAGTAAAATGAATAGCAGACACCTTTTTAGATAGAGTAGTGCATCGGGTCGGTGTCGGGCTGTACTTAATTTTCCTTTTTCGGGTCGAGATGACTCCAACTTTTTTTTCTGCTGGTCGGGTTCACCCTAGAATATTTCTTGCTGGTCATATTTATGCTTTTTGCAAGTTGGGGTTTTAGGATTTAAAAAAAAAAAAATGTTTGAGCAGAACTGTGTTTTAAATGAAAATAAATATATATATGAATATGGATGAATAGATATTCAATTTACTGCATCAGATATAAAATGTATATAAGAAATGTGATCATAGATTATTCTCTCTTTAAGAACCATTTTTTTATTCGTGATTCGGAATATGAAAAATATTACCAACATTTCTTTTCTGATAAACAGAAATATATATGTATCGTATTTGTGATGGTTTTTGCACACATACACATGTTGCATGTATGTAGATTGGGAGGTGACCACTATTCAAAAGTATAAGCGTACGAATATATAAGTGTTAGGAATTCAAAAACTGTTCACTAAATAGACGTGTCCGCTTTTTCGGGAGTGTCCATTGTGGAAATCGTTTTGTATATAGATTTTTAACCTGGAAAAATATTTTGGAGATTATTTTGAAAAATCGGATCAACCCGTACCGGACCCGCAAGAGTCAAAACCCAACCTGAACCCGACCCGCAGGAGTCAAAACCCAACCTGAACCCGACACGCAGCAAAAGAGTAGAAGTCAACCCGACCTCGACCCACAACAAAAAAATATAGCTCCAACCCGGGGTCAGGTCGGGTCGGATGCGAGTAAAAGCTGATAACCCGACCCGATGCAGGACTTTAGGCCGATTTCGTAATATATATTAAAAAAGTGTCCACGAGCCCGGGCCTGTCTCGAAGACCGAGTTCGGTAAAATTTTCGTTCATTAAGCTCGGTCAGGCCTTTATTTTTATCTCAAGACTCGGGTCGGGCTGAGACTAAATTTTATTTTTTTAAATGTTGGGCCGGGTAGGAATTTCATACTTCCAGGGACAGGTCTGGTCTTGAATTTTTTCTGTAGATTCGGGCCAGACCAAGACTGTATTTTATTCTTTCGGGGCCGTATAGGATGATGATTTTTTTCTCACGAGTAATGTCCCGGTAACGTTCCTCCTTTATTAGTAGAGAAAATGAACGATAAAACAGCATATATTTGTTTCTTCTTCTTTCTTTTTGTTTGCGTTTTTTAAATAAACGGCGGAGTATTTATTGGTTAATTTCTAGAGAAATTAATCAAATCCCGGCAATTTCTGATTAAATTAATCAAATCCCCCTGGGCCAAAAATGCGAAAAAAGCAGACAGACTGTGCAGCATGGTATGCTTGTAACAGGAAATGCGCAAGTGTTTAGCTTTTATAACAGGCCGGGCAAACAATAGTTCAGCTTGATACTATGTTAATTTAAACAATAACATAAAAAACACTCTTTGTTTACCCATTCAATTTATAAAAATACTCGCCAAACCCTTTTTAATAAAGGTTAAAGTGAGCAGATGTATTTTACGATGTCTTATCTCTTCTTGAACCTTATTTCGTATAGGTGCCTAAAGATTGCTGTCAATCGAATAAACATTAAACAGAAGACCACATGAGTTCTAAAACAATATATAAGGTATTCGGTAACATCCGGCCGTTGTGACGACTGTGGCTGACTTGTGATTGAATTCTCTCGTCTCAGACTAAAGAATAAAATTTTAATTTAGAGTATCAGGGCCGAAACTTAGCCTTTTTTGCACCCGGGGCAAGCATGGATTTTGGCGCCCCCCCCCCTCTTCCGAAAAGTATATTTACAAAGAGAATTTTACTAATTTTCTAATAGCCGACTTATTTTAAAATTTAAAATATGTAATCTTAAAATATGTAATACTGAACTTCGTAATTTACAATGGCAGATCCAAGGGGGAGGTCACGGGGGATATGAATCCCCTCTGAACACCAACAAAAATATTCTAAAGATCATTTTTAACATGAAATATACAGTAGAGTCCCGATTATCCGAATCCCGCTTAACCGAGTCCTGCTTAACCGAGTTTCCGCTTTCACCGAGTTATTTTCTTCTGATGGACTGATGGCTTCTATTATTATGAAACAGCCATTATAAATGAAGTGTTAGGTGAAGATAAAAGAGCTGCAGTAAAAAGTTAGAACTCTGATTTTCTAGTCAGAATGGGAAGAAAAAAAAATGACAGATTTTCTGGTCGGAATGGGAAGAAAAAATATGGCCATAATTTTTTTTTTCACAAAAAAAAAATTATGGCTATTATTTTTCTTTCCATTCTGACCAGAAAATCAGGGTTCTATTTTTTTTTACTGCTCTTTCATCTTCACCTAACACTTCATTTATAATGGCTGTTTCATAATAATAGAATTCATCAGTCCATCAGAAGAAAAGGATCCATTCCAAAAGGTACAATCCTTCATTTGGCGCCCCTTCGTTCTGGCACCCGGGGCACATGCCCCTTCTGCCCCCCCCCCTTAGTTTCGGCCCTGAGTAAACTCATAAAAATTTGATGTAATTTGGGCATGGTGAAAAAGCGGAACATTTAACATCCGGCGCAGTTGTTCCGCGGAACGAATCCCGGGATCCCTGAAAATCGGGACATTCCGCGTAAATCTGAACACTTGGTAACATTAAGTTCACACTACAATAATTTATAAGGTTCATAAGCCTTTTGCAACTCGGGTTGCTGGGATTTTCCCAAACAAGCTTGACCCAAAGTACGTATCCGATGAAAAGAAATACAAATTTGAATATGAATGAGAATACATTCAGTTTACTGCATGAGAAATAAAATGGTAAGAAGTGTGTCATAATAGATTACCATTTCTTTAAGAACCATTTTTTCTTCTTTCGAAATTTGGAAAATATTATCAACTTTTCGCTTTTCGGACATACAATAACATATGCGTCATTTTTGTGATAGTTTATGCACACCTACACGTTACATGTTTGTAGATTAGGAGGTATCCACTATTCAAAGAGGTATAAGCGTACAAATATTAAAGTGTTAGGAATTGAAAAAGTGTTCACTAAATAGAGATGTCCGTTTTTTGGGAGTGCACATTTAGGAGGTCTTACTGTATATAAATTTTTAACCTGAAAAATATTTTGGACATTCTTTCTAATCATCTGGTCATCCAGAACCCGACCTGCAAAAGTTAAGACCCAACCCGAACCCGAAACAATGAAAGTCAACACGACCCGTTGGGAAAAAGTAAGTCATCCCAACTCGAACACGACCCGCAAACAAAAATATATTGCCAACCCGACCCGAACCGATAGTCGAATCAGATGCGGATAAAATTGGATAATCCAACCCGATGCAGGACTCTAGTAGATGTTTGCATGGGCCGAAATTTCCAGGCCCGAGAATGCCGGAATATCCCGGTGATTTGAAGAGCTTTTTCTCTTATTTTAAGAAATTTTTGTCTTTTGACCGAAAAATTTTAGAAAGTCTTGTGCTTAGGCTCATGATTTTTACTTATTTTCAGATAAAAGGATTTATAAATTCCGTTTCTAAAACGTAAAAATACTAGGCAGCAGAGCTGCCGGAACTCTCATGTAAATTGACGATTATGCTGCTTTATGTGTGAGTATTTCAGGTAGTTACTTGTTTTCTGTATTTTGAGGGGAAATGGGCAAATCAAAGCGCAATTTTTCATGTTCAAATGAAATATAATCAAGGGAAAAAATTGTTCAATTCACGGATTATTTTAAGGATCAATTCTGCAGAGTCCTGCGCGGTTTGGGTTATACCCGACCCGAACCCGGAAATTCTATATCCATTCAACCTGAACCAGTTAAAAAAAAAAAAAAATTGACCCGATCCCGACAAATATCGACCCAAAACGACAGGTTTCAACCCGAACCCAATACCAACACAAAATGAAAAAAATATTTCCATATTGTAATGGAATACTGGAAAAGTAGTCTACAATTATATCTCTAGCATCGATTATGTTGTTTATGTAGAAAAAACAATATATATGCATATGTACTCGTTGATACTCAAATAATAATTTTTTTCATTTTAAAATATATTGAGAAATCGGGTAGAATCGAACCCATCCGCCAGAAAAAAATTAAAGTGAATCAAACTTGAAAAAAAGAAGTCAATCCGAGCCCCTCTGGAGAAGTATTCTCTCCGGATCCGACTCAAACTACCAGTCGGGTTGTGTTTAGTTTGCCCAACACGATGCAGGACTCAACTCGAAACGCGATCTGAGCCAGACAAAAATTTTCATCCTCCACATTTCGACCTGAACCCGAAATACTCGAACCTCAATCAAACCCCAATCCTAAATGAAGAAAAGAAAAAAAATACATGTATATATATATCCATATTGTAATGATACTATGTAAAAAGTAGTCTAATACAATTATACTTCTAGTATCAATTTTAACTTTTAAGTGAAAAATTCAATATACATACATATATTCGTTAATATTCAAATATATAGGTTTTTCTTCTTAAAATAAATTTTGTAAATTCTTTTGACAGATCGATTCATCTCGAATCAAGAACCGTAAGTGTCATCACCCATCCCGCACCAGAAACAACTAAAGTTAACCCGACTCGAATCCGACTCGCCACGCCAAAAGATCAGGTCCAACCCGATACGGTCCAGACCAATAGTCGGGTCAGGTGAAAATTTGCCCGACCCGATGCAACACTCTATTTGCCATCCAACTCGACCCCGACAAAATAATTTTCGCCCTCTGTATTCTTAACCGAACCCGACATACTTCAAACTTCAAGCTAAGCCGATCGTAAATCCACAATGAGTGAAAATTGATCCACAATGTAATGTATTTATAAAAAAAAATATGATATGATCATAACTTCAGTATAAATTTTACCTTTTATCAGGGCCGAAACTAAGGGGGGGGGGGCTGAGGGGGCATGTGCCCCGGGCGCCGGAGCCGAGGGGCACCAAGTGAAAGATTATACCTTTGGAATCGATCATTTTCTACTGATGGACTGATGGCTTTCATTATTATGAAACAGCCATTATCCTAACACTTCATTTATAATGGCTGTTTCATAATAATGAAAGCCATCAGTCCATCAGAAGAAAATAACTCGGTTAAAACGGAAACTCGGTTAAGCGGGACTCGGATAATCGGAACTCTACTGTATAAGCAAACACTGTAAATAGCCGGTAATACATGCAAATTCTTTTATGTGAACGAACTATAATTGCAACAAACGTCACATTCAATTTACGTAGTTCAGTATTACATATTTTATGATTACATATTTTAAATTTTAAAATAAGTCGGCCATTAGAAAATTAGTAAAATTTTCTTTGTAAATATACTTTGAGGAAGAAAGGGGGGGGGGGCGCCAAAATTCATGTTTGCCCCGGGAGCAAAAAAGGCTAGTTTCGACCCTGCCTTTTATATTGCAAAATAAACATGTAAAGAGTCATCCATGGATCAAATATGTAGATTTTTATCTGAAGGAATTTGGACTTTTTTTCTTTTCGTAAAATTGGGTTCACCTGAATCCAATCTGCAAGAATCACAATTCAATCTAGAAAGCGACTCATACCCGGAAGAATTTGTTTAGTCAATCCGACTTACAAAGAAAAAAAATGAGCTCCAACTCGACCCAACCCGACCGGGCCGAAATTCAAGTCAAAATATTTTCCCCGACGACGTTGAATTTTGACCCCGACGGGGGGCATATGCCACCCGGACACCCATCTGGCGCCTCCATTGCTCTAAATATGCAATATATGGATTTACATATGCAATTCCTAGCATAGCAAAAACGAGCCGGTGCCACAACTTTTTCGATTTCCTTTACAAAATAACAATGAAACAAAAAAGAAATACCAGGGAAATCTTTACTACACTACATTTTAGTCATTACATTTTAAAGCAGATGAAAACGATGGATAACTACACAGACGAAAATTTATCAAAAAGTTTTTCTCCAACACCCAGTGTACTGACGGTACTTATATGTACCACAAAGTAATTCAATTGTTAAATCAAATACATACACCGTTCACCTAAAATAGCTAGTCAAACTGTATCCTAAGATCATAATGAAGACATAAAAAAATCCAACACTTATCTTATATCCTTTACTGTGTTTATAGCAATGAAAACACGAGCGTGACAATCTGTACAAAATGTCGGCACAAAACTCATCGTCTGTGTCAAAGATAGCCTCCCTCCTCCCTAAAATAACAAACCTAGAACTACTGCTGCCATATATCCGGATAAAGTGGAGTTAAAAGAGTGTTTTTGCAAAGTACCATTAGAATAGTAGTAATATTCACTATTGGATGAAAGTTTAAAGTGAGTGGTACTTATAAGTACCGTCAGTAGATAAAGGGTTAAAAGAGTAAACATATGTTGCCATTTAAAATAAAAAATAACTTTTAACAGATTTTTGTAAAGTCTTGTAGGATGCAGCACATATATACAAATTTCGCAAAAAATACCACATAAATACAGTTTTATAGTATAATTCTCCCAGCATTGTTTTTTCGTTTTACGAAGAGAGATTCGTCTATTTTTACTATTTTACTTGGTCCTTCTTTTTATGTGCATTAATAATTATATAATACGTACCACCTGCAGACGTCGTCCTGTCTGTCCGCATATAACAGCGCAAAAACTACCCAATCGAATGGTTTTAAATTGAATATGTGTAATCTTTGCAGAATTTTGTTACGTCATTTCAAATTTTATAAAACTCCGATCAAAACTTAAAAAGATATTAATAAAAGTTTTCTTCATTCTATTAAATCCTGTCATACGTAATTAATTCAATGATATCCCACGATAGGTAATGATTCTAGGTTGCCATTGGTGTTTACGTCCTATTTAGGATGGAGTCATATTATTTCCGTATTACTAAATTTAATATCTATAATCGTAATAAATTTTGTATTCATGCATTTTTTCACAAGAGTGCAACAGTTATTGCACCAAGATCTGAATATTTTTTAAACTAATAGTACGAACGCACTTCATTTGCCACGTTTGACGTACAATTTCCGACTTGTTTTCGTTGGTTGCAGTTTTTTTTCGCGATTGTTTATATTATCAAGCACAAAATTTCCCTTTTTTTTTTACTTAGTTGAGTCATGGCCTCCCTATATATGAGAAGTACTGTATTGTTTTCTATAAAATATGATAAAGAGCGGCTTAATTATATATGTTTTAAATAAATATCGTGAGTAATATTAGTATCGTGAGTGAAATGTTTTGCTTAATTAATGCATTTATCTCTTTTAGGTAGCTTTCTTTACAAAAAAGCTACCTATTGCAGCCGTTCGGAGGAAAGCGATTTCAAAAAATTTTGGTATATTTTCATCGATCATGACCCCCAGACCCCGAAACCACCCTCCGTTCAAAATTGATATATATATATATATATATATATATATATATATATATATATATATATATATATATATATATATATATATATATATATATATATATATATATATATCTGACCTATGTCACACTGTAACTCCCGTAATTATGAACCGATTTCGATGTAATTCGGTGTGTACATAGTACATACCAATGTCTCGACCGAGTTCGTTGGCCAGATTCATCCGCCGTTTTGTTTCAAAATGGCGGCCATTTAAAATTTTTAAAAAAATTTAAAACTTGAAATGTGGTACCAAAAAATTAAAAATGGAAAAATATTTTTTTCTTATGTATTTGACCTTTATACAAAGATTCCGGAGCAGTTTTTGTTTCGTCTATATCTTAAAAAATGGCTGAGTTATAGCATTTTGAATTTCTAGCGTGGCTGACATTTTGAAACGTCCTGAATTTTGTCACGCGATAAAAGGCGTATTTATGAACCGATTTGGATGTAATTCGGTGTGTACATAGTACATACCAATCTCTCGACCGAGTTCGTTGGCTAGCTTCATCCGCCATTTTGTTTCAAAATGGCGGCCATTTAAAAATTTTTTAAAAATTTAAAATTTGAAATGTGGTACCAAAAAATTGAAAATGGAAAAATATTTTTTTCTTATGTATTTGACCTTTATACAAAGATTTCGGAGCAGTTTTTGTTTCGTCTATATCTTAAAAAATGGCTGAGTTATAGCATTTTGAATTTCTAGCGTGGCTGACATTTTGAAACGTCCTGAATTTTGTCACGCGATAAAAGGCGTATTTATGAACCGATTTGGATGTAACTTCGTTTATACATAGTACATACCAATGTCTCGACCGGGTTCGTTGGCCAGCTTCACCCGCGATCTTGTTTAAAAATGGCGGCCATTTAAATTTTTAAGAAAAATTTAAATTTGAAATGTGGTACCAAAAATTGAAAATTGAAAAAATATTTTCTTCTTATGTGTTTGACCTTGATAAAAAGATTCGGGAGCAGTTTTTGTTTCGTCTATATCTTAAGAAATGGCTGAGTTATAGCATTTTGAATTTCTAGCGTGGCTGACATTTTGAAACGTCCTGATTTTTCTCACGTAATAACAGGCGTATTTATGAACCGACTTGGATGTACCTTGGTGTGTACATTGTACATACAAATATCTCGACCGATTTCGTTGGCCAGCTTCATCCGCCATCTTCTTTCAAAATGGCGGACATTTAAAAAAATTAAAAAATAAAAAAATTTAAATGTGATACCAAAAAATTGGAAAATGAAAAAGATTTTTTTTGTATGTGTTTGACCTTAATACAAAGATTCCGGAACAGTTTTTCTTTCGTCTATATCTAAAAAAAAATGGCTGAGTAATAGCATTTTGAATTTCTCTTGTGGCTGACATTTTAAAACGACCTGATTTTTGTCACGCGATAACAGGCGTATTTATGAACCTATTTGGATGTAACTTGGTCTGTACATAGTACATACCATTGTCTCGACCGAGTTCGTTGGCCAGCTTCATTCGCCATCTTGTTTCAAAAGGGTTGCCATTTAAAAAAAATTTAATTTAAAATTCAAAATGAGGTATTAAAAAATTGGAAAATGAAAAAGATTTTTTTTATGTGTTTGGCCTTGATGCAAAGATTCCGGAGCAGTTTTTGTTTCTGAAAATTTGTTCTTTTGTTGATATCTTAAAAAATGGTTGATTTATAGCACTTTGAATTTCTAGCATGGCTAACATTTTGAAACGATCTTGTATTTGTCACGCGATAACACACGTATTCGCCTATCTCGATGTAAGAATGCATGTGGATAATATACGTATACATCAACACCTCGACCAAGTTCGCTGGCCAGATTCATCAGCCATCTTGTTTCAAAATGGCGGCCATTAAATTAAAATATATAAAATATAAAATATATTTAATGTGAGGTGCAAAAAAATTAGAAATTGAAAAAGGTTTCTTTCTTAAGTATTTGATCTTGATATAAGGATTCAGGAGCATTTTTTGTTTGTCTTTACCTTAAAAAATGGCTCAGATATAGCAGTTTCAATTTCTATTGTGGGTGACATTTTGAAAAATCTGATTTTTTGCATGCGACAGCACTCCTATATATTAACCGATTCCGATGTGAGTGAGCATGTGCACAGCAATTACTAAGGTCTCGACCAAGTTCACTGCTTAGCCTCATCCACCATGTTGTCTTAAAATGACAGGCACTTTAAGAAATTGCCGAATTTGGCAGCCAAATATAAGTTACTTTAAAGAAAAGCAGCTTGGATAAAGCTGACTAATTTCGCGAAATTCTCATTCATTATATTGATAAAAATTAGTATTGAATCTCCTATATTCGGTTTCCACTAAATTGAGCTTCGTGTGTTTGCATGATATAAGTTGGCTTTTTTTAAATAAGGATTATGAAAGCTACCTCTTCCTCCCGGCACTGGCCGGAAGGACTTTTTTAATGCTTCGTGAACGATGTTATGAGTAACCGCTAGTAGTTCTTATATTTGTTAGTGAGAAAGAGGCATTTATGATGTAGTAGGGCACGTTAAAAGTTTGAAATGACTCAGTGCTTTTATCCGAAAGTTTGTCACAAATTAGAATTTTAATTATCAAATGTTTTCTCTGATGTAGCAGGGCAGTTTAAAGAATGGAATGACGCAGGCAACACATTTAGCGTTTAAATTTATGTTGTAAAAAGTGTATTTTTACTTTATTTTCATTGTCGCATAAAAATACGCTTTTCAGTATCTTTTACTACGTCGTTGTTTATTAATAGTGTATTTTCGATGATTCAAAGATGGCGGCGTATTAGGAAACTGTAGTTTGGCGCCGACTAGGAAAGCGCGCCAATCAAAATGTCCCCAAATATCCGTGCGTTGTGGAAACACATCTGTTCTGGAATCGCTTGATACTGAAAACGAACTAACTCCTCCGGATCATTTTTATTTTTACTGGGTTTTCTCTATGCTTAAATGTTCTGCTAGTACTAGTAACTTTTTTCGAGATGCAATGCCGTTTCGCTCTTCATTTTCCTATTTCTGCACCTGAACTGATGCGCCAGTGCTGAGTCATTTGAGCTTATGATAATTAAACAAAGTTCAAATATTCGCAATTTTTTCTTTTAAACTTCATTAGGGTTTCGTTCATCTGACGAAACACTATTCGTCGCACTCCTCTGTCTGTCTGTCTGTCGTCTGTCACAGAGCCCGTTCTCAGAAACTACATATATTGAAGACTTGGAATTTCGGATTCCTATAGCAGAACACCTCACATCAAACGAGGAATCATAAAATTTTGAAAAAGTCTTATATTTACCCCTCTGGGCTCTAACTTGTGTACTTTAAGCTTTTTTTCCTAACTGAGCCCCTAATTAAAGTGAAGACTTGAAATTTTGGATTCCTATAGCTGAACACATCACATCAAACGACAAGTCATAAAATTTTGAAAAATTCTTATATTATTTACCCCCACCGGCCTCTAACTTCTGTATTTTTAGCAATTTTTCTAACCTCCACCCTTTTCACCCGGGGTGCACTTCTAACTTTTGCCGACACTCCTTTGACCACTCTTTCATATTATGCACCATAGCCATACATATTTTAGTTCTAATTTTTACCGCCAGGGGCGTCTACCTATCTCGGGTGCTATGGGCCCGATCACTTCGACTAATATATCTACGGATAGTTGGTAAAATGGAGTTTCATTCAGATAGAGGTTTGTTTAGAATAGAGTGCGCCCCCTGGTTGCGAAATGTGGAATTTTTGCAAAAGGGTTAAGTGTTTTGAAAGGAATATTAAACGAAACCCTCTGTGCGATCTGTGATCACACTTACCCACTTGTTTCTAACTGACTCCCTAATTAAGTTGAAGACTTGAAATTTTAGATACTTATAAAACAGCACCTCACATCAAACGACAAATCATAAAATTTTGGAAAATGTGGTTGCCAAAGTTGCGTATGTGGTTGCGAAAGTTACGTATGTGGTTGCCTCTGGTTGCGAAATGTGGAAATAACAGATTTTGCAGAAGGATAAAGTGTTTGGAAAGGCATATTAAACGAAACCTTCTGTGCGAAATGTGATCACACTTACTCACTTGTTTTATTTTAATATATGAAAATGCCACATTAGCTTTTTGTGTTGTTTAGTGTTTGTTCATAACAAGAGATGGTGGCATCAAATATGAGTAAGCTTACTAAGATGCAAAATTTATCTTTAGTGCATATGCCGAAAACCTCTCCGTATTTCAGAAATTAGAGTTTTCGCTAATATGTTTATCAAATATCAGGCAGCAAAATGTGACGGATATTTTAGAACAACTCTAATTTAAAATGGCTCATCATTTGCCACTTTTTCTTCCGGTAGATGAGAGAGACGCGCGGTTTTGTGGCGCAACGTGGTTACTTAACATTCAAAGATACAAAACAGGTTACTGCATTTAAAGGGCAGTGATATTATTTCGCAATTTCTTCCTAATATGCGGATAGTTTATTATGTCACATTTATAGTCCATTCTGGCGATAGGGATTTAGTTACAAGAACTTTTCGCATTTACGGGTCATCACATTTGGACATATTGAATTTATCAATTAATAACAAATCTTATTTCCACTTGATAACAATTACAACTTCTTTTCTACTATTACTTTTGACAGAAATTGTTGGAAGTTCTTTTTTCACTTTACATGAAATGCGTGTTGAAATTCACATAAGATTTCTAGTATAGTTTTAAACGAAGCAATACGACGCTATTTCAAAAGAAATATCCATGGAATGAAATCTTGATAATTTAACCCTCCGACTGTCTTGGAAAAGGGCAAAATTGTAATGTTGTTTTCTCTGTATTCTGTTTTAAAGCTAAAAAAGGATTCTTTGAACATTTTATAAAAAAAAACTTAATAACGAATATGAATGCAATCCTTGGAAGTATCAATCATTGTTCAATGTATTAAAAATACATTAAATCAATAGAATTATATTACTTTAAATATTGCTTGTATTGCAGTGAAACCGGGAGCTTAGTGAACGTATTAACACGGGCTTGTCAGTGAGGGGGTTGTCATTTTTATGAGAAAGTAGCCATTTTGTAATCACAAATTTCTGTACTGAAAAGGGAAATACTTTCTTTTTTAATAAAAAAGACATTTTCTTTCAATTCGTATGAAACTCATACTTAAATAAAAGAACGAAAGTAACTTTCTGAATCCATGGTTAAATGGAAATGGCTAAAACGATATACGGATAAATTTTATATTTATAAACTAGCGCGAATAAACTTTTAACACACACTTGTGTTTAGGTTTAAAAGTAGATGCTATGATTGACATTAAAATATGTTCAATAACGTTTAGATTATTAAATTTACCTTTAATGAAGATTAAATGCTGCAATTAACCTATAAATTATTCTGCTGTGAAGGAGCATTCATCATTAATTATAAAGAAGGAGCTTGGTGCAATATAATAGAAGCGTAAAAAATACAACGTTAAAAGCACCAAATATTTTAAGTTCTTCCCAGCACTGAGGAAGGTATGCTATATGCTACCGAAACCGGTATGCTTAAAATTTAAAATTTTTGGTGTTTTTAATGTTGTATTTTTTACGCTTCTATTATAGAGCATTCATCATACATACCATTAGTTACCTTTTTTTATTTTACCTTTTAATTTTACTGACACTTCCTTGTTGTACTGACACTCCCCATATTCGATAACGCAAAGGTTGTAGTTAATGTTTCACAAAATGTATTGCTCAGCTTTTTTATATACCTCAGTTACCTGCCTTATATACTGCTCAAAACAATTAAAGCATATGACATACCTTCCTCAGTGCTTCCCAGTACCCATTTTTACCTCAAAAATTAAAAAAAATAATTTTTTTCTCATTACGGAATAAAAATACAATTACTAACTTACGCCAATCTGTTAATTATTATTCATTCCTAATTATAAGTAATTTGTAATATAGTCTATCCATTCCTAAGGCTAATAAACTGAATTGAAATTTTAAGCATGTAGACAATACCTTGATTTTGCATTCACTTTTAATGTATATTTTAATAATTAAATAAACAATCCTGGAATCTATTATTTTACATTTACTAATGAATAGATATGATCTACATATAGACTGATTTTCATTAAAATCTGTTACATGTCTGCCACAGCTGATTTGCTCATTTTGCATGGAATGACCCACCATTGGTCTGCTAGTATACAGACCTACAGCGTGGAGCCATTTTGGACAGTTTGAGTCGAAAGTGTGTCGTCAAACACACAGTATAGGTGCCCAATAAGATTATTTTAACCAGTGTATAGCGTGAATCCCATTTCGATGTTTACTTGTAGAAGTACAATCCTCAATTTGACGTAAGTGCATGATTTCACTGTCCAAACTTTTAAACACATTATGTTTAAATACTTTTCATACACCAATTACTAAATGCACGCATGATTTCAAAGTCAAAACAAAGTGTAGCGTTTGTATAGAGTGCTGTGTGCATGGTTACGCCATCCCCCTTAGCGATGGCAGGTAACTGTGATGGCCGATGTCTGCACCATGAAAAATGGGATACATGCCGCACAGCTATTCCGGTATACATGCCGCAGTTATATGCATATAATCACCTTCATAAAGAGCTTAAAAAATTTGTTTCTGGCACCAGTAAAAAAGAAAAGTAATATTTGCTTTGTTTAATTAGAGCATTTTCATGATTATTTAAGTAAAGGTAACTTCTTTTAAAAAAGTGGTACCAACCGAATAAAATTTGTGTAAAAGTCATCGGTCCCGAAAGAGTTAACAAATAAATTATGGAAACACAATTTTACTTTTTCCTTTTCCCTTTCTAATACATTGATGTTACATTGTTGCTGAAACAACAATTAAAATTTAATGTAAAAAAAAAAAAAAAAAAAAAATAGTCTATAATTTTAATAGTGAAAGTAGGCAAGACTTATTAATTTGAATCTACTAATACGTTTCATTGTACTCATTTAGTTTCATTTTGTTATTGCATCGTTAATTATAGTCCAGATATGATTTTTTTTTTAAATATTTCAATTTATAATTTCATTATGTTCTTATTACAAGCGCGGCATAGCTACCGCACAAGTGCGGCGTCTCATCCTGAATGTACGGGTGACGCGCCGTAGTGTAATGTTTTAGAAAAAAAATTGTTAAAGAATATTAATAATTTGTTTTGAATTTTTTTATTGCAGTACACACGTTGTATATTTAACATTAAATAGCACAGCATGATTTTTTAAATTTTATGTCCACCATGGGACTTTATACACAAATTCAAAAAAATGTGTGGCATAAATCCCGGAATTACCCTACACATGTCCATATATATATATATATATATATATATATATATATATATACATCATATATGACTCTAACTCATATATGTCATACCTCTTGACGATATATCTCGGTTGCTTGGCGTTTCATAATTGGGGCCGCAATAAAAGCAAGGATATTTTTTATAATACAAGAATAAAGAGCTTTTTAAAAAAAATCATATTCATGGCAGGATCTACAGTTAGGCCAAATATTTTTTATCATTTTCATTACTTTATGCAAAAATGTCTGTTTACGTCATAACGATGTAAGAAAAACGCTTTCAAAGATAGACATCATCTGGACTTTATGTTAAAGTAAACAATATCCATTTGAAATTGACAAGGTTCTAATTTGAATAGTTTTATGCTGTTCATTTTATTCGATTCAGAATTCCTACTTTTTTATATGAAAAACAAAAAATAAATAGATTTTTTGAAGGTTTAAAACCCATGAATCCCCTTAAAACCTTTAAATGTAAGTCAAATGAGATATAAGTTTTAATTGTATAACTAAATGTCATATCCTGCGCGAGTGTTTCAAGGTTAAGAGAAAATATTCTAATTGTAAAAAAACAACGGTCTTATGAAATAATGTCTGAAAATCGATCTGTGATTTCTATAAGAGCCTTAAAAAAGTGGATCAGTGGTACTCACTACATTTTACGAAAAGTATTCTCCCACCGCTATTTAGCAAAAGTTAAATTTCGCCTTATTTATCTACAGAAATTCTGCTGAGAAATATATTAAATATTTCTTTTTTTTTAAGTGTTAACTCTGCGACCCGCTGACCATGTAGTTATAGTACCAATGCTCTATACGATCCAGACATAAAGCATGTCTTAAGAAAGAAACTAAGTTCTGAAATTCACAAGTGGAAGAAGGATGGTGGAATTTTTTATAGTGGATTTTTCTATGATGTAAAATGTACAAGACGCCTTATGTGAAATACATGACACAGTAAGTTGAGGATGTTTTAGAGTCATGAAGACTCCGAATAAAACTAGACAATGTTTTCACTAGGACCAGTTGAAACTGATATGGAGAACTGGTGAAAGGAACATGATATTGAAAATAAAATAAAAGTTAGGACTAAGTATCGACTAGAATTATCGATGCACATTTGTAGAGACTTGGATGCCCACCTGTAGAGAATTGCCTAAAGCATATTAATACCGTTATTCCAAACATCTTAATAAAATCGTTGTATCTTTTGAATAAGAGAATATTTCAGGAAATGGTCTGCAGCGATACATTTACCTAACCATGGAAAAACATTTATTGCTGAAACGCTTTTACTAAAATGGGTAACACGTTTTGTAGTCAAAAGGGTACTTCAATCAATTCAAAATTACAATATACAAAATAGTTTTGAAATAAAAATCATATTTACGGATGACCCAAAAACCTTATTCTGGGATCAACACACTCCCCAAAAATAGCTGGCGATATTTTAGTCAATGCCAATTAAGGAAGAATTAGTCTGAGTAATTAATGAGCATTCACCGTCTAGGTGAACCTTGTTATTGAATAAAGATACCCTAAAAAAGCAAGTGTACAGAACAATGCCTGAAAAATTATAATAGAACTTGGTTGTATACTGTAAATACCCAAAAGGTTGCCTCAAACTACAATGAATCTGGGATGGGACTTACAAAATAATCAAAATCTTAAAATCTTCAATAATGTCGCCGTTAGAACTCAGAAGTGGACAGTCGACAAACTAAAAGTGTATTCACATTAATTTACTAGATCTTTATCATGCAACAGATCACGGTTCTTCTTTTTAAAAAAATCATTCGCATCATTAATATAAGATAATCAGATTTTTCAGATATAAATGGGAACTTGCATGTAATTTTGTGAAAAATAAAACCCTAACAACGCCAAAGAATCCATAATTGGCGGCTTCCCCGGGTTATTGCGTCACTGACTTATACCAACATTTCTTTTAACGAGAGTATTGAAAAGCTTAATATATTATCTTTATGATAAGTGAACATGAATTTAGCTGAAACACATTTCTTTTAAGTAACTTAAAGTTTTTTTATTCAAAACAAATCACAATCGATACGACGTTTTAGAATTAGCTATATCTCTACAAATGACAGTTATTTCATATTTAATATTCATATTTAATTACGAAAGGATCTCGATAAATTAAACCGATCACAAAACACTTTCTTAAAGAAGCTTTATGTCCTTTTAAATAAAATATTAATCTGATCCAATCAATATGAAGCAAAAATATACTCAGAGGCTTTTAAGCTTCTTATTAAATTATCGGCTTATGTAAATTTACTTGAAAAAATGCGTCTGTAAATATAAAAGTAGTGTTATATACTCTAAATTAAATCTTCAATTTAGAGTCTTGATATATTACCTCTGTGTTTTTTTTAATGAAATAATTTGTCTCATTTAAAATTTATTACATGGATGTATTATTAAAGAAGGAAATATAAAAACTGAATATTTTTATTAAGCAGTATGGTTTAAAAAAATTATTCTCTTACATGAAATAAAGGACAGACAATTGATTTCTTTTTATCAAAGTGTAAAATCATATTTTAGCATTATGTAAGAGTGCTTTTAAAAATGCTTAGGAAATACAGAAATAAATAAAGACAAATACAAACTAGTCGGATGTACCAATCCCAAAACTTTCTTCTATCTCATACATATTAATACTTCAAAATTCGCTATCACAGTGTCAAAATTAAACTATGCCCATCATCAGGATTCTAAAGATATGAAATTCCGTGCATTAGTTCTTGAGCTATGACTAAAATTGTGTGAATCCTAAAAAATGCAGCATATCAGGGCATCCTGTTGGGTGACTCGCACCAAAACCTAATCAGCAACAACTTACGTCAGAGTCTAACGGAATCAAAAGTTTGATGAAAATATGTGCATTAGGTTTTAAGATAGAGATATTGAGGAAATAGTGAAAACTTCTGCATAGCAGCGCAACCTGTTGGGCAATTTACACCAAAAACTAATCAGCACCAATTATTTCAGGGACTAACTGAATCTGAAGTTTGATGAAAATTCTTGCATTAATTCTTGGGTTACATACATTTCGGAAATCGTGAATAATGCAGCATAGCAACGCCATCTTTTGGCCAATTTACACAAAAAACTAATCAGAACCAAATTTAGATTAGGGACTAACTGAATCTGAAGTTTGATGATTCAGTTCAAACTAGCTCATGCTATGTTGCATTAGCTTTTAAAATAGAGCTATTGCAGGAATCGGGGAAAATGCAACATAGCAGGACCACCTGTTGGGCGATTTACACCAAAAAGTAATCAGTACCAAACATATCAGGGACTAACTGAATCTTAAATTCTGTGCATTTGTTTTTGAGATAGAGCACCTACAAAATTTGTGTCACATACAGACACACAGGCTCACAGATAGACATTTTCTAAAAATAGCCAAATCGTATTCAGGACCTTCTAGAACGTATGAATCCATTGAACTTATGAATCCATGAACCTCACTTCCACTGACTTAAATAATAAATAAATTGTGTAAACGAACATATTGCTTGTGTATATAAAACAGAGAGTAGGTTGTTAGAAAATACATCTTAAAATTTCACTTCTCATTCAAAGGCAATTTTATTTATCTCGCAAAGAAAAATATTTATTTCTCTATTAGAATAATAAAAAGTTTTGTTGAAAATGATAATTTCCCGCAACTCTGAAAAGCCTTTAATTTTTTAAAAATATATTACGTGTTCTCCATAAAAAATTATCAGTTTAGAAAAAAAGATGTAGTATATAATTTTTTCCCAAAGTAAAAATCAATTGTTAACATTATTATTTATTAAATGTATGTCCCTTATTCTTGTAATTTCATTCCTTTCTCATAAATAGACATTTAAAAACTGTTTTCTAAGTCAATGGTTTAATTAAAATTCTCAATAAACGTTGAGTTGTTCGTATGCAGTTAAAGATTTCTATCAGAATATTAATTTTAAACATATATTAACTCCTTTATAGTGTAGGAATATTTTTCTTTGTCCCAAGCATAACAAGACTAGAACGAAAATACTAAATGATATATTTGAATGTCTATGCAGTTGTTAAATTAATGCAACTCGGTCTTCTCTTAAAAGTATCAAATAATACCACAAATAAAATTGTATTTGAGTAATCTCAAAAATTGAAATAGTGGTGCCCGAACTGGGCTCGGCCAACGTTGGTAACGGGTTAAAAATATGGGAGTGCTCAATACTTTAGATCAAGTCTATATAGGGTAAAAGTACCAATAGTCGGTCACTTAAGCCCTTTCTTTTAGTATATAGCTCAAAGCGGAATTTTAAAAGCAATACAACATTTTTCACTGCGACACATGTTAATGTATACTTTTATTTTACTGTTTCAGTAATTGTTTTTTAAAAAACTGATTATAGTTTTTATTTATAAAAAGCTAAAGTTAAAAGTAGGACAGTCGCTAGTAGTCGGCCACTCAATTCTAATTTTCGGCCCTCACTGGATCAGTTGTCAGCCACTTAAATGCTTTGTTATTGTAAATAACTTAAAGTATACTTTTTATAAACAGAAAACATTTTAACAATAAAATGTGTTAATATATACTTTTTTATAATGTTTCAGTAATAATTTAAAATATTATAATAGTTTTTAACACTTTTTAAAATAGTTTAAAAGTGTTTGTGAATTTGGATTGTCTTCAGTCTGTCGGAGCT
This sequence comes from Maratus speciosus, assembly GCA_963932465.1. Classification (NCBI taxonomy): domain Eukaryota; kingdom Metazoa; phylum Arthropoda; class Arachnida; order Araneae; family Salticidae; genus Maratus; species Maratus speciosus. The sequence continues at coordinate 4,161,487 of OZ010787.1, forward strand.
CTTACACTCGTAAATATACTCCAATCTCCCTGAATTTTTTGTATGTTATTGACGCTAACAATAGCACGATCACTATTGAAAATAAAGTGTGTAGAATTTATAGTTCATCTACAGGGAGTGTCAAAAGTATTTCGATAAATTACGCTCAATGCGAAAAAATTGTTTCAAGTTTATTTTAATGATGTTGGTCATTTCAAACGTAAGGAAATTGATATGCATTTATGAAATGCACTAAACTATGCATTTTGGACAACATTAGGTCCAAAGTACTTATTATTAATTTATAGGGCCACGCAAAAGAATTCCTTTACATAATTGTGTCAGGGAAAAAACGGTTTGCAGCGTTTTTTAGTTCTGTTACACTATTTCAAATATAATGAAACTGATATACAGTACTGAGGCTTACTACAATATGCTTGTTGTATAATATGATATGCATAGCATTTATCGTTCATTTACAGGGACATACAAAAAATTCGGATACATTACTGTATCTTTCTAATAGCGATAATTGCTGAAAGTGTGATTTCTTTTATGACATGCGTTTTTAAGTTTAATTAAATCTTTGCTTAGTGTGTGGCCTTTATAACTGATATAGATCATATACAAGGCTACACAAAAGAGTTTGTGAGCTTTGCGGAGTGTCAAGTGAATGGCTTAAAGGATGCTTTTAATTGAGTTATGCTCTTTCAAGCTGAACTATATTTAGTATACTAAGACATGTTTGTATAATATAAATAAAATCATATACAGGGTCACACAAAGAACTGAATGCATGACCTCACAGGGATAATAATGTGTGGAAGGGTTATTTCAGTAGTTTTAGCCACGTTTTAGCCTGAATTAAATTTTAGCTTAATATGTGCGGCATATAAAAATCTGTTGTTAATATACAGGGCTGTTCAAAATAATTCAAGTATGTTTCCGTATAGTGGTAGAAATTGCTGAAAGGGAATCTATTATGCATCATTTTCTTCCTATACTAAGTTTTATCATACTATGTTTAGAATAATATGCAAATTTTTAGATTAAATACAGGACTGCACAAAAGAATTTGACTACTTTTCCGGTTAGGGACCGTAATCTGGTTTTCAAAACATTATGTCTTTTCTAAAATGTTTACTTTTTTTACAGTATTAAGCAGCTAAATTTCGTTAAAGAATTCTGCAAGTCATGGGAAGTGCTTTTGTTATCTATTCTTGATGCAAGATTTTTCATTCTGGTTTCTTATGGAAAGTAAAGTTAAAAGTACAAATTATTTAATAGTCGGCCTATCAAATTTTGTGTTTAGCCATCGTAGACTAGATGGCGGGCAGAGAAAAATTATTACGTCATCTTGTTTCAAAATTAAATTATGATGTAGGACAAGATTATTTAAAGAACATAAATCACTGATCTGTCTATGCATATCTTGGTATGATATTAGCAGCAGGGAGCACCAAATCGTCATTTTAGCGTTACTATCTTGTCCTCGAGTTTCGGGATGAAATTTTAATATGTTGCATATCTCGACTAGTATAATGCAAATATTTCAGTTTGTCTTGGGATTTCGTGGTTAGATATGAGCAGAACGCGGTGTCAATTCTTCATTTTAGCGGTACTATCTCGTCATCGAGTTTCGAAATGTAATTTTAATAAGTTGCATATCTCGGATAGTACCTTACAAATATTACATTCTGCCTCGTGATGTCTTTGAACGATATGAGCAGAATGAGGCACCAATTCCTATTTTGGCGGTACTATCTGCTCATCGAATTTCGAAATGAAATTTTAATATGTCTCTTTCGATTAATACGATTTAAGTATTTCAGTCTGTTCGTGGTATGTGAGTATTATACAAGCATAACGGGTCGCCAACTCATTGTTTTGACAGTACTATTTCTTACGAATTGAATATTTCCAACTGAGCGAAAAAATGCCCAGGCTGGGAATCGAACCCAGATCCTTGGCTTACAAGGCCAATGCTTTTCCGTTTAAGCTAACTGGGCCGACAACCAGCCAGCATATTTCGCTCAGAAAAACCTTATTGGTAATAACATCTGGTCTGTCATGTAGAAAGCTCAACAGAATAAACCGCAGATAAATGAACTCCATATAAACGATGGATACGTAGATGAACTAATATTTTAACACAATCAAACTGATTGGTAAAGTTATCATACGAATTGAATATATTGAATATAAAGTTATTCAATTCGTATGATAACTTTACCAATCAGTTTGATTGTGTTAAAATAATAGTTCATCTACGTATCCATCGTTTATATGGAGTTCCTTTACCTGCGGTTTATTATGTTGAGCTGTCTACATGACAGACCAGATGTTATGACCAATAAGGTTTTTCTGAGCGAAATATGCTGGCTGGTTGTCGGCCCAGTTAGCTTAAACGGAAAAGCATTGGCCTTGTAAGCCAAGGATCTGGGTTCGATTCCCAGCCTGGGCATTTTTTCGCTCAGTTGGAAATATTCAATTCGTATGATAACTTTACCAATCAGTTTGATTGTGTTAAAATATTAGTTAGTACTATTTCTTTTTAAATTTTGAGCATGAAATGTTAATGATTAAAGTTACAGATTAGTATGATACAAATGCTTCAGTCTATTTCGTGATATCTCGATAAGTTATGAGAAAAACGGAGCGCCAGTTCTTTCTTTTAGTCATAATTTCGCATCATCGAATTTCGGAATGAAATTTTAATAAGTTGCATATTTAGATTAGCACCGTAAAAAATATTACTATCTGCTTCTTGATATCGTGGTACGATACGATCAGAATAGGGCGTCAATTCGTCATTCTGGCGATACTAACAGATCGAGTTTCGATGTGGAATTTTAACATGTCATAGACATCGATTAATGTATCGATTATTGATATTCTGTGTAATGTATATTTTAAAGTTCTATTTCCTTTGAAAATGACCAATGTTAGCTTCATTATTTAAAATTTAAGTTCTATAGAGGCAGAAGATGGGATTTAAAAACCCAATAGTAAGCCTCTAGTTAATATTTTTGATGATTATTGAGTTAATCAACCAGATAATAAGTTTTATTTTATATTATTGAAAAGCTATTACAATCCGTGTCTTTGTGGTTATTGAAATACGGCAAAACATATTTGTGTGCTTACTAACATTAGGTAGAGATTATATAAGAGAGGCTTTGTGTGGTTATTAAAATTAGGAAGAAGTTATATTTCAGCAGAAAGTTTAAATATTATTAATTAAAACGCAATTTGTTGAAATTTCATTAAACCGTTAGATGATTGAGAGAAACATTTCACCCCTTTAAATTTCGAATACCTTATAGCCTACCTTGTGAGAGCATTAATGTCTTAAAAGTAAAACCCATATAAAATTTCTAGTTTCTAGCAATAGCTCCGCAATTCCCAAATAAATCGTTTACGTTTAATACGTTTTAATTAATACGTTTTAAGTATGTTTTCCGCACATTTCACACTTTAAAATTTCCATATTCAAAAAACATGTTCTGTGCGAGTAAGCAACAGTTATGTCGAGTTTCAATCCAATATTTAAATTACTTTTACTTCTATCCCCAAAAATAGAGCGATCATAATTTTCAACGTTTTTAGAATGTTTTCTAATTATTTCTGCCTTTTATATTTAGCCTTTTTTGTTTAGAATCCGTTTTCAGTGGGCACTTATCCCTTTAAAAAACACCATGTCAAGTTTCAAATATCCAACACCCTCAGTATTACATAAAAGGGATATTTTAGAACGTGTTTTGCTTCTACAGAAACTATCACAATCATTTTTTTTCACTTTTACTTTTAAAATTGATTCGGCAGTCCCAGACATTTCCTCCTACAAAAGAAACAAACAAACGTTTTTTCTTTATAACATTAGTATATTGGTAGGTTTCATGCTGGTCGATTTTCCAAAACGAAATATATCTGTGAATTTAACCTTCACAGTTTACATATTTTCCATCGCCTTCATGACAAATTTTAAAGCAAAATGAGCCTTTGTCTGAAATGTCATTGCGAATTAAAGTAAACTATACGAATACCATTGCACTATTATATATTTAAAATTGTCAGACAAAATTTTCGCTGTTAAGAATCACTGAACAATCATTGAGTTGATCATTTACAGTAGGATAAGTAAATAATGGTAGGACGATATAATGCAATATACTAAAACATCTTTAAAACATTATCTAATTAACAATTAAAATCACATAATAGTATTTTTTTTATTTACTAATATTTCATAATCGTGCTCACGTGATTATAGAACTTTCCCCCGTGATGATATAACTAAGCAACATAGGATGATATACAATAAACTAAAATCCTTCCTGAAAAATTATCTAACTAACGATGCAAGTTCCATCAAAATCTATTCAGCAAAACTTTATAAGCGGCCGGAATGAAATTTCCATTTGCATTTTATATCAGGTGTCCTGGGGTATAAAAGCTAGGGTGGGTAATAACGCCAAGTGCTAATATTAGGCGTAGTTATGAAGGAATCTGGGAAAATGGCACTATGGCTTCTGCGCTCAAAGGCTCTGAGTCATCTGAATTACAAATAACTGCTAAAAGTTAGTTTGTTACATTTGTAGACCTTATCGCTGGAATAAGCTCGTAAGAGTCAACGCCCGATCTAAAATTTGCTATTTAATTTCTGTGATGTAAAGACTATATATTTGTTAGGAGATACTTTGTTTATTACATAAATTTGCAGTGCATTTCATGTACTTTAAAAATGTTGTGGGAGACTTTGGATGTATTCGCGAGGTAGCTTGTAGTTTAAAATATACTGTGCAAAATGCATACCGGGGTAATAACGCCATCTATTAGTGTTATTATCCCGGTTGATTCTTTTCCAAGGCAGAACTACATTTTTATTTGATTTTTTTTATTATTTTATACACGAAAAAACATTATTGTCATTGTTTGAAACTAAAAAAGTTAAATAGAAATTTGTACGTCCTAAATGCTGCTAATTTTTTCAATTCAGAAGAATAAAATATATGATTATTACTGCATCCTGATATCGCAATTAACGGTAAGTAAAAGCAATTAGTCAATTTCTAAAGCTGTAGACAGAGTTTGTATCTTTAGAATTGGACAATTTACATGCCATTAAATTATTTAAAAACAACGTTTAAATACACAATAAAATAAGTTTATTTGATCAGACGTATACGTTTCGTGAGTACTAGGACTCACATCCTCAGTGTAAAAAACTTTAAAAACAATATCCCCCCCCCCCAACTACATGAACGGTGAAAACCCAAATGTCAAATTAAAATACCAAAAGACCATCAAGTTCTAACAGTCAATGAAATTAATGCGGAAGTGGGGTGTCGTGACACCACAAATCCACCCAGAAAGTTGAGATGTATGGTGTACTAGATAAATCATTAACCAAGGAGTCTTTAAATTTATGGATAAGAATAGCCTCAAAAAAGTCTAAATCCAGAGGAGTAATGCATTTCTTGATAATGGTAGCTGAGTCAAAATTAAAATTATGTCCCTCCCGCCAGCAATGAGAGGCAATAGAGGATTTCTGTAATTCTTTTTTTCTTTACTTAGTTTCTGTGTTCATTGACTCTGTAACGGAGTTTTCGTTTAGTTTGTCCAGTGTAGGAAAAACCACATTGGCATTGAATGTTGTAAACTCCCCAATAATTATGAGGAGGAATTTGATCGTTAAGTTGCGAAAAAGTTAATTTTTTAACCGGTTTAAAAAGCACATTAAAATCATAATGTCTGAAGATATTAGCCATCTTAAAGCTAATGCTATTATAAAATGGTAAAATGATAAGGTTAGAAATGGAAACCACTGTAACAGGAGAATCAAGATTATTAACACATTTATTAAGACTATGAGAAATTAAATTATTGATATAAGATAAACCAAAACCTCGATCAATAGCCACAGATCTAATGTAATTTAATTCTGTAATAAGTGAATTATTATCTGAATAAATTAAGCGAGCTCTATGAATCAAATAAAGAAAAGCCGAAGCTTTTTGGGAAGGGGGGGTGACATAAATTGAAATGGGGTGGGGGAGTGTGACAGCAAAAGTTTTACGGTAAACGCAAGTGTCAAAGGTGTTAAGCTGACGTGTAACCAACACATCCAGAAATGTTGGTTACACGTCAGCTTAACACATTTGACACTTGCGTTTACCGTAAACCTTTTGCTGTCACACTCTCCCCCATTTCAATTCATGTCACCCCCTTCACAAAAAGCTTCGGCTTTTCTTTATTTGATTAATAAATCTCGCTTAATTTGTTCAGATAATAATTCACTTATTACAGAATTAAATTACATTAGATCTGTAGCTATTGATCGAGGTTTTGGTTTATCTTATATCAATAATTTAATTTCTCATAGTCTTAATAAATGTGTTAATAATCTTGATTCTCCTGTTACTGCGGTTTCCATTTCTAACCTTATCATTTTACCATTTTATAAAAGCATTAGCTTTAAGATGGCTAATATCTCGAGACATTATGATTTTAAGGTGGTTTTTAAACCGGTTAATAAATTAACTTTTTCGCAACTTAAGGATCAAATTCCTCCTCATAATTATTGGGGAGTTTACAACATTCAATGCCAATGTGGTTTGTCCTACACTGGACAAACTAAACGAAAACTCCGTTACAGAGTCAATGAACACAGAAACTATGTAAAGAAAAAAGAATTACAGAAATCCTCTATTGCCTCTCATTGCTGGGGGGAGGGACATAATTTTAATTTTGACTCAGCTACCATTATCAAGAAATGCATTACTCCTCTGGATTTAGACTTTTTTGAGGCTATTCTTATCCATAAATTTAAAGACTCCTTGGTTAATGATTTATCTAGTACACCATACATCTCAACTTTCTGGGTGGATTTGTGGTGTCACGACACCCCACTTCCGCATTAATTTCATTGACTGTTAGAACTTGATGGTCTTTTGGTATTTTGTTTTGACATTTGGGTTTTCACCGTTCATGTAGTTGGGGGGGGGGGGGGATATTGTTTTTAAAGTTTTTTACACTGAGGATGTGAGTCCTAGTACTCACGAAACGTATACGTCTGATCAAATCAACTTATTTTATTGTGTGTTTAAACGTTGTTTTTAAATAATTTATATTTCCACACAAGTTCTGTATTTACTATTGCATGCCATTATTCCATCTTATCAGGTAGCTTTCATTACAAAAAGCTACCTATTGCAGCCGTTCGGAGGAAAGCGATTGCAAAAAATTTTGGTATACTTTCATCGATCATGACCCCCAGACCCCGAAACCACCCTCCGTTCAAAATTTATATATATATATATATATATATATATATATATATGACCTATGTCACACTGTAACTCTCGTAATTAGGAACCGATTTCGATGTAATTCGATGTGCACATAGTACATACCAATGTCTCGACCGAGTTCGTTGGCCAGCTTCATCCGCCATTTTGTTTCAAAATGGCGGCCATTTAAAAATTAAAAAAAAAATAATTTGAAATGTGGTACCAAAAAATGAAAATGGAAAAATATTTTTTTCTTATGTATTTGACCTTTATACAAAGATTTCGGAGCAGTTTTTGTTTTGTCTATATCTTAAAAAATAGTTGAGTTGCAACATTTTGAATTTCTAGCGTGTCTGACATTTTGAAACATCCTGAATTTTGTCACGCGATAAAAGGCGTATTTATGAACCGATTTGGATGTAACTTCGTTTATACATAGTACATACCAATGTCTCGACAGGGTTCGTTGGCCAGCTTCATCCGCCATTTTGTTTAAAAATGGCGGCTATTTAAATTTTTAAGAAAAATTTAAATTTGAAATGTGGTATCAAAAAATTGAAAATTGAAAAGATATTTTCTTCTTATGTGTTTGACCTTGATAAAAAGATTCGGGAGCTGTTTTTGTTTCGTCTATATCTTAAGAAATGGCTGAGTTGTAGCATTTTGAATTTCTAGCGTGGCTGACATTTTGAAACGTCCTGATTTTTCTCACGTAATAACAGGCGTATTTATGAACCGATTTGGATGTACCTTGGTGTGTACATAGTACATACAAATATCTCGACCGAGTTCGTTGACCAGCTTCATCCGCCATCTTGTTTCAAAATGGCGGCCATTTAAAAAAAATTTTAAAATTAAAAAATTAAAATGAGATACCAAAAAATTGGAAAATGAAAATGATTTTTTCGTATGTGTTTGACCTTAATACAAAGATTCCGGAACAGTTTTTGTTTTGTCTATATCTAAAAAAATGGCGGAGTAATAGCATTTTGAACTTCTATTGTGGCTGACATTTTCAAACGACCTGATTTTTGTCACGCGATAACAGGCGTATTTCTGAACCGATTTGGATGTAACTTGGTCTGTACATAGTACATACCAATGTCTCGACCGAGTTCGTTGGCCAGCTTCATTCGCCATCTTGTTTCAAAAGGGTTGCCACTTAAAAAAAATTTAATTTAAAATTTAAAATGAGGTCTTAAAAAATTGGAAAATGAAAAAGATTTTTTTATTTGTTTGGCCTTGATACAAAGATTCTAGAACAGTTTTTGTTTCTGAAAATTTGTTCTTTTGTTTATATCTTAAAAAATTGTTGAATTATAGCACTTTGAATTTCTAGCATGGATAACACACGTATTCGCCTATTTCGATGTAGGAAGGCATGTGAATAGTATACATCAATACCTCGACCATGTTCGCTGGCCAGATTCATCAGCCATCTTGTTTAAAAATGGTGGCCATTAAATTAGTATATATATATATATATTTAAAGTGAGGTGCAAAAAAAAAAAAAAAAAAAAAAAAAAAAAATAGAAATTGAAAAAGATTTCTTTCTTAAGTATTTGACCTTGATATAACGATTCAGGAGCATTTTTTGTTTGTCTTTACCTTAAAAATAACTCAGATATAGCAGTTTCAATTTCTATTGTGGGTGACATTTTCAAAAATCTGATTTTTTGCATGCGACAGCACTCTTATATATCAACCGATTCCGATGTGAGTGAGCATGTGCACAGCAATTACTAAGGTCTCGACCAAGTTCACTGGTTAGCCTCATCCACCATGTTGTCTTAAAATGGCAGGCACTTTAAGAAATCGCCGAATTTGGCAGGGGAATATAAGTTACTTTAAAGAAAAGCAGCTTGGATAAAGCTGACTAATTTCGCGAAATTCTCATTCATTATATTGATAAAAATTAGTATTGAATCTCCTGTATTCGGTTTCCACTGAATTGAGCTTCGTTTGTTTGAATGATATAAGTTGGCTTTTTAAAAATAAGGAATATGAAAGCTACCTCTTCCTCCCGGCACTGGCCGGAAGGACTTTTTTGTAGTTTTGTTTGCATGGCGTTATCACCCACCAGGTGGGTAATAATGCCAAATAGCATTGGTCAAGAAATCACGCCGCTACATTTTATGAATAGATATCTACTAAAATAGTCTATCTTGTATACATAATCATTAAGTTGCTGTATCAAATCCTATATTTGTTTGGGAAAAAAATGTAAAACAAAGCCATGAAAATTGGTAGAACCTTAATGTACCGTTATTACCCCAGGACACCTTATATACTATGTGCATAAAATAAAATGCAAGTAAAAGGCTATATAAATCTCAAATTGCGAAAATCAAATTACGAAAAAAATGAAGGGGTCTGAGGACTCTTAAAGCTCTAAAATTTTCGAAATTTTAATTTTTTTAGATGTTAAACTTCTATGTTTTCTGAGCATTTTGATATAATTGTCATCTTGAAATTCCCATTAGAACAGAAGTTATGGCATTTAGAATTATACTCGCTTAATAGCCGAAGCGGTGTTTCCAAAACTTTGAAGTGATTTTTCTCCAAATGACGTTTTTGGGCATAACGCGCACGATATCTCAAAAACGTCTGAATATTTTTTTCATGAAATTTTCAAAACATATGTTTCATGTTAGTCTGTATAAACTGAACCTAAAATTTCCTTTTTATTGTAAAAATAAAATATTTTTTAGGGGTTTATATTGTTGAAATTTTCTAAATTTTGCATTAGCTAAATACAACTTTGTATTAAAAATATAAAAATGGTTTAAATACAATTTTTTTTAGTTTCAGAGTAATTATTATAATCTGAGATATAAGTAGGTACCAAAATTTTCATTCTAGTTGCAAAATTTATTTTGTAATCGTGCGCATAAGCTGTTATGCCGATTTTCTTCTCGTCAAATGTCTGACAGTTTTGAGCCCCCTGTAAATGCTAATTTTGCATTTTGCAATTTTTCGATTATTTGAAATGAAAGAACATACTTGTATCTTTCATTCCCATTTAAAGTTGTGCCTTAATATCAAATGCATTTTAAGATATTAAATGTTGAAAATGGTCCTTTTTTTTATTTTTTCCAATTTTAAGAGTCCTGAGACCCCTTAAATATAAACTGAAAAATGTGAAATGGGCTTTTAGCCAGTAGTCAACCGTGGTGGTCGTTTATTGAACATGTAAGGAAATATAATACCCAATAGTCGGCCACATTAAAATAAATTAATACAAACACATTTATTTAATTTTTATACTGAAAAACATTAGTTTATTAAGCTTTTTAATAGTACAGTATTTTATTATTTAAGAAAAAAATAAAAAATAAATTAATACTAGTCTTTTAAAAATTTTCTCATCGGTTAAGAAAAAAATAGCAAAAACGGTTATTTTAACCAAATAAAAAATGGCTGTTTACTAATGCAATAAAAATACCCACAATTCTTTGCTAATGACTTATAACGTATAAAGGATGGCTGCATATAGGAGGCTTATAATATTTCATTTGATACCAAAAATAAGCTATTCATAACGTATTTTATCTCAAAGTGGCCGACTACTGGGTGGTGGCCGACTATTGGTGCTTTTACCCTATATATATATCACAAATATCATGCATCTAATGAACGATTTCTTGAAAATATCAACCTTTATGTCGATAAAAGAAAATATTTTTTATGTAATATTCCTTAACTCAAAGACTTCCTCCCCCCTCTTTCTCATCCTCCCTCCTTCTTTATAATAACGTTTATTTATATATAAGAAAGACGCAAATAAAATACTGAATACCTATAATATTTGCTCAATGGAATAAAATAAAAAATAGTATTAATAAGCTATTTTTAATCCGTAAATGCACTAAGTAAATTCGTATATATTAAATTCAACGAAAGTAGTACACATGTGATATGTTTAATTTTACTAAATATTTTTAAGAAAAGAAATCCAAAATTAAATTTCATTTACTAAAAACATTTATTTATTCTTCAACTTTTTATTCTTGTGAAATGCTGATGTACCTATTGAATCCATGTTTTATATTTTACGTAGAGCTTTTATATGAATTAAGAAAATGTAAAAAGCAAAACTGCAACTTCGTGACAACAAATTAACTTATAATGAAAGCACATTAGAACATCCAATATATTTTATCGGAAAAAATAATCTTTTACTAAGTGATTTTTTCCCCAAAGTGTTTTCCATTTTCCACTTTCTTTGTTAGATTAAAATTAAAAATGACGTATCCATTAATGTTTGAATGCTTTCTCTGTCAAGTATGAACATATTTTAAGTAATGACATCTCCTAAAGTCATAGAATATCCAGGTAATTAAGAGGAAGGTTAAAAGTCTTCGTAAATAAAAAGATACATCTTTTATTCCTTCATAAATATTAAATTTAAATTGTCTATTTTTAAGTGCTCATTTTGTCAAAAAATGAAAGGATAAAAAAAATTAATAAAAGAAATTTATTAGTTTTTATTTACTTATTAATCAATATTTTCTGATTTTAACAAATAAAATTTTAAATGTGCAATAAACATGTAATATTATAATATACCTGGTGTCCCAAAAATGACCGGTGGATTTTAAAATTCCATAACTTGCAAAGGGTGACAGATATTTAAAAAAATTTTGCAGGAGTGTTATGTAAGATGTCAAGAGTTTTTATGCTACGATTATCAGTTTTAGTTACAAAAAGCATCGATAGATGACGCTGCAAGCTATAACCGCTAAATCCAGACTAGATTTTTTTTTTACCTCTCTCTTCTTCCATGCGAAAAAAGGAGATTAAAATGTATTGAATGGATCCCGCAGTACCAAATATCGGTTCTGGACTGAGCGCCTATTACTCTCAGCGTCATCCATTGTTTGAAATTCGAACTAAAATCAAGAATCCCAGTACAAAAACTCCTGACATCATACATAACCCTCCTGCAAGAATTTTTTAAATATCTGTCACCGTTTGGAAGTTATTGAATTTTGAAATCCATCAGTAATTTTTGGGACACCCGGTATGTAAAGTATGGACTTTACGGTCATAGCCTGTTCGTAGACGAGTTACACAAGAAAGGCGAGGTGGTGTCTTCGGGGATTTTTATTGTTCTATTCCACAACATATCCTTGTTGAAACTAGTCCCCATGGCAAGAGAGTCCATCGAGTGATAATTAATATCTTGTTATAGTTCCCGAAGCCACGGCCAAGATACCGTGACATTCCTAGCGCTTGATATATGCTAAAAAGCCAAAAATCCATAGGATTGCATCCTGTGTTCCGGTATATATGGGAGTAATTTAGATTATTCCCAGCAGGAGGCCTTAGTGTTAAAGTAGACGATCTCTTCAATCCTTGAGCTCCATATAAACGTATCATGCTACTCGTGCTCTCTTTGTTCTGGTTAGGTGGCGCTTTTTGTGGTCACGCGGCGTTTTTCATCTTTAATGGCATTAAGAGTAATCTGCCGGACATCATGCAAGACGGGAAACTTTCTTTCAAGTCGAGATCAAATCTTCTTATCTCCTATCATTGTTGTATCTCCCCGTCCTGTTGTGAATAAACCGCAGAAGGATAGAAAATAATGGGTTTCCTGGAAAAGTGTTGAATGATGGCAAAACAAAAATTTTAACTGAGCCTTATTGGTTAAATCTGTTTTTAATGATGGGTTTTCATAGGTACTGCCTTCATTTAGAAGGTTCACAAGTACTGCCTCTCAGCCTGATTGCATCACTTATTGTAATTTCCACCTTTAACATTAATGATTATTTATGATTTTAAAAATGTCAGCTAGAGAATCTTTAATTAGAATTTATGACGTATCAAATACACTTATTTTGACATTAATGTGAATTTATCTTCTAGCGTTTTAATTTAATTTATATACTCTAAGTCAAATAACTGTCTAACTTAGAAAAGCTAATTGCTATTTATTAGTTCTAAGAATCAAATACTGTTTATTTTAACTCTAATTTGATTTTATTATCCCCATCAATGTCATAATGATGCAATTTCTTATGATTTCTTATTTCCATACTCCTACTGTTAATTTGTGGGAATTGCAAAAACTCTGTATTCTGTAGACGATTCCATCATACGCACTGAAAAATTTCTTTAGAACAAAATAAGTATACCACTCCCGTGAGATAATAAAACATAAAAGAAAGGGAAAAGAAAAACCATAGCAACAAGGCGCGTGTAACAAATAAAATAAGCTATCACAGCGGCCATAGCCTACAAGCACGTACACAAAAGAAAAGAACTAATTTCATCGGCATTAACCAATAAACCGTGCATACACTGCAAATAGAAGCGTCTTAAATTTAGACACATATGTGACTGAAAAAGAATTTTAGACACTTAAGTGTCTTAATCTGAAAATTCAGACATTATAGATGTCTTAATTTAAGATACATAAGTGTCTTACTATGACCATGGTGCAAATGAACTGAGAATAATATCTAAAATATCCGCAAACGTCTTATTTTAAGACACTTCATTGCTTTAAACGTGTCTTAATTTAAGACGTTTTGATTCTTCCGACGCAATAACCACCAGGGGGCACTCGCACTCCCAGTTGCGCACGCGCTTTAGATGACTTCCTGCGAAGTGGTATACGTTGTAATTCAAACGAAGTTTGTTTATATGTACGCGTGTATTTTAATTCGTTTTTTGCGAAATATGAAGTACTGTGATTTTAATTCGTATTAACTTGGATTATTTATTTATTGAATACATACATCTGACGTGTGTGCTCGACATCAAATGTCTCTTAGAAGCTGTCGTCGCTATAAGGGCGGGATAGACACAGAACAGAAGTAGACGACGGTTGAAGATTACACCCGGAAATTCTACAAAGCGTGTGCAATGGGCTTAGTGTTAACTCGTATTAATTTATATCAATAATATTGTGTTATTCATCTTCGTCCTGTCGAAGCTGGCAAAAATAAAAAGAAACTTTTGTCTGGCAGGTCCTGTTTTGAGGATGAAACATCTCATTCTTTAAATATGGCTAGTTGGATGTATTATGGTATTACCTTTTAAACTGGTGCAAGTCTTTCTCCCTCACTGTGGTTGTGGTAGTTTTTAAAATTTCAAATCTAGGAATTTTTCTTACCTCTTGCAAACAGCGATTTAAGTAAGTGTTATAATTTCTTTATAGTACTAAAATTAGTGTCTTTTATGATTTTATTTATTGTACTAAACAAAATCTTACATGAAATTTAATTAGTTTTGAATCTTTTTTCAAAAAAAAAAAAAAATAATAATAATAATAATAATAATAATAATAATAATTCTAGAAGTATATATTTTTTAATTTATGACGTTGTCTTTTATTACAAATTATGTATTATTTATTCTCATCTTTTTTCTCAAATTTAAAGTAATAACATCACTAAAAAACAGACATATTTAAAAGTTAAGTTCATTCCCTTGTTTTGTTTTGTTTTCAATATGGCAGTTCTTAGTTTCAATAACTAATGCTTATCTCATACTAAACGACCACAAGGAAATAAAAAAAAAAAAACTTTAAAAGATCTCATAAAGCTTTCTTACTTCCTAGCTAGGGATTACAATCCCGGATTGATATCTCGGGATCCCGCTTCAATTTTAATCCCGATTTTCGGGATTGCCTTTTTTTTTTTTTTTTTTTTTTTTTCCAATTGAACAATATTTAGCTGAAACTAAAAAATATATTTATAGACTTTCGCTTTTGGAAAAAAAAAATCATTTGATTTTTATGAAATTTATATATAATTGAAAAAGAATATTTATCTCAAATATTTCTTAGATATATTTCTAAAGCTATTAAATCTTTTACCGAGTAGATTAAATGTGCAAAGCTTTTGACTTTGAAACATAGATGTAACCCAGTCAGGAAAAAGGAAATCATTTGTTTATTTTTATTTTGCTGCGTGTAGAAAATATATTTCACTTCGAAGGTCATTTTCCCATTAGACATTACTGATAAGCATCGCAAGTGTGTATCATAGTGATTATGTGGTAACTTCTTTTTTTGCGGCTTTATTTTGCTTTAAAGATATCTAATGAAAAGTGTTTAATAGGAATGATAACAATAAGCCAATGCGGCAATATAAATTTTTAAAAAATCTAATTTTTAAACGATAAGGATTTTTATTTTTTTTTCGGGGAGGGGGGGGGGGGATTTTGTATGAAATTTTCGTAAAGCTGATACCTTAAATCTTGCACTGATTATAATTAAAGTTTTGAACTTTTAGAGTAGGACCAGATTAAAAACACAAAATATAAATAAGCAAAATACCTAAGTAATTTTTTTCTCAATATTAACCCTTTGCACTCGAGGGCTCCGGAGCGGAGCCATTTAAAATTTATCTTCAAACTCGAGGTCTCCGCTACGCAGACAATGCAAATAATTTTGTGATACCATGTAATCTTGGCTTTTCTAGACAGGTATCACAAAATTATTTGCATTGTCTCCGTAGAGGAGCCCTCGAGTTTGAAGACAAATTTTAAATGGCTCCGCTCCGGAGCCCTCGAGTGCAAAGGGATAAAGTAGAATATTTATTTATTTATTCACAGTTGTGATTATCATCTGATATATATGTAAAATTGCCTATGTGGCAATATAAATTTTTAAAAAATCCATTTTTAAATTATATGAAGTAGAGTAGGACAAGATTATAAGAAATATATATATTTATCCATGTACTTTAAAAGCCATCAATAGCCCTTGCCGTTGAATTTGTCCGATAATCGGAGATGTCTGCTTTTGTGAGGTAAAAATATACAAATATGTATGCCATGCGGATTAAAAAAGTATTCGCTAAATAGATGCTTCAGCTATTCGGGAATGTCCATTAACCTCCACAACGGATACTCCCGAGTACCGGACATCTCAATTCAGATAACAATAATGCAGGGTTGCATTTTTTTTCAAAAGAACTTCTTAATTAAAGAATGGGCATACTGGGCCGTGTCCCGCCCCCCTACGATTTTAGTGCCCACAAATTTGATGTGCAATATTTGTAAAGCTTATGTTTTAAATCTGTTTCGAAATTGTACTGATTATAATCAATATTTTGAACTTTTAAAGTAAAATAAGATTAAAAATAAAACAAATTTAAAAAATCTAATATTTAGATAAATATTTTTAGTTTTAATCTTGTTCTACTCCTGAAATTCAAAATATTGATTATAATCAGTAAAATGTCGTAAAAGATTTAAATTATCAGCTTAACAAAAATTGCATACCAAAATTGAGAACACCAAAAAAATCAGGCTGTAGGGGGGGGGGGGGGAGGGGGAGGGGGCAGGACCCCAGCCAAATATTTTTCCAGGATTCAACGTGGTCAAACATGGCTACGTATGATGCTTGAAAAAAAAATGGATGCTATTAAGACGTTTGAAGTGTCTGAAATTCAGACACAAAAAATGTCTGAAAAAATTCCGACATTTTAAAATGTCTGAAAATTGAACACACCGTTTCAGTCACTTAAGTGTCTGAATTTCAGACATTTTAATTTAGAGTGTATAAATAAAATAATTATTTACATTCTCCTAACTTACTCCCACCTATCATTTAGGCGAATGCCAAATTAAACATTAGAACACTTATGATGAAATAAAATATTAACTAAAAATTATGTAAATATAATAAAAATAAAAACTAAACGCAGATAAATACTAAAACATTTAGGTTCTACAAAATGTCAGTTCATAATATTCTTATAAGTTCACTTCGCCAGTCTTTTTGCTACTCTATTACTTCTGGCTGTTCTATCCTTCACAATCTGTATTCTAGGGTTCTCGGTAGTTGATTAGAGATATCAAGTCCAGAGGAAGAGTTTGCGAAGTGGACGTATTAATGTTCCTGAACTTGTTTTCACTCCAGTCACTCTAGCTACTACATCTTGACTTGGGGAGATCTTTATTATTTTCCCTGTAGGCAATGAAGTCTCTTCTGGTTTAATTCGATTAAGACGACTTCATCTTGTCTGACAACTTGTAATTTCTCCTTTAAATTTTGGACTAATTCTGCCAGATATTCGATTCTAAACCTATTTCTGAGTTGTTATCGAATATTTTGACAATGTCTGCATCTGAATTGGAGTTAATTTGAATCTATTGTATTTAAATCCGGAGCACCTGTTTCCTCAATAGCTAGTAAAAATTAGGACCGAGTCAATTGTATAAAGTTGTCTGTTTCTTCGAAAATATAGGTTAGAGACTTTTTATTTACTGTCGCTTCGACATCACATAGGACAGTCATAAGATCTTCAAAAGTTAAAGTTGAACTACCGGGTGTTCTGATAAAGGAAATTATAACACATCTAATTAGACGCTCCCAACATCCACCCCACTAAGCTGTTGTTGGAGGGATGAACTTCCACGTAATAGGAGACAGTTCTTCAGAAGAAATTATTGCCTTCCAATCAAGATTTTAGGAGATTACTTGTACCTTTAACATAGGTGCCATTTTCACTGTATACAGTGGCGGCCTTCCTCTTCGGCATATAAATCTTCAAAGTGTTTGATTAAATCTTTCTGTTAAAAGACTGGATACAAATTGCAAGTGTACTGCTGTGTATACTGCACACGTAACACGTACAATCCATACTTTAGACCCATGTTTCACGAAAAGAGGACCACATAGATCAATTCCTATAACTTAAAATACTTTAGAGCCTACTCGATCTAGGGGTAGATAAATAGGAGGCATGATATATGGTTTTGCAGAGTATCTTTTATATCTGTACCGCTTAGACACTAGACTTCTAATATTGCGTCTGGAAGAAATGGTCAAATATTTTTCTCTTAAAATGGATCCAACTGTTTGAAGTTCAGTATGATAGTTTTTAAATGGCATTCTTGAATCAGACAATAGACTACATATGTTTTGATGGTAATAAAATTTAATATCTGAATGAAAACTCGTCATCTCTCTCTAATATCTTTGTTTTCACCCTCAACAATCCTTCCTGGTATTTCATAACATTCAATTCTTTTATTGCATCAGTAATATCTCCAAAACATTCTAATTTTATGCTAAACCAAAGTAACTTTTCCGGATCTTGTCTTCGGTGGACAATTCTGATGGGAAAGATCTATTTATATTTCGGCACTTCAATATGAATCTCTTCAACCAACATCTGAAATTTATTAATCTAACGAATTATGAAATTCTACTATATATTAAAAATTCATGAGAATTAGGACATGTAAGAATAACTACTGTAATTTTCCTCTTTTCAGTCATTACTAATTTTTCGTTGGTGGTCATTTCTTATTGTATCCAGTTTCCTTCCGAAAACGTCAATCTTCCCACCATCTCATCTTCTGTAGCTGTTTAGGATTACATGCTCAAGAAGGCAGATCAGCAGGGTTGAGGTGACCAGGTAAAAAATTCCATTGTTGAGATTCAGAAAGTTTACAAATTTCTCGAACTTTGTTGCCCTCAAACATTCCCTAATGATCATTTCTTCGAATCCAAGCGAGAACGGTTGAAGAGTCCCTTCAATACTTTACTAGTAGAGAAATACTGTTAAAGGCATTCAAAATAATGGTAGTCAATCTTAGTCTTAAACACATGGAAGGAGATCTAAACGTGGGATGGTAATACTTTTCTTTGATGCAAGACGAGACTTAGCTCATAAAAGTTGTATAAAAACTGTGTCTTTGTCTACACAACCCATAAAAACTGCTTATGCATAAGCTCTATTACTCACATCACAAAATGTATGGGCAGACTAGTTTTCTTTGCAATTATAACCTACACATCAATCTATCTTCAAGTTATTTAAATATTTGATATCGCTGTACCGTTTTTGAAAACTATTCCGGAATTTTTCTGGAAGTGGAACATCCCAATTTAATTTCGTTGCTCAGGCTTCTTTAATTATTAGTTTGGCAGGCAACAATGCCGGGGCTAAAAAAACCAATTGTATAGAAATTCCCTGAGTTATAGCTAATATCTGTTTTTTAGACGTATTTCCTATTTCATTACTAAATTCGTGAGCGATCTTCAAACTATCCTCCTTTTTATCCCAGTTCAGCCTTAAAATCGGAACTGTCGTAACTGGTCCGAATTCACACATTCTTAGGTCCATTTTGGCCTTAGCCATGATTTCTGTAGTCTTTGAAATAAAATTTTCTAGTACAGGCACATTGTTGACTGAAGTCCCGCAGTTATACACATAATATGATTTCTTAAGTTTCTCTGCTATTTGTTTATTTTCTTCATTAACGTTATTCAAATATAACTGAACTGAGTAAAACTGGGCACAAAGTGGCCCCAAAAAACAGGGACCTGAGTAACGATGTTGGATTATTGAATTCTTTTTTTATGCTACATATTGTTTTGATACAATACATTTGTACTTACATTCTTAGTATGAGTAGATTAAAAAACGTTCACCGCATCGTTTATCATTTCTCAGAACTTTGAATTCATTAAAAGATGAAATTGACGGAGAATCGTTAGATAAGTGTAGCATTTCAGGCGTTTTTTTTTCAAATTAGAAAGTTGGATTCAAGAAATTAAAGCTATATTTGATGCTTTAATAGCGACCATGGTCGATGACGATGAATTCGATGAAGAAACAATAAAGAAGTAGTGGAAAATGAAAGTAACTCAGATAAATTCATCACTAATAAGCGTAAAGTTAGTGAAGCCTTGAATATAAATAAACACAATCAAAATGATAATGGATGATATACGACGATTACGGTTATTCTAAATCTAAAAGATATAAATTGCTTAAATTTAATTATTAAGCCGTTCGATTTCCAGTTAATAAATTATCTTTCGTTTTGGTCCCAATTTGATAAAATTTATGAAAACATAGATTTGGATAATATCGATAAATTTCAGCATCGTATACAATCAGTAGAACCTAGAACGAATGCCAGTAATTTGTTGGAAAGTTATCCAATAGCTTCAGTAAATTACTTGAAAGCTGTAGAGACATATCAAGAGCGTTTTGGAACAAAAATTTATTGATTGATCTATATAGCAGAGAGTTTTTAAAATTGGCTTTAGCTAATCTACAGGCATACGGGAAATATAAACTTCCATTATCTGATCTATTCACAAAAGTTCAGCATATTTAAGACCTTTAGAATCTATGGGTTTAAGATTAGGAAGCAGCTCCGCGTGGTTCTATCCTATGATATAATCTAGCTTGTCAGAAGATGTACTGAAAGAATGGCAACGATATAATATTTCGAAAAGACCAAGCATTGATAGTACTAGTAGTGCATTGTCAACAAAATCAAATATAGTAATATTGATGGAATCCCTGAAACAAGAGGTTGCAGGCGATGAAAGAATAAAATTAGCCAAATCGGGTTTTGTAGAGATAAAAGAAACCTAAAGAAAAGCTCAGAAAAAGATAAAATAAACTAACTACGGTGTTAGGGATATTTAGAGCACAGGAACCCTCATGTTTATTTTGCGACAAACCACATGAAAGCAAGGACTAGGTTACGGCAATATCGCCTTCCTTTCAAAAACGGAAAGCTAAAATTAGGGATAAAAAATGCTGTCTAAAGTGTCTTCGTTTTTGTCACCATGCTAAAGTTTCTAGAGATTTTATTCGTTACCACGTATACTCTAAACCCCAAATCATTATGCCCTGAAATTTCAATGCATAAAGAAGCAGAAAATACAGCTAAAACCCCAAAAGTAATTCGAAGCACCATACCAAATAAACAATGTTATGTGAAGCAGCTCTTATGACTTTGGAAATAGTTATTAAAGGTAGAATAACAAAGAAAGTAAGAGCACTAATTAGATTGTGGGTCAGAATATAGCTATATTTTAAAAAGTAAAGCTAAAGAACTAGGTTAACATCCCCTCTCTTCTGAAGCTATTGTGCACACATTGTTTCGTGGTACACCATACAGAAGCCAGGTCTCACAGTAAACTCCAAGTTCAGTTAAGTGCTTCCGGTAGATGGTAACAGACTAAAGAAGTAATTAAAATAACAAAACTTTTTTAAAAATCACCATAAAATAAAACAAAGTTTTACAAACAAATAAACAAAGTTTTCTTATTTTAATTGCTTCAAATCGCCAGTTTTCGGTGCTGTTTAACTAGACTAAAGAAGTCATCGAATTTTTGGATCCAGATGTAAATTGCAGGGATATTCCTCGCATATGAAAGAGTTCTTACTTAAAGAGCTTAAAGGAAATAAGCTGTGGGTCACAGATATAGAAACGGGAAGTCCAAAAATTGAAATTTTGATACAAAACGATAACTATGGACAACTAGATCGAGTGAAACAGCTACAGAGTTGTCTTACATCAATACAGACGAAACTTAGATGCACATTTTGTGGCCATTTAGAAAGTAGGGGCCGACAGAGATATAAAATAATAATAATAAAGTTACAGACTCTTTTAGAATGATAAAAAAAAATATATAAAATTTAATAAAACTACGTGCAAGGAGTTTGAAATATTTTTGTAACTGCATTATGTTCATATAGTTTGTTTAATTTGCTTTTAAATAATTTTTTTATCATGAAATAAAATCTTTTTTCTGTTTAAAAAAATTGCTTCGTGCTTGCTTATATTAAAATTCCTTTATTGTAGGCAAATATTGATATAACTAAAATTACTATGCAATTTTAGAAATAGCTATTCAGAAAAATACTCTAGTTCAACATTTTTATTTTATCATTAACAAAAATTATCCAAACAACAGTGGCAATGTGTATAATGGAGAGCTTACTTTTTCAGTAAACTACGCGGACATTACATATATCTCAATCTAAAATTTACTGAGGTAAGACATTTCTATAGAAGTCGAATTTAAAAAAATGTATATAAACGAGAATTTATTCGAATTATGTGATTTGGTCTAAAAGAAATTTTCATTATATTTGCAGTAGAAAACAACAAAATGTATGTTTTCTCAAATTAATGAAATTGACCTATTGGAAAAATGTAGAGATAGTTAAAAAAAAAAAAAAAAAAGAAAAAAAAAACTGCTAACCATAATGGGTTGTCATTGATAATGTATGTGAAACCTAAATATTACTGAGGAAATATGCTTTTGCTCGCCTTAATTTCATAGAAATATTTAACTTCTAGATGATCTTTCTTTGCGAGCGATAGCTGATGGATAGACAAACGAACAATCAATTAAATTATCTACCACGCAAAAAAAAAAATAAAAATTAATCACAAAAAAGTTTGAACTGAAGAAGAAATTATTTCTATGTCATCCTTGAATTTTTTTCAATAAGCATAATATTGGGGAGACTAGGGAGGGTCTACCCACTTTTTACAAAATAATTTCTTATTTTTTAAATAGTGAATGTAGAATAAAGTTTTATATTTCATTTTATTCGTTATACAATCAGTTATCAAAATAAAATTGCTACATAAGTGAAATATATAAGATATTTGAAAAATGATTGATTTTATTCATGAGAAAATAATGGATCAAGGCTCTCCACATATGGGAGGGTTGAACCACTATATGGGAGGTTTGAACCACAATATGGGAGGCTCGACCCACTTTGTTTTATATTGAAGTATTTGTGAAGAAAAAATAAAATCAGTTTTAAAAAAGCAAAATAACTTTATGCTACAGCTTTAATTATTGTAATTTTTTTTTTTTTTTTTTTAAATATGAAGCTTAAAAAAAAATCTGTTTAGGCGCAATCGCATGTCAGAGGAGAAAAAGTTTATTTTAAACAGGATTTCCTGTAACAGCGTCTGTTACAGGAATTTTTGTTGTTGTCGTTACATAAAAAGTTCTAGGAAGCCCAGTTACCTAGAAAAACTTAAGTAACTTTACAGATTTTTTTTTACAGTGAGGTATAATTGTACAGCAAGGAAAATGAAATTTTAACATTTATGACAGTATTCCGCTAGAGACACTTTCCGTTTTCATAGGGTTTCATGCATTATAATGTCCGGATTTAGTAGCCACTTTCCCGCTTTTTTTTTCTTTTTTTGTCTCCTTGTTCTACTTTTTTGGACATTCGACCTGGCAACTCTAGTTGTCACATATTTTGTCTTCATCTCACTCTATTCATCATCTTGAAATTTGTCTACATAGCTTCCTAAAGTTTTTCGATGAATGCTATTTTCTTTTGCAGCAGCAAGAGTACTTAACTTATCATTACTATATTTTAACCCTTTCAGGGCAAAGTACTTTCAGTACTAAAATGTTGAAATAAATGACTGGCACCGGAATATACGGACAAATTTATTTGGAAATATGAAAAAAAAAGGCTATATTTCACATACATATTAAATGGAAAAGATTTTAGCAAAATTCTGGTCCCATTTTGAAATTTGGGAATTAAAATTAAGTTGTTTCATAAAAATACCAGTGCCCCTGAAACGGTTAAGACTGCTACTTTCGTAATTTCTAGTCCTTTCTAGTCCTTTCCACTGTTTCTATTCACCTATTATAAGTACTATTTAAATGGAAAAAAGTTCTTATCAACTTTCCCATTTGTATTTCAATAACTTTTTTCGTGCAATGGATACTATAGCAATTTTTCACATCTTTCTTTAACCAGTTTTAAACGTTTTCTTTTCCATCACCCCATTTTACTGTAGCTTTGCAGAATAAATTTACATTCATTTCTATATATAACAATTAATCTTTCATTATGCACAGTGTATATTACAAAGATTTCCTAAACACCTTAATTAACACATTGCCGACAGGGAATTTTTATCAAATCTGAATTTTAAAACAGTAGAAGCTCCTCCCTATTCTGAAAGTCTTTTGTAAATTGGTGTTTTAGATAGGTTTCCCAAGTTCCCCAGTAGCTTTGGTTAACACCTATTGATAAAACTCTGAAATTCTTTTAAATATGAAAACTGATGGATGAGTCAAGCCTCCCGTATGGTCAACCCTCCTTATTCTCCCCTAATGCTGTTTTGTTTCAACTGTTGGGAAATAAGAATAATCTATTCCCCTAGGCTGTATTGATTAGCGGTGATCTCGATTCAAATAAATAGTATTCTAAAAATCCCCTTTTGTTTTTTATACTCTTCCTTTTTGGAATAATTTTTATGGCAAAACAAAGATTTAAAAAGTGTTTCAAAAACTAGTAAACTTCTACTACTTCTAGGAAACTTACAGCTTTAAGAAACATTTTACCTCAAATTGTTATATTTCAAATGATTTTTCATATTCTATAGAGTTAGAACTGCTACTGCAAGATTTTTCAATATGTTTTTATGCCATTCTTTGCGTTATATCTAGCAATGACCCTTATATTGTAATTATAGTAAAAGAAATATTTACAAACTGGTTTACAAACACTTTCTAAAAATTTACAACTGATATAAAAACGCTATTTTTACAAGTAATTCAGTCCAATATTTATGCAGTCTGCCTCAAAATTTAGGCGCACACAAATATATGAAAATATAATCGTAACGAGATATACACGAAATTATTTCACAAAAAATATTCAAATTGTAATTAAAATGAAACATAGTAGAGATATTAGAATCTTACGTCAACACTATTTTTTTAAAAGAGGTCTTTTTTTTTCTTATTTTTTTGTTAAATAACAAGCGTTTCAAAAGTTTAGGAAAATGACGGAAACATTTAAAAATGCTCAACAAACCGTTCCAAACAACTAACCATTTTCCATTGCAGTATAGCAGCGAATATTCAATTTCCGTTTATTATTTAAGAGGACAAAAGCCCCTCAATTCACAAAATAGGAATTTTTAAAGCTATCTTAATTTGAAATCTAAAAGAAAACACACGTTATTGAAATTTCTAGAATTTTAAATTATTCAAAGCGAGAGATTTATAGTAGTGGAAAAAAAAGTAAACACCTGCCTACTAACTCTGCAACAAATTATTGTAGAGGAAAGTTACTGTTACCAACCGATTGGAAAAAAAGTCTACTTTTAAATGATGTATATAAAATTTGCTTACGAGGCCATTTACATATCCAAACAAACCTAAACTTTGTTTTTCTCAATAGCAATACCCAAGATTGACACCACCCTTAATTCTACCCCTTCAATCAGCCTACATACAAATTTTCACGAAATTCGTATGATTGGTTTCAGAGAAATTAATTATTGCCGAAACGTCAGTGAATGCTTACTGTGGAGACACGAAAAGTTTTGGTTTCCGTTTGTCTGTCTGCCTGTTCCGCGATAACTGCCGTAAAAAAGCATCCGATTAGCTTAAAATTAAGATGCATGTTGGTAAAATCTCCGGATTTAGCTGTTTAGTTTTTGGTTAAACTGGTTAAACGTCTAATCCCGCGCAATAGAATCTAAATATTATCATGGTATTTTATTAATAACTCCTAAGTAGTCTGTCCAGCAATAAGTAACAAATTAAAGGATTATGAAACAGTACAAATAACGTGAGATAACTGGTGTAATTTTATACATAGAACAATTTTTTTTAAAAACGTACTTAAATTAAATATTTGCGAAAAATAATGCCTAAGGAAAAGAAATTGATAGACGTTGGGAAAATAATCGTGCAGTTTTTGTTAACATTCACGTAAATTTTATGCAAATATTCTTATACGCATATGATGGTGAGTTTAAAATCATTAAAATTCTTCTACCCGAAGTAAGACCCTAGTTACATTAATTGGTTTTAGAATCCTACTTATACGTTTAAAAGAATCTAAAAACTTCTTACTTTTAATAAAATTAATTAATCATAATATTGTTCATGTTTTTAAGACTACTTTCTTTTAAGTTATTCTATTTAGCGAAACGTCTTTTGAACATTTGATAAATAAATATAAAATACATGGAAGTAGTTTTTTATTATTATTCCCTTTAGTGCTTTAGAAGTAATTAGACAGCTTATTGTTTGGTTTACATTGTTTTAAAAGTTTGTTACATCGCCACTTTTATGCTGTATATTTAAGAAACATACCTTTATCACCACTTTTATGCTGTATGTTTAAGAAACATATCTTTAATGTAATTTTTTTTTCATTAATAAAGGAAATTTTTTCATTTCATCAGAGGCGATTTAAAAATTAAGTTTCTTATTTGTGTTTCAGCGTAAAGTTTTTTAGAAGGGCGTATAATGTCAAAATAAATGGTCAAGTGCGAGTATTACTCGCGCACAGAGGGTTCCGTACAATAAATATATTAATTAATAACTTTATTATTTAAAAAAATCGTTGCTAAAAGAATAATAAGACTTTGTAAAAAACGACACAACGTAGGATTGGGTATAGCTATCTATTCTAGAAAAGTATAAATGGATATACCATGAATGTTCCGAGAGATATGAAGCTTAAATAGTATCAAATATTGCTATTCTCTGTAACTCTTTTTTTTTATCTTATCCTAATCGGTTTATTATGAGCTTAATCCGATGCTGCACTAAAAGTAGTGCATATTTCCACTTCATTTGACATTTCATAAACCTAAATTCAGCGTAGTAATAATCTATTCTTTTTACAGAGTACCTAAAACAAAACAGTTGTGCAAAGTTTAAACTTACCATTGTACTAAGCGCGCTTCGAAAGGGGGTCGCAAAGTTGCAAAGTCTCATTGGTCGTTGACACGTTTTCCCAGATAGATTTTTAATTAACCTTTAAAGACACGGGTAGCGTATTGAGAGAGCCACTCAATGCAAACTAGTCACTAATCCCATTGTAATTATGTAATTTATTCAAATTAAATTAGTGTGTTTTTAGCGTTTCGACGTTTATTGCTTTTATACTACTACTGGGCATTGTGTTACACAAATATATCTTTAAAAGTTGTTATCTAGGCTTTAAAAACCGATGGCGCATAGTACACCGCCCGTGTCTTTATGTATGTCCAAACCACCCGTGTCTTTAAGGGTTAATATCTAGGCTAATTACGGACATTTGTTTTCGAATATCGTTATCAATAATCCTTTTATACTTCTGCGACAGTAGGTACCTCCAGCGTTCCTTAACTGCTTTGCTGAACGCCTGTAAATCGAAAATCGTGTGTAAAGGAAAAATGCGATTTTCCCAAAAACTATGTGACCCAGGGTAATCTCTATAGTTTTCCTGCAAGGAACTTCTACTACCTCTAAATTTTTCAGAATTTTAGTTTCAGTAGATTCGGAAATAGAGGGGGGGGGGGGGCACACATTTTTCCATTACATTTTCGACGATATCTCTGAAAATATAATGCCTAAAATTAAAAGAAATGTATTTTTGAGTTTGGCGTTACGAAAGCTTTCCCACACGATATACAAAAAAGAGATTTTTTCCCTAGTAACTTAATTATCCCAACTACATTTTTCCTAAATATATTTGTGAATGGTAAATTATCTATAAATATGTGGGTCAATATCCTTTATTACTTCAGTCAATATGAACTTTCTACGAGTAAAATGGATCGGACAGATAGGCACAGGACTGATCTTAGAATAGTTCCGTTTTAACTTTTATTAAGTTTGGAATCCTAAAACAAAACATTTTGCCTATTTTTTTCATGCTAATGAATTTATCACATAGTGTAATCAATGGGGTTCATAGGTTTTCCAATATGTTCGTGGCCAAGAGGTGAACCGTAGCATAATAAAAAAAACCCATATCGGCGGTTAAACCTTGGGAAAATCTCACTGAAGAGACAGCAAACCCATCGATCACCCAGGGAGTAGCGAAGGAACCTGCCAGCACCCACCAACGTCTAGGGATTACCGTTACAAGAATCGCCTGCAAGAATTGCCCGCAAAAGAAGGCCATGTTAGCCACAGCCAACCCGCATACTGCAAAACAGAAACCGCCTTCAGGGAAGGCTATGAGAAAAGTGACCCGAGTTCACGTTACACACAAGGAAAAATCCTGAAAAATATTGCGCGGTCACCCCGTCTGGAGCACAACACAGCAGTGGCCTCAGACTACTTATGTAGCAATCAACGAGGCGCAGCAGCGCCCGGCACTTGGGGGGGATGTGCTCCCGGTCATCTTCCACACTCAAGTGGCCGAGTCAGAATAACAGAGTAGGATGGGCAGTCCTCTTGTTGACCACATAATGAGTAGCTGCAATTATGTTTTTAAAGCTATGGGACTAATGTTTCCAGGCCAGTTTGATCTTTCTATTCCTTCAATTGATTATTTGCAATAACTTGACCATTAATGTTCTTTAATCTAGATGTATAGATTTTGTGAGAAGAGACAAGTGATCATATCGTACCGCTGAAAAATTTACTCTTCATTATTTATTATGGAACCTTATTCATTGAAATTCTTCAATAATAATTCTGGAGTATGAAAGTCAAAACACGTAACGTTTGATTGAATCTTCCAGCATTTAAAGACACTGCAAGGGGATTTTGTATGAAAATAGTATGAATGTAAATCTGTTAAACTACATTTACATATTTCCATTATTTAGTTCAGTTTTTGGAATTCAAAATCTCCCCAAACAGAGACGTTCGCTTACACCACAAAAATATATATAATTCATAAATGGATATTTTCAGCGCTATTGAAATAGACTTTAACCCTTTATCTACGACATTATGATCTACGGCAATTTTTTTCATGTAATTTTTTTTTCAGTTACTGCAATGAAAATTAAAGGATAAACATTAAAAAAATACTCACCCGTGACAAATTTAATTATTTAGACGTAATTAATTAAAGTGGTACTTTAAAGTACCGTCAGTACACTATGACTAAAATATAGTAACAGAAAAACTACAAGACATTTCAACTGGCACCAGAAAATATTTTCGATTTTATAAGTATGTGAAATATAGGCCTTTTTCTTATTTACAAATAAACCGTTTGGTAAATTCCAGCGCCAATCATTTATTTCAACACTTTAGAACTGAAAATGCTTTGCTCCTGAAAGGGTTAAAAAAAAAATATTTTTTTTAGGTTTCGATCTTGTTAGCAGTCCTTTAGTTATGCGACGTCAATATTCCAGGGACAACATGTTCTCTCGCATCTCCACGTATGCAATATATGAATTTACATATGCCATTTCTAGCATACCAAAAACGAGCCGGTGCCACAAATTTTTGGATTTCCTATAAAAAATAACATTGAAGCTGAAAAGAAATACCAGAGGAATCATTACTACACTACATTTCAGTAATTACATTTTAAAACAGATGAAAATGATGGATAACTACACAGACGAAAAGTAAACAAGAAGATTTTCTCCAACACCCAGTGTACTGACGGTACTTATAAGTACCGCCGAGTAATTCCACTGTTAAATCAAATACATACACCGCTCACCTAAAATAGGTAGTCAAATTGTATTCTAAGATCCTAATAAGCACATAAAAGAAATCCAACAGTTATCTTATATCCTTTCCTGTGTTTACAACAATGAAAAGACGAGCGTGGCAATCTGTACGAAATGTCGGCACAAAACGCATCGACTGATTCAAATGTAGCCTCATTCCTCTCTAAAATAACAAATCTAGAACTACTGCTGCCATATATTCGGATAAAATGGAGTTAAAAAACGTTCTTTGCAAAGTACCATTAGAATATTAGTATTATTAACTATGGTATAAAAGTTTAAAGTGAGTGGTACTTATAAGTACCGTCAGTAGATAAAGGGTTAATAGCATGAAAAAAAAATAAAGCGTACCAGTGTTCATTGGATAATTGTGTATATTTTTCTTAATTCAATGTATTTTTTATTTCAATGTCTAACATACATTTTATGTGCGTGTAAATGCAGGGGGTGAGTTATAAACGTTTATTTAAATGTAAGAAACTATTTTATAATTTTCTGTGGACGTCTATTAACTTATTCTTTTTTATGGAAAAAATATTGATTTTTTTCTTTTTTACATATCAGTATGAACTAAGAATATTAAATAATATTTCATTCATTTTGTTCACCTATTATATTTAAAGCTATATATTCCACTGAACCACAGTTTTACATCAATTGTCCCCCAATAAAGAGAAAAAAATTCCTTTATAAGCAGCTTAATTATTCAAAGTCACTCGTAAATGATTTGTATCTCAACAGTTTGTTGAGACAGCTACAAAATAACATTATTTTCTTGGATTCAAGTAGAATAAGGTAAGTTATTTCTTCTTTATATTTATACATATTTCATTGAAGTATTTTATTTTCAGATTCATTTAGAATTTCTCCCGGGATTTGTGATATTCTATTTCACGATTTAAGAAAGTGATTTATTTGTAAGCATTTCCAACAACTACATTCTAAGAAAATAACGTAAAGTGTTAAGAAAATTTCAGTAAGAGTGAATTAGTTATGGTCTGTATTTCTAAGTAAGACAACTAAATTTATTTTCTATAAGTTTTACTTATTTTTATTACTTTCTGTAATTTGTTTAGAGGTTTCTTTTTCGATGCATCTATATCACTGTAAGGTCCAACTGAACTGAATAAGAATACATTATATTGGTTTTGTCTTAGTAACACTCAATCAAAAGAATAACATTTTCCCTTTACACATCTTCTAGTTACATAACAGCAGTAAATAAGTTTCACGTTTCCCACAGACTCGTTATAGATATTTGTCGAGCTATTTTATTACAGAAGAAACAGTAGAATTTTGGTGTTTATTAAATGAAGCAGAATAAAGTAAAATATTTCTCTTTATGCTGGTGCATTTTTCACAATTTTATTTTATATTGTCTTTGGATATTAGTCTTTGAAACCTGTTTTTTTATGCAAGTTTTGCGAACTTTTTTTCATATATCCGAAGCAGAATTTCAAGAAATATTTAATAATTTAGATTAGAGGTGTTTAGTGTTTAAAGTAATTGATGGCAGTACAATGAAACCGTCAAAGAATTATGTGCGCAGTTAAACAAGCTACACAAGTCTTTCTCAAGACTTATCTAAAAGGTGATTATGCACAAAACAATCCCCCATCAATACATTTTTGTATTCTGAAACTATCTAAGAGGTTGAACCTTCCCAGCCAATGTAAACAATTCCATTTCTTCATCTGTCAATATTGAGGCTAGCGTATCTCAAAAAAGCTTCGTCAGTACCTGACGGTTCAACCTATATATTAATGATATACCTCGCATTATATGCGGATGACACTGCCATCATGTGCCGTTTCAGATCATTACACATTCTAATTGGAAAAATTCCAGACTTACAGATCCGTACAGGTTTACTACATCAGGCTCAAAAAGAGGCGCATCAAAGTCAATGCAGCAAAAAGTGCCGTCATAAGACAGTCTCCCTAACATTAATTTTTCTATAAATGGCCATGATGTACCATGGATCACTAACAACAAATACCAAGGCTTTTACCAAGATTTTGAGTTAAACTGCGTTAGGAATATTTGTGATGTTCTATCCAAAATTACAAAGCTCGCTGTTTCCTCAAATGTTAATTAGTTTATCATGTATGTCAAGTTTAAATAAATTATTACACTACAAGTTCTTTATCAGATCAACCATGACTGAGAGACCGGGAGCCAGCAGCACAGACAACCACATCATCGAGTTGGAAGCTGGAATTCCAGATTTAGATAAAACTCGATTCCCGTATTAAAACGCAATCGATCTGCCAAGTCATATCTTGGTAGAAAACACCTAAAATCCCGATTTTAGCGGTCTACTTGTAGGTTTACCATTGCGTTATCCTGCACCCAAAGGTATGAAAACATGGCGGACTGGGAGCAGGAAAACACAATGGTAAACTACGAGTCAACCGGTAAAATCGAATTTTTAGGTGTTTTCCACCAAGATATGACTTGGTAGACCGATTGCGTTTTAATATAGGAATCGAGTTTTAGCTATTTCTGGAATTTTATCCTCCAACTCGATAAGGTGGTAGTCTCATGGTTCGTACGCCTCCTTCAATTTTGCAGACCAGAAATTTTTTCGGCACCAGTATTATCTTATAGAAAATCTCTTTTTAAAAGGAGGTGAAATTTTGCGCGTTTAACCTAGATTTCTTTTTCTATAAAAACATACTGGTAGTTTTCCTTGAGAAATAACGGTATCCGTACGAACCATGTGTCTGTGCTGCCGACTTCCGGTCTGTTACAGGACTATTCGTCGTGGATCTGTCTGTTAAACGTAGGTGCAATGGGTAGCATTATAACAAGAGATGTCAAGATGAATTATAAAATTGAAGTCGGTTCAACAATCTGAAAAACACATCTAGGTCAACTAACTAAAACAGAATAAAACTTACAATCATGGAAAGAAAAGTAAACACCCCTATTAACCCCTACTAATGTACGGTAACTCGGTTTTTAACCCCTTAACAGTGACATTTGTTTTCTTACAAAAAAATTAAAAATGGGGCTGGACACCACTTTTTCCATACTAAAATATTTACTTTATTTAATCGAAAAACATCTGACAATCAATAAAGATAAATTTACAGTTACAAATTAATGGTATCAAAATGCTTTTAATAACGAAGCAAGCAAAGTGTTCTTGCCCGAACCCAGTTCGGGCCACACTGTTAAAGGGTTAACAATATTACACGTGGTTATGAACCCTTTAATCAATGCTTTACGTTTTCAATCATCATTTTGTGTTAGTGATAAGTAGTTAATTTATAATAATAAGGAAAGAAGTTTGTATGTGTGTCGCGGTTGCGTTTTGAAGAGACCGTTTCACGTAGAGCTACAAATTTTGGTAGGAAGGTACAGTCGGGGAAAAAAAAAGTTAACACCCACTCACTCTGGAACAAATTATTGTAGAAGAAAGTTACTCGTGCGAAACGATTGGAAATGAAGCCTAGTTTTAAATGATGTATATAAAATTAGCTTCGGGGCATCTTCATATCAAAACAAACCCAAACGTTGTTTTTTAATCGCAACACCCAATTTTGGCATTATACATAAATACTACACAATAAAATTAGTCTAAATACAAATTTTCATTAAATTCGTACAATTAGCTTCACAGAAACTATTTTTTCAAAAGGAGCATATTTTAGGGGCTGTATCCAAATTGAAGTTCGGTACTCGATTATTGAAATGGTTCAGAATGACTCAGTCACTACTAATAATGGATTATTTCTTATATGACCAAGACCATTTCTCTCTTTAATATGTTTCAGCAGTTATTATATATGGTAAAATGCTTTTCAATATTAATTTTATAATGTTTTCAAGTGTCGATTTATCCGATTTTAAAATGTGTAAGGTGTCTGTAATTAAAATAGTTTTCAAATACGTGAATATGATTGGAATTTTATAGGCGTTTTTATAATGCCTTTTCTGGTATTTTGAAGTTATTTAACGCGCTCTTTTCTAAATATATTGCAGAAATATTAAGAATATCGGAGAATACAAAATTGAATTACTTAAAGCTCGTCATTAATGGGTTAAAAACGAAACATGAATACTTATTTGTAAAGAATACAGTTTTACATACAAAACTTAGTAAAAGATTAAATTAGCATTTTTAAATAACAATGAAATGCTTTTATTGGAATTTTTTATCTAACAGATATTTATTGTAATATTGTAAATAATTTAACAAGATTTGAGTAAATTGAATTAATATGTTTAATTATCTTAGTGACTACATTGTGGATATAATAATAGTTTAAATGACATGAAATCATTTTGATCAAAGTTTTGTATATATAAAATGTCAGAATTTTGCCGGACAGAATGTCAGAATCATTTGCCATAAATACATAATCGACATCTATTTAAAAAGAACACAAATATTTCACGTGTCCTTTCATTTTTTAGAATACATTGAAATGAATAATTTCGTATTTACACCGACAAATTAGCTTTGCTCTCTTAAATAATTTCATGGTAATTTGATCTTTATAGTTTCTTTCATCACAATTAACCAGTTCGGGACCATGGGTGCATATATACACCTTCAAAAAGAGCATTCAGAATTTGTTTTTGGCACTAGTAAAAAAAGAAAAGTAATATTTGCTTTCTTTAATTCGAGCATTTTCGTGATTATTTAAGTAAAGGTAACTTTGAAAAGAAAAATGGTGCCAACCGAATAAAATTCAAGTAAAAGCCGCCAGTCCCGAAGGGGTTAAACATCAACCAAACGCAAAAATGCTATACAAAGACAAGTTGGTCCACATAATGAAACTTAAAAATCACCAGTGGGTGCAATTTGTTATCAAAATTTTAAAATGCTGAAACTTATCTACATAAAAAATATGATTACGGAAAATAAGAAAAAAATATTTCATATGATAGAACTTTAGCAAAAGATTAGCAGAAAATTATGGACAGATTAGTACACAAAAAATGAGAAGGCCAGAAAATGAGATCCCCACACCCACTCATAAGCCACATCTTGTGTTTAAATTTTTTAAAAATGGGGAGGGGGATGTGTAAGTATGATGTGTAGCAACCATTTTTATCAAGAAGTTCTTGTAATCTCTTGTTTGATTTAATGAGGCTGTTAAAAACATCAGGATCTCTTTGAATATTTTGCCAAGCACATGAAAGCAGAAAGGATTCAGGTTAGCATAAGATCGCGAGGCACTAAAATACGATTTACGCTTTGTTTACATCGTAAAAAGGACATACACTCTAAGTTGTTCTTAATGAGGGACTCTAGTCCCAAGCCAAATGTTTCAATATAATGAATAAAATATTCTTTTTTTCAAATTATGATTTTGCACATCATAGACATCTCCTTAAACCAGTATCTTCACGTTTTCCAAACATAATTTGAAAAGTACGCTATGCGCATAAAGCAAAACGTAATAAATATAAATTCATTAAAAAACTGTAGGTTGCAATCTATATTTTTTTCGCATATTAATTTCATAATTCATATTATAAGATTATAAAAAATACAAATTCAATGCATTTATGTTTTGGTTTTTCAGTATTATAACCATACAAAAATTTATCATATTAAAATTATAATTTCAGAAAATATTAATGAAAATTTGGAAGTTTAGTTTAACATTTGAAGGTCTAACAAGGAGAGGACGCGAGGTTGGGAACACAGAATCCGGCGACCCTTTGTGCAATGATAGAATATTGTTAGTAGATAAACATATCACAAGGGTAAATCGCGATATGCAAGGGGGTCTTAAGAAACAAAAGTAACCCCCAAGCAACCCAATTTTGATGCTTTAGTACATAGTCGGACAAATTGCACACCTTCCTTAACGACTGAATGGGATACAGTTCGCAAACCGCCAGACTTGTAAATTTTCGCTTTCGGAACTTTGTGGGTTCGATATTACGACAAGACTTTCTTTTTTCTTTCATCTTCAGGCAAAATAGTGATTAAATATTTTCGAACTACAATAAAAATATATAATATATAATTATTTAAATTTAAGCTAAATATAAATAAAAACATGCTTCTGCACGCACATATATATACTTATTTATTCACACAGAATTTGCATATTTAATGGCAGTTTTATAGATCTAATGAAAAGTAAAAAAAATAAAAAATACATAATTTGAATTCTTCAAACTTTTTTTTTATGACATTTACTCATTGTTTTTTATACGAATAAACCTCTAATCTTCCCAGCAAAATCAATTAAAATGTGCTGCTTAAAATTAAAATATGGTATTTTAATTTCATCTTTTCTAATACTTAACAGTTTAAAAGTTTTATAAATTTTCGATTTTTTTTTTTTCGAAATCTTATGTTTGGAATTAGAACAGCTGTTTTCAACAAAAAAATCTTTTCATGGGCATTAATATGTATTAATTACGTAGATTTATGGTGGTTTTTAGCAAAACATGTACTCTTGAAAATAAACAAAGTGGGTTTAGAACGTTTACTCTTGTTTCTGTTAAAGTTTTAACAGTTAGAAGCTGCGGATCAAGTGAGTATGTGGCATTTTGTTTTTAATGTTTTGCGAAGATTAGTCGCAGTTCTTTAGTGTAGTGTCGTAATTAAAATGAAAGAATATGTCTAGCGAAGAAATCTTCGAATTTCTCAAATATTGACGAATGTATTTCAGAAGACTCAATTCATAGCAGAAAAGAAGTCTTGAATACAAAAAGTTCCGTAAGAGAAAATTTACAATTCTGGCACAATGCCAAATGTATTATTCGGTCTCTCAGAAATGTGTGTAATCTGTCCAGTTGTGTATTAAACCGTCAAAATTGGGTGACTTTGGGGTTTGTCTTTTAAGAACCCCTTGCATATTGCGCTTTATCTTTGTGATATATTTATCTACTAACTATAATCTATAATTAAACACAGGATCGCCGAATTCTCTGTCCCCAATCTCGTATCCTCTCTTTGTAAATTTTCAATGTTTATAACTCAAACACTTATCATCCAAGTGATTTGAAATTTCGTATCAAGGCATAGTTTGGACAAAATTTTTTAAATATCATATCACAATTGGGTGTTGCCATTCAAAAAGAAAGTCTGAACCATTTTTGATTTGTAGATGGTCCCCTAAGCAAATTTTATATACAAAATTTAAAAGTAGATATTATTTCGAATCATTTGTAATCAGTACCTTTCTCCTACGATAATTTTTTGCAGAGTTAGTAGGGGAGTAGTTAACTTTGTTTTTCCGCGACTGTACCTTCGCTTAATTATAAAAATTTTGATGAAAAAGATACAGAAAATTACAGAATGAAAAATATGGGTATTAAACGAAAACGAGATTAATCTTGACTAACACAATGCCTTAAAATAAAAACAAGTAAATTGTTGAGAACATTTTACACTTTATTGTAAACAAAAATGTGCATTGTGAAATGTCTTAACCCTCGCAGTACTAAGATGGGATGAATTTGACCCCATTTGGACATTTGGCAGTTTTTTCTGATTTAGAATATGTATTATAAAATTGTTTTCTTGCAATTATCCTATAAAGGTCTCTTTAATGATTTTATTCGCTTAGTAAACTTTGCACAGTTAAATTTCTTTGTTTATTTGTAGAAATTGCGAATGAGTTCACATAGACCCCAGTCTTAGAAAATCAGGGAATAAATGCAAGCTTTCTATCATTTACACATTTCAAGAGAAAGGAAGAAAATATTTGTGTTTGTGTCGTTCGCTATGGATACAGCGTTACCATGCAAGCGAGTGTAGGCCCCTCCCCCATTTCGTTATTTCTTTGTTCTTGTGTTCGGTTATATGTAAACTTTGCTATTCAATGAAATGAATTGTCGCATCGTATGAACATTATAATAACTTAAGGGGCGGGGAGACCTCAATTATTATAGTATCGGCCCTTTTTAAATCTTAGACACTTCACCCCTTGAGGGGCGGTGGGATATATTTTATCCCACTAATGAAGATTTGCACCAGAAATTTTTTTTTATTTTACTTTTCTAATTTTGGTGGAAAATAGTCGTAAAATTGCTTTTCCTTATTCTGCAATAAATCATTTTGAAGATTCCGGTGTGAATTCGACATTATAGAAACACAATTACTTGCTCCTCAAGGGGTTAAGCAATATTTTGATCTTAGTACTGCGAGGTTAATATACACTGCTCAAAACATTTAAAGGATATTGAGGTTGTGGATGGATCTTGCGACTGGGGAATTGTTTAGATGATTGATACAGGGTCGACAGACGTGGTTGGCTATATAAGAAAAAAGTACACAAGTTTGGCAGAAGAAAATGCATTGTATTGAGCATTTGGGTAGAAAAGGAAAGAAAAACACAATTTGTGCATATGAGAAAAAACGAATAAAAAAAAGGTGTGTCCTTAAAAAAAACAGTTTTTAGTAGAGGATATGGTTTCCCCTGACGGCCAGAAACGTTGAACACCTTTGAGGCATAGAGTCAGTTAGGCTATTAGTGAGGAGCTGAGGCATTCTGTCCCCCTCTTCCAGAAGAGCTCTTTCCAGTTCGTGTATGGTTTGCACACTGGTGTCCAAATTTAAGGACTAATCACAAAATGCTAATTTTCAAGTACGCGAATACTCAAAAGGAAATAATATAATTCGAATAATTACTATATCTACAGCACAGCTAGTCCAAACAACATCTCATTCATGTCACACATGGTCACAAGTATCACAGTCACTACGTTGAAGCAAAAAAATACGAAATTCCATACATCTTATTATGAGCCTCAAATGATCGCTATATGTGACTTCACTGAGACGTCACTGTGATTGCTGCTTTGTGACGAGTCACCAGGTGACTTTACAATGTAGTTACATTGTGACTCTCATGTGACTGTCATCTGTAGACTTAATTTCAAAGTCATCGTGAATGCTGCATTGTGATAAGTTGCCAAATAATGTCACATTAAAGTCATATGATGACTTTCAGATGACAGAGAGACTAATGTGAAGTCACCATTGTGCTCTTTTGTGAAAAGTCACCATGTGGCTATAATGTGATATTATTTGGTGACTTATCATAATGCAACGTTCATGATGACTTTGAAATTGAGTCTAAAAATGACAGTCACATGAGAGTCACAATGTAACTACATTGTAAAGTCACCTGTTGACTCGTCACAAAGCAGCAGTCACATTGACGTCTCAGTGGACTCACATATAGTGATCATTTGAAACGTGTGCAATTTCCCATTGTTTGTTTCACCGTAGTGACTGTGACACTTATGACCATGTGTGACATGAATGAGATGCTATATGGACTAGCTGTGCTGTAGGGATAGTAATTATTTGAATTATATTATTTCAATTTGAGTATTCGTTTACTTAAAAATTAGCATTTTGTGACTGGTCCTTAATTGTGGACACCAGTGTAGTTGTGGCAGGCGGCCAGCAATTGGTCTGTCTAGAAAATCAAAAACATACTCTATTGGGATCATGTCCAGAGAACAGGCTGGCCATTCCAGTCGTATGATTCCTTCCTCGAAAAGAAAATCATCCAAAAAGTGAGCACAATATGGCCTGCAATTGTCATCCATTAACATGATGTCGTCTTCAATTGCTGCAGCTTAGGGGACTACAATATGTCTGAGAATCGCATCTCTATATCGCTGACTGGTCAAAGCTTCATTTTGAATGATGTGGAGGTCGGTGCGCCCATCAATATAGGTGCCAGCATAGAGCATCATTCTCCAACCGCCAAATCTGACACTTCTTTGCACGAACGCAGGATTGCTATTAGTGCCTCGTCCCTCCAGATGAAAATATGCCTATTAAAAGGATGTACAGAAAAACGGGATTCGTCAGAGAAAGGAATATTTCGCCATTCATTTCTTTTCCAGTTTACATGCTCTGTTGCCCACTCCCTGCGGACGCCACGGTGCCTTGTTTTTAACGTAACACATACCATTGGTCTGCGAGCATACAGACCTACAGCGTGGTGCCGGTTTTGGAAAGTTTGAGTCGAAACTGTGGTGCGAATAGCCGAGCGAAGGTGTTGTTGAAGAAGAGTGGCATTCATATTTCGGTTTCTCTGAGCCGTTAGCGTTATAAATTTTCATTGGGCGTTGTTGCACGTCTACGACCTTGCTCTGGTCTTCGGCCTGCATTTCAAGTCTCCAAAGAACGGTTCGAGTTCTGGA
Source organism: Maratus speciosus (assembly GCA_963932465.1). NCBI lineage: Eukaryota > Metazoa > Arthropoda > Arachnida > Araneae > Salticidae > Maratus > Maratus speciosus. The sequence goes on from OZ010787.1 coordinate 4,201,104, forward strand.
AATCACACTTTGTGAAACTCCAGTGGCTTCTGCCACTTAGGCTTGTGTCTTCACCCCCCTCTAACCGACCAACAGCTCTCCAAGCTTCTGATTCGGTTAAATGACTTCGTTGAGACATCGCACTCATCGAAACAAAGCACTTACTAAATGTCAATCACTGATTACCGCTTTGTCTTTCAGTAAGTTGAAAGCGAAATTTCATTCGCTGCCGCTAACGTTTCATTTTTGACGCCAAACTCAAAATTTGCATATAGTCCAGTCAATCTAGGATTCTGCCAGGAAAGTTTTGGAGAAGTTTTACTTTCTTTCTTCCTTTATGATTTTGCGGATGCTGAACACGATTTTCAACTATGACACCTCGTATCTGGACGGCTTAAAAAGTTTTAAGCGAAAAACCATGAAAAAATGGGGTTTTTTTCGGGTTTTCCATTGTAGTCGCTAGAGGGTTAACCTTTTTTTAAAAAAATGCTCCACCAAATTTCACTAGAGAAGATTTCCTATATTTTTCGTATACAATGTTTTTTTCTAACTTCAATACATGTGGCAATACCAGCGAAAAGAATTTTAGCGATATATTCAATTTCCATCATCGTAGGACGAAAACGCAATACAATCACAATGCATCCATTTCAATCACCAATTTGAAGCTTTTTAGATAATTATAGTTGAATTTCGAACATGTTGACATTTGCTTACCAAGTTTTAAGACATTTTATATACACTGGTGTCCAAAATTAAGGACCAATCACAAAATACTAATTTTTAAGTAAGTGGATACTCAAAAGGAAATAATATAATTCAAATAATTACTATCCGTACAGCACAGCTACCCCGTGTAGCATCTCATTCATGTCACACATGGTCACAAGTGTCACAGTCACTACGGTGAAAAAAAATAGGAAATTCCGCATGCCTCATTAAGAGTCTCAAATGATCAGTATATGTGACTTCACTGAGACGTCAATGTGACTGCTGCTTCGTGACGAGTCACCACGTGACTTTACAATATAGTTACATTGTGACTCTCTTGTGACTGTCATTTCTAGACTCAATTTCAAAGTCATAATGAACGTTGCATTATTATAAGTCACCAAATAATATCACATTATAGTCACATGGTGACTTTTCACAAAAGATCACAGTGGTGATTTCACAGTAGTCTCTCGGTCACCTGAAAGTCATCATGTGACTTTAATGTGACATTATTTGCTAACTTATCACAATGCAGAGTTCACGATGACTTTGAAACTGAGTCTGCATATGACAGTCACATGAGAGTCACAATGTAACTACATTGTAAAGTCACATGGTGACTCGTCACAAAGCAGCAGTCACAGTGACGTCTCAGTGGAGTCACATATAGTGATCATTTGAGACTCATAAGGAGATGTATGGATTTTCCTATTTTTTTGCTTCACCGTAGTAACTGTGACACTTGTGACCATGTGTGACATGAATAAGATGTTATATGGACTAGCTGTGCTGTAGAGATATATTATTTCCTTTTGATTATTCGCGTACTTGAAAATTAGCATTTTGTGTTTGGTCCTTAATTTTGGGCAGCAGTGTATTTATTAACAAACAAATTGAAATAAGGTAATTAAGAAAAATATAAATCACAAACACTCCGAACTGATGAGAGAGCCAATTTTCTCCTTACCAATCTGATTATGACTATTACAGGATTATAATTGCGCAATTACAACCATTATAAGTTTAATATGATAACATAAGGGGAAGATTGTAAACAGGAAAAAAAGAGAAATGCAGAGTTGTTCTCCCATTAATGCCGTTTTGGTAGCATTGAAAGGCCTGGTTGATGTTCTTCGAAAAAAGGCTCATCATTATCTTGATTGCTCATGGGCCTTCACTTGGCTTAAAATATCCTAGAGAATTGGCTTGTCAACCTCTATTTCCAAGTCATTTTCGGTGATAAAGTAGCTGATTTTGTCACAATGGCCATCGCAGTTCAAGCGAAAGAGCGAACAAAACAATCCTGCATTCCTATAGCCTCACTTTCCACTGCAGTTTTTTTTTAATTTGCAGAATTGTTTTCGCAGAACAGCTTCCGGTGAGTGAGTTCGACAGTTGTTATTGGTGTAATTCTACTCTTGGTTCTATTCCAGCCCCATTCCTTAGGATTTTTACAGTTAACTAGCCATAGCAATACTGGTGGTAAACTCTTAAACATGTGTATCAAGTTGCATTTTCTGTTGGAGGATGCGGCGCTATATTTGCAGCGGTCTTAAAAGAATTCTTAGTCTTACTGTAGTAATAATGCTATGAGCTAGTGCAGTACCCCTCTTCTAGCATTTTTTAAGGTCTCCTTTTCTTTTTCTTAAAAATGTTTCTATGAAAATCTCTATGGTTTCTGTAATGAGAGACTCATTCTCTTTCAAAATTCGTCTGGATGAGGATATTGGGTAGATTTGTAAACCTGAGACCGAAAATCTTCAGCCACTATCATAGCCGTAATCTAAACAGTACGCCGTCATTCTTCCTGGGGAGATGACCATCGTTGTTGATATCAAACATCACCCAAAATTTTATAACATGTGTTCTTGAATCAAAGAACAGGTACCTTTTTTACAGTGGTAGATATAACAATATCTTCTTCACACTTGTTTAGAAGCTGTTTTGACTGAAGAGCAGTATTTACCTGCTTTAATCTGGTATCTTAATTATTCTATAGAAAATTGGTATTTTTCTTCATTTCCCTTCCGATAAAATAAATGACTTGCACAGCTGTGTCTATATCATAGGCAAATGGACTTTTCTGCGTCTTTGTGGGTTTTGCGAGCTAATAGGGCTTTTTCATATATTTCAATGGATACTGCCTATCAGCAGTAACCAAGTCAGTCACATCCAGTCCGTAGATTATGGCAAGCCCCAGCTCATCATCATGATTTTCAGAAAGTAGTTTAACTTTTAAAAGGACTGTCAATGTACGATATATTTCGTTTTGTAATTACTTTATGAATTTCTTTTGCTTTAAAGCATAGTGGGATTTTTTCTCCAAACAAAAAGTAACAAAAAGTAACTTTGAAGCGAAAGCTATTGTACTGTTGGTTTTCTACGTCTTCAGAAATCCTCTTCAAGTTGCCGCAATGTGTTTTTCGTTTCTGTACTGTTTACGACCTTTTTTATGGATCCTTAGGCTAATGTCAGACGAACGTCTTTTTGCACGCTTTTTTCCCTACATATCATCCCTGCACAATGCTAGCGGCATTGTGTAGGGATGATACGTAGGGAAAAAAGCGTGCAGAAAGACTTTCGTCTGACATTCGCCTTAGAGTCTCCTTGTTCAATAAATAATTCCTTTTCTCATGTTTTCGTTTTTTACTTGCTAATCTGAAGGACTCCACACCTTTGGATTTCACTTCTGTTACTTTAGTACCGCCCATTAACTCCGTGTCAAAGATAAAACGCTTCTCTGCCATCATGAATATCACTTCACGTCTCACAGAATCGTTTTAAAACACATAAGTTTTAATTAAATGCACACTGCACATACATTAAAGTAAAGGCATAACTTACCGTCGAGACGTCTAGAAACAAACTGAGAGCTGAGCTTTAAATTTCAACAAGAGCCACAAAAGCCCTGATGGAGAGGAGAAGGGGGTCAAAGGTGAAGGGCTTCTTGTAATATCATGTGCGTGGCGCCATGGAAGTGTTTCATGGACACCCACTCACTCGTTTTGCATTCACAAAATATTACATTAAGCGTTTTCGACATCCGATTGTGGAATTTGACTATATCGTTAAAATCCTTTTTACTCGTATTTACAAAACTATTCATCTTAGAAAGAAACATTGTGCGACAAAAAAACAAAAAACTCGATACACACGTCTAAGATTTTACTACCAGTACAGCTATTGCTAGGTAACTGTAAATAAAAAAGAAAAATGCCCAGCTAAACGGGTGGCATTGAGCTCACAGGCTACTCACACTAATTGTATATTATACTCTTATTTTAAAGAATAATGCACCTAAAAAAAATCAGTGAAGGGGAATTATCCCCTGTTTCCCCCTTTAAACTTAACCAGTGAACCTCCAAATCTAATCACGGAAGCTCCTTAACATAATAAACCGGTATACCAAATTTGGAGCAAATCGAATAATGATGCAAAAAAACCCATTTATCTAAATTAAGGGGGTGGACTAGCCCCCCTTTATCCTTAACCAATGAATTCCCAAAACGAGTCAGGGAAGTTCCTTACCATAATAAACCGGTATACCAAATTCGGAGTAAATCGAATAATTCTGCATGAAAAAACCATTTATCTAAATTAAGAGGGGTGGGCTAACCCCCCCTTTTCTCCCTTTATCCTTAAGGGGTCTCAGGACTCTTAAAGCTTTAAAATTTTCAAAATTTTAATTTTTTTAGATGTTAAACTCCTATTTTTTCTGAACATTTTGACATAATTGTTTCCTTGAAATTCCTATTAGAACTGAAGTTATGGCTTTTACATTTATACACGTTCAATAGCTGAAGCGTCGTTTCGGAAACTTTGAAGCCATTTTTCTCTAAATGACGTTTTTGGGCATAACGCGCACGATATCTCAAAAACTTATGAATATTTTTTCATAAAATTTTCAAAACACATGTTTCATGTTAGTCTGTATAAACGGAACCTAAAATTTCCTTTTATTGTTCAAAACAATATTTTTTTAGGTGATTATACTGTTGAAATTTTCGTAATTTTGCATTATCTAAATACAAACTTTGTATTAAAAATATAAAAAAGCTTTAAATACACATTTATTTAGGTTCAGGGTAATTATTACAATTTGAAGAATAAGCAGGCACCAAAATTTTCTTTCTAGTTGCAATACTTATTTTGTAATCGTGCGCGTAAGGTGTTATGCCGATTTTTTGCTCGTCAACTGTCTAACAGTTTGGAGCCCCCTGTAAATGCTAATTCTGCATCTTATAATTTTTTAAATACATGAAATGAAAGAACATACTTATATATTTTATTCCAATTAAAATTGTGTCTTAAGATCAAATACATTTTAATATATTAAATGTTGAAAATGGTCTCTTTTTTTATTTTTTCCAATTGTAAGAGTCCTGAGACCCCTTAACCAATGAACCCCCAAAACTAATCAGGAAAGTTCCTTAACTTAATAAACCGGTGTACCAAATTCAGAGCAAATCGAATAATTCTGCATGAAAAACCCATTTATCGGAATTAAGGAGGGGTGGACTAGCTCCACTTTTCCCCCTTTATTCTTAACCAATAAACCCCCAAAACTAATCAGGGAAGTTCCTTAACATAATAAACCGGTATACCAAATTCGGAGCAAATCGAATAATTCTGCATGAAAAATCCATTTATCTGAATTAAGTGGGTGGACTAGCCCCCTTTTCTCCTTTTATTCTTAACCAATGAACCCCCAAAACTATTCAGGGAAGTTCCTTAACATAATAAACCGGTATACCAAATTCGTAGCAAATCGAATCATTCTGCATGAAAAACCCATTTATCTTAATTAAGGGGAGTGGACTAGGCCCCCTTTCCCCCTTTATACTTAACAAATGAACCCCCAAAACTAATCAGGGAAGTTCCTTAACATAATAAACCGCAATACCAAATTCGAAGGAAATCCAATAATTCTGCATGAAAAACCCATTTATCTGAATTAAGGAGGAGTGGACTAGCCCCCCTTTTCCCCCTTTATTCTTAACCAATAAACCCCAAAACTAATCAGGGAAGTTACTTAACATAATAAACCGGTATACCAAATTCGGGGCAAATCGATCATTCTGCATGAAAAACCCATTTATCTGAATTAAGGGGGGTGGACTAGCCCCCTTTCCCCCTTTATACTTAACAAATGAACCCCCAAAACTAATCAGGGAAGTTCCTTAACATAATAAACCGGTATACCAAATTCGGAGCAAATCGAATCATTCTGCATGAAAAACCGATTTATCTGGATTAAAGGGGGGGGGGATTAGACCCCCTTTCCCCCTTTATCCTTAACCAATGAACCCCCAAAACTAATCAGGTAAGTTCCTTAACATAATAAACCGGTATACCAAATTCGGAAGCAAATCGAATCTTTCTGCATGAAAAACCCATTTATCTGGATTAAGGGGGGGGGGATTAGACCCCCTCCCCCCTTTATCCTTAACCAATAAACCCCCAAAACCAATCAGGGAAGTTCCTTAGCATAATAAAGCGGTATACCAAATTCGGAGCAAATCGAATAATTTTGCATGAAAAACCCATTTATCTGAATTACGTGGGTTGACTAACCCCCTTTCCCCCCGTTATCCTTAACCAATGCACCCCCAAAATTAATCAGGGAAGCTCCTTAACATAATAAACCGGTATACAAATTTCGGAGCAAATCGAATAATTCTGCATGAAAAACCCTTTTATCTGAATTAAGGGGGGGGTGGACTAACCCCCCATTTTCCCCCTTTATCCTTAACCAATAAACTCACAAAACTAATCAGGGAAGCGCCTTATCACAATGAACCTAGAAAAAAAATTTTAAGCAAATCGGATGTTTCTATCAAGAGTTATCGCGTTACGTACAAACGTACGTACGCACGCTCATACATACATGTGGATGTGGCTTGCGGTTCCCAAAACATTCTAAACCACATCCTGACCGCAGTAAGAGGTTCAGCTAAAATCCCATGAGAACTGACAGAGTGGACAAATTCTAAAAAACAATAAACCTGATGAGTTAGTAATTTTGAGCCCCAGAATGAGAGCGAAGGTTCTATGAAACTTCAGAGTTGTTCTGCGAGCTGACTTGGTAAGACGTACCAGTCAAGCTGCTTAGAACGCGTCGGAGTATCTTAAAAGCGGTTAGGCTGCCGTAAGAAATTCCCCCTCATCCTCCTAAACCTTGTACATTGTTACTGTGATCTGTAAGTAGAATTCATGCTTTAATCAAGACATCATTAAACTCTGATTGTTTCTATACTAGCGAGTGTTTAATCAGAAGTATTCATCACCAAAGTTCAGCTACAGTCAACCCCACCAATTCCACATGGGGGATATCGGCCGGGTCGAATCCAACTATTTTTCAAGCCTCTAGACATCACTGAAATCGTGCGTGAAATCCAACTTCTGAAATATTTAAGATCTGCGAAGATTCTGTCCGAAGCTCTATCCGATAAGGAAAGAGCGAGAGAAAGAAGATCTAATGACCTACTTATCTGTTATCGAGTCACCCGTTTTTCTCTGTCTGTGTGAAAGAAGACATCGGTGATATTTTTTTTCGTTCGCACTGGATATAATCAAGCCATTCGGTGTGCTCTTTTAAAAAAGTATACCAATTTGGAAGTAAGCTTTCAACTATTTCTTATTTAGCCATGTTATTGCAAGATATACGGCCGGTGTTAGCTCAAATGAATTCGGCACGAGTTGAACGAATCAAAATTCTACATACCTTGGTATTCGGCTCTGATGAAAATAGAAATAATCGGAAAAATTTACGGAAGTTTCAGGGATTCAAATTTAAAATAGGGGATCCTGAATTTGACGATAAAATCACTGAAACGGCTAAAATCTTCCCCTTAGCCCAACTCCTTTCCATGGCAACTTTACTTTGTCTAGACATTGCCGGTAATGAGGCGAACATTTCGCGACGTATTATTGAAGCCCTTCCAGACCTAACAAAATTCCAGTCCTCCATTTCACCACAAACCGATTCCAAGCCTGATGATGACGATTCTCGCAATACTTTGCAATCCAATCCATTAACGAATTTTTCTGGTACCACTTTGCAATATAATGCTGCCATTTCTCCTCATTCGGAACCGCGTCAGTCCATTTGTTTTACCGATTTCGAAAATTTAATTACACCTTTTTCCGGCAAGCCAGTAGAAAACATTCTACAATGGTTAGAAAGATTTGAAGGCTCGGCCACAACATTTCAACTGAATGAGTTGCAAAAATTTCTTTTCGTCGAAAGGGCCCTCAAAGGTACCGCATTGTTATTTGTCCGCAGTGAGCCAGAATTAACATCGTACGCAGCGTTAAAGCAAGCGTTAATACAAGAATTCGCGCATATTTCCTTTTCCGCCCAAATACATGAAATGCTAGCTTCAAGTCAGCTACTTGTAAGTCCGACGAAAAAATGAGTGAGTATTTTTAATAATGAAAGAGATTGCCCAACGAGCGAAAATAGACGACGCATCACTCATGCATTATGTTATCACCGGTATTAGAGATATACCTAACAATAAAGCAATTTTTTTTGGCTGTCAAACTCTCACCGAATTTAAAAGTAAGCTTCAAATTTATCAGCAAATTTGCGATCAAAGTCCCCACCATCGCCAGTCACAGCCGCGGCCTACACATGTCAGTAATAAACCCCTACACGCGGAAAAAGTCACGAAAACGATTTGTTTTTCTTGCGGAGAACCTGAACACCATGCGAAAGATTGAGTACATAAAGACAAAGGAATTAAATGTTTTTCGTGTAACGAATTTGGACACAAGAGTTATAACTGCGCTCAGACCACCCGCCGTAAAGTGTCAAACTCAGACACCTCTCCCCCTGCAATTCGAGTAGTAGAATTGGATAAACCGCGTCAAAACATGACGAAATTAGTGAAAATTGCAGACTTAGCGATACATGGGTTGATGGATACCGGTTCGCACATTACGTGTGTAAGAAAAGATTTGTACCGCTTACTGGGTTCCCCCACCCTCAACGACGCAAGCTTACAAATCGCAGACTTCGTTAACAGCAGTGTCACACCAATCGGGTCGTTCAGCACAACCATCTCTATAGACGACAATGCGTATACCACCACAGCTTATGTCATAGAATTTTCTCGCATGAACATTCCTCTCATCATCGGAAGAGACATAATTTCCCCGGGAATACTCACTTGTGATCAGAACGGCATCTCACTCCAAAAATCACCTCCACCCGAAATATCTGTCAATTATATCACCGTTTGTGAAGGTGTACACAACGTAGACGTAGACCACAAACAAGAGAATGTCGTGTTACAGAGCTTAGTTTCAAGTATCCCAGAACTTTGCGAGGACGTGCCTTCTCAGATCCTACCATCTCCTAATTGCTCTCGTCACCACGCACCTGTGCAAAAGACGTTCGTTGCTCGAAATTCCCTTGTGTACGTACTATGCTTCTTACTCGTCATGTTACATTCCGCAAGTGCATCGCGTACCTGTGTTTCTGATATGGGAACTTTCATCCATTTTCTCGAGGCATATTTTACACTGTGTATGACGGAATATTTTTACAGCTCACTAGTGCCAGCTCTTCCCAATACTAGGAAAGTAAAAACACGTCACCGAAAATGGAAACGAAACAAACTTCGTTCACGCACAATATAGCTACAAAAAGACAGAGAAGAAAGTGTTTTTTTAAGTATGCTTCTTTTAGTGTTGTTTTCACCGTGCTCTACTATTGTTTCAAATAAGCATCCGCGCTGCGAAAGTGTGTTTTTTTTTGTTTCGCCGTAGGGGATGTTATTTTTTGTGTATGTGATGTCAAACAGTTAATTACTCCTCCTACATCAGTGTGCATATTTTTTTTATTATCTCACGAAATGTTCGCGTATCTATAAACACCTTATCAAGACTGCATTTCCAGTACGTATATTTGTATTTTTATTTATCTGGATTCCATGATTCAGACTGTATTTCCTCATCAATGACTGATCGTTATCAGCATATCCTATTAGCATTTCCAGTGAACTCAGTTGACGAACCATACTTGTTTTTTTTTTCTATTTTACTTTTTCAAGTATCAACCGCGATTAGACTCAGTATTTTTTCCCTTCTTTTTACCAGTGTCAAGAACTTACTTGTAATAAACAACTGACTATTACTTTACTTTGCCAGATAAGATGATCTTTTTTTTTCGCTCTTAGAATAAACAACCTACAGCTAACAAAATTCAGATGGAATAAGTGCTTTATTTTTACTATTCCATGAGTGTGAGATATGCACGGATTTTTGAAGATATTTTGTTTTCCTTTTTTTCACACACTACTTCAAGAAGCTATTTATTTTAACATCCTTCTGTGTTTTATTTGTATATATTTAGTAATTTCTTTGATATATTTTGAAATGTTTGATTCAAATAATTGTTTAAAATATTAGCATGTACCCCCCCCCCCCCTTCCCTAACACCTACATTTGATTTTTTTTTCTCTTTCGCTGTATAGCAACTGACTGTTTGCACTACTTAGGACGAATTTTTTTTCTTTCCTTATGTTAAATTTTTAAGACGAATGACGAAAAATATTTTAATGACGAAAGACGCGAAGTTCCAATGTGGATCTTCTTAAAAGACGAAAGACGGTCATGTTCTCATGACACACGAAGACGTTTTTTATTTTCTTTTTCTTTTTTTCGAAGACTTTTTTTTTCCTCACGTAGTGTAATGCAATTCAGCCTATGCATTGCAATGGAAAAGCCAAAATTTAAATTACATTTTTTTTATTTGTGTTTCGTCAGTTCTCTCCCTTTTGGCCTCTAATTTTTTTTTTTAAAGATAAGTTTTTTTTTCTTTTAACTTTAAAAATTTCAAAAATTTTTGTTAGTGTTTTTTTTAAGATAAATTTTAATTTGCCCTTTTCTTGCTGCTTTTGCTCTCACGTGTGCAGGGGCGCACACCTGACAAGATGCCCGAGTGTGGATGTGGCTTGCGGTTCCCAAAACATTCTAAACCACATCCTGACCGCAGTAAGAGGTGCAGCTAATATCCCATGAAAACGGACAGAGTGGACAAATTCTAAAAGACAATAAACCTGATGAGTTAGTAATTTTGAGCCCGAGCCTGAGAGCGAAGGTTCGATGAAACTTCAGAGTTGTTCTGCGAGCTGACTTGGTGAGACGTACCAGTCAAGCTGCTTAGAACGCGTCGGAGTATCTTAAAAGCGGTTAGGCTGCCGTAAGAAATTCCCCCTCATCCTCCTAAATCTTGTACATAGTTACTGTGATCTGTAAATCAGTGGCGTGGCGTGAAATTTTTCGGTGGTCATCGCAATTATTTAAGTTTGTGGTGAAAAATTATTAACTCTAAAATTCAATGGTTGAATGTTCAAAAAAGAAACTTTAAATCTTACCTTCACTTATACATGAACTCCAAATGTTCTGCTAAAACTGGATCGTAGAGTTTTAAAAGCTTATTAAGAGTTTTAAAATATTGCTTGGTCATCGCCGCATCCAGCGATGACCGGACGCCACGCCACTGCTGTAAATAGAATTCATGCTTTAATCAAGACATCATTAAACTCTGATTGTTTCTATACTAGCGCGTGTTTAATCAGAAGTATTCATCACCAAAGTTCAGCTACAGTCAACCCCACTAATTCCACATACATACAGAACCGGCGGAGCGGGCACATTAGCTCTCAGGCTTTGATAGCTGTGAGCTAAAAAGCTAAGGAATGGGGCTGGAATAGAACCAAGAGAAGCACAACACCAATAACAACTGTCAAACTTACGCACGAGAAGTTGCTCTGGTAAAACAATCCTGCAAATGCCAAACAAATTTCAGTGAAAAGTGTGGCTATAGGAATGCAGGATTGTTTTGTTCTCTCCTTCGTTTGAACTGCGATAGCCTTAGTGAGAATCTCAACTCCTTCATCTCCGAAAATGACTTGGAAATAGAGGTAGACAAGTCAATTCTCTACGATATTTTATGCCAAGTGAAGACCCAACCTGAGCAATCAAGATAACGATGAGCCTCCTTTCGAAGAACATCAACCAGACCTTTCAAAGCTACCAAAATGACATTAATGGGAGAAAAATTCTGCATTTATCTTTTTTTCCACTTTACAATCTTCCACTTATGTTATTATATTAAACTTATAATAGTTATAATTGTACAGTTATAAACTTTTAATAGTTATAATTAGATTGGTAGGAAAATGAAAATTGGTGCTCTCATCTGTTTTGTGTCTAGTATTTGTGTTTTATATTTTTCTTAATTACCCGATTTCAATTTATTTTGTTAATAAATATATAAAAGGCTTAAAACATGGTAAGCAAATGTTAACATATTGAAACTGCAACTACAATTATCTAAAAAGCTTCAAATTGGTGATCGAAATGGATGCATTGTGATTGTATTGCGTTTTCGTCATCCGATGATGAAATTTGAGTATAGGGGAGACCAGGGAGGGTTGACCATGCGGGAGGCTTAATCCACCCATCAGTTTTCATATTTAAAAGAATTTCAGAGTTTTATCAATAGGTGTCAACCAAAGCTAACGAAGTGCTCAAACAACAGTCTCTGTTTCCTACACGTAATCGAAATAAGTGCGGAAAAAATCAATTGTGAGGCATTTTCAATCTAAAAGTTGTGTTTCTTAGAAATATTTTGTAAGTTTTTTTCAGATAAAATATATCACAGAAATTTAAGTAATGTAAGTAATGCATATATATTGACCTTTCATTCCTGGCATAAAGATTATACAGTTAGTTAGGCTTAACATAACAATGTACTATTCTTTAGAAAAAGGCTATGCGTGGAGGATTGACCCAGTCAATGTGAGGGAGGTTTGACCAGATGTTCAAGGCTCCATCACCACATTCACGAAGGGAAACGAGAATTCTCGTTTTCATTCAAAAAACATCATTGACTAAGGGCGTGGCTTCTACCTTACAGAAAATGCATTTATTTATGTCATGCTGCCCATATTTTTTTAGACTGTAAGACATTTTATTTTAAATTCTTTCATTGAAAGATATTTACCGATGCATAAACTTGGGAAACCAATCTAGAACACCAATTTACAAAAGAGTTTCAGAACAGGGAGGAGATTCTACTGTTTTAAAATTCAGATTTGATAAAAATTGCCCGTCGGCCCGTCGGCACTGTGCATAATGAAAGATTAATGGTTATATATAAAAATGAATGTAAATTTATTCTGCAAAGTTACAGTAAAATAGGGTGATGGAAAATAAAACGCTTAAAACTGATTAAAGAAAGATGTAAAAAATTGCTATTTGCACTTCACGAAAAAAATTAATGAAATATAACTGCGAAAGTTGATAGGAACTAGCAGTCTGAACTGTTTCAGGGGCAGTGGTATGTTTATGAAACCAATTGATTTTAATTCCCAAACTCCACAATGGCACCAGAATTTCGCTAAGATCTTTACAATTTAATATGTATGAGAAATATAGGCTTTTTATATTTCCAAAGAAATTTGTTCGTATATTCCGGTGCCAGTCATTTATTTCAACATTTTAGTACCAAAAGTACTTTGCCTCTGAAAGGGTTAAAAGATTTTTAAAGATAAGTTAAGTTCTCATGCGGCTGCAAAAGAACATAGCATGGAGAGAAAAACTTCAGGAAGGTATGTAGAAAAATTTCAACATAATGAATAGAGTGAGATGAAGCCAAACTATGTGACAAGTAGAGTTGTCAGGTCGAATATCACAAAAAGTAGGACAAGGAGACAAAAATATCGGGATAGTAGCTGCTAAATCCGGACATTATAGTGCATGAAACCCTATAGGAACAGAAACCTGTCTCTAGCGGAACACTGTCTTAAATGTTAAAATTTCATTTCCCTCTTATACAATTATACCTGCTCAGATAAAATCCTGTTTAAAACAAAAATTTTCTCCACTGACATACGATTACGCCTAAACAGTTTGTTAAAGCATCATATTTTCAAAAATATTTTTTATAATAATTAAAGCACGTAACATAAAGTTATTTTGCTTTTTTTTTTAACTGATCTTATTTCTCTTCACAAATATTTCAATATAAAACAAAGTGGATCAAGCCTCTCATACAGTGGGTCAACCCTCCCATATGTGGGGAGCCTTGACCCATTATTTTCTCATGATTAAAATCAATCATTTTTCAAATTTCTTATATATTACACTTATATAGCAATTTTGTTTTGATAGCTGATTATATATCGAATAAAATGATATATAAAACTTTATTCTATGTTGCATATTTAAAAAATAAAAATCATTTTATAAAAAGTGGATCAACTCTCCCTAGCGTCCCCTATCGGTAAAATTATTTTTGCTCGTATTGCCAAAAGTATTCATCTTAGAAAAAAAACGTTGAATGTGAAAAATGTAGGAACTTGTCTCTAGTTTAATTTGGTGCAGCAGTTTTCTCAAAAAAGTTTAACTCTCCAGAGACTACAATGGAAAACCCGATATTTTCCTGGTTTTTCGCTTATAACTTTTTAAGCCGTCCCGATACGAGGTGGAAAAGTTTAAAATCGTGTTCAGCACCCCAAAGAATATAAAGGAAGAAAGAGAAAAAAACTTCTCCAAAACTTTTCAGGCAGACGCCTTTTTTGGTCTAATTTTACTGGACTAATACTCCAAAGTTTAAAAATAAGAAAAATTTGCATTTTTGACTCTCTTCTTCAATTTTCTGCAAAAAATAAAATTCGCTTATACCGTTATTTTATATAAGACTTACAATATATCATTTAACTGTTTTGAGCAGTGTACTTATGTCTCTATATTGATAGGTTTGTTGGTTGGTAGCATTTCACAATAGCCATCCTATTGCCCATGTATGGTCTTTAATTATATGTTAGTTTGTTAGATTTAGTATTATTTCTTATTATTATTCTTTGTTTTTGAAATCTCTAAAATACGTATAAATAATATATATATATATATATCAAAAAATAATTAATTTTCGATGTAATTTTTCTTTCGGTTATAAGTTTTTTTCGAGACGGTTCCGAGAAAAGCGTATAAGATGTAAATGACGTTAAATACTTTGCCGTATCCAGTACATAAAAATTTATGTAAACCCTTTTTATAAAATCTCAGATTTTGAATAATGCACGCAAGACCTCAGAGATATCTATATATCGCAAAATATTGGCACATCATTTAAATCAAAATTGCAAATTAATAGCAAGACCCGAAACTTAAACAAATATTGTTGCTCAAAATGTCAGGAAAATCTATGGTTTCCGATGCAACTTTTCATTCAAGCTGATCTTGAATATATGTTATTTAGAATTCCGTATAATTTAGTTTAAAATATAGTTTAGAGTACAGTTAAGAAATTTCGAGTTTGTTTGGAAATTTCATTCAATAGAATTTTGCCCACATTAATGAAAAAGTAGAGGTTACATCACCAATTGAAATTAATATTATAAAAAGGATCATTTAATTCAAAACAAATTTTTATTTCAAATTTATACATTAATTAATTTTGCTGTACTTATATAATAAATAAAACAATGCTACATTAACAATTTAACAGAAAAAAATAACCTCAGCAATTTCAGCAGTTTAATAAAAATTATCTGCAAAGTGAACAAATATTCTATAAATGTAGCATGGTTCATGCTCGATTTTATATGCAGTGGTGGACAAAATAATTGCATTGCCTAGAAAAATACGTCTTTTGTCATTTCAGCGCATTTTTTTTTTTGTTTCCCAAAATTAATTTATTTGCTTCAAAGGAACGTATGGCATCATTGCACGCCACTATTGGATCGTACAATAATTAAAAAGTAATGTATCAACCAGTTTTCATAAATTTTTTATTCTGTGAAAGCGTTGGTTCTATACTTTCCATTGACACCCCGGAAAAAAAGTTCGGCAGTTGTTTTAAGTAAAGAAGTGTTTTCGATAAGAGTGATCACCAAAATAATAGGATGTCATCAATCTACAATTGCTATAGGAATTAAATTGAAGCTTCAAACAAGTGATGTCAAGAATCAGGCCGATAGAGGGGAAGTACTACGTCTAAAAGTCGATATCTGAACTTGATGTGTCTCTGTAATCGTCATGCAAGTAGTCTTGATTTAAAAGTTTGAAACTACTGTAATGTTAATATAAATGCACAAGCTGTCCAAACTCATCTTACATAACATATTATGCATCCTTATCGCATCTTATTAAAGCTTTTACTTATAAAACAAAATGCAGAAGCGACTTGCTGGGCGCAAAAAGATCATTCCTGAACAAGGGCTCCGTTCGACTCCGTAATTGTTTCGGACGAATGTAATCTTAGCCTCCACTGATCGGACGGAAAGCGGTATGTCAGGGGACAAAAAGTGAAGCATGTCACCGATTTTTAAATCCATATTGAGTCAAATGGTCTGTAAAAGCATATGAAGCAAAGGGATTGGACGACTGCAATTATTAGTGGATATAAGCTTTCAGTAACATCTTGGAGGAGTGTTTAAAGCCAGTTCTTCGAAAAATAATTTTAAAGTTGTAGAAAAATACATTTTTTAAGAAGACTTAGTACCCTGTCATAAGGCGAAATTGGTAAGTACAATCTAGTTTATTCGTAAAGGATTTTGTGGTGTCATTTGCAAGTTTTTATCTCCACAACATAACGTATATTAAGAAAGTAATTTTCCACCTATTTTCCCACTTTAGGTGCCGGCATATCTGAAAAAATCTGGTATTAAAGCTATGGACTGGGTTGAGAATAGTCCTGATCTTAATACCATTCAAACTTGTTGGTTTATTGCGTTTTGCTGAAATTGACAAAAAGAAGCAAGCTACCTAGTTTAAATTAAAGGAAAGCATTATTAGGGTTTGGTTTCATGAAACTTCATTTCTGGTTAATAACTTTGTTTCATGTTTTTATAAAAAGTGCATTTTCCCTTTCAGATTTTTCTTTTGCATAATTAGATATTTCAATAATCGAATTTTTATGGCTAATTAAAACTAGACGTTTATTTTAACGCAACAACATTATCCTTACATGAAACATAAGCATAAAAAATATTATTTGCACACATTTTAAATTTTTTACAGGTGATACAATTTTTTTGTCTGCTACTGTATATCATCACTATGAGTTAATAAATATGTATCGAGATAGTACTTTCAAAAACAAAAAGATTTTATTCAGTGAAATCATGATGTGAAAATTGGACCTTATCATGATGTAGCGCACATAATTGAAAAATGCGTATCATAAATGTTTTTGGAATAATATAAGTTTTTGGTTTCATTTCAAGGTGGTTGTGGTGGTGTTTTGTTACGGCCAATTTTCTGTGCTAGGTAAAAAGCCCAGAGGGGAGTACCCTCCTTAGGGGTCTTTCCAAGGGATCCTAATGAGTACTTACTAAATCTCAAGTACAAAAGTTGCAGTGAAAAGTTTTCCCAGTAGATTTGTACAGAATTAAGAAAATTCGTTAATTACGTCCTTTAATAAGTTAAGAATTTTAATTATGAATATTAATTAAGAGGAGAAACGAATTATTTTTTATTCTTAATGCAAGCTAACTGAAATTGTCTCACATAGAGTTGTTATCTTTTTAAACTGTTTTCATTACCAAGAAAGATATTAAACGTACTTTCCATACATGTGGAGTTCGTTACATTCTGCATTATATTCCTTATTTGTAACTGAAATTATTTTGCTAGACATTGAGTTTAGTTTTACTAAAATATGCAATTTCAACATAATATGCCAATTCCACTTCAAAAATTAACTTTCTTGCACACAGAAAGATGTAAGGAACAAGAAGTATTAAATGTCAAGGGCATTTTGGAAAGACACTCATTCATTCAGAAATATGTCGAATATGCCTATAGAAGAGAATTTCAAAATATGCTTGTTTTCATATTTCTTTTTATTCGGTTTTTCCTTTTTACTTCTTTTAAAAGAAAATAGGTAAAAAGTTTGAAACCTCTTGGAAGATATTTGAATAAAAATATTGAAATGCTAAAAAACAGAACCTGTGTTTGAAAATACTTTTCTCCTTAGCTAGTCGACATTATATTATTAAAATCTTTATATCTACGAATTAATTTTTTACCTGGCATTTAAGCACTCACTTCGGTGAAAAATAGTTTTTCAAACTTTAGAAGGCTGAAGTTAAAGATAAAAGGTAGATATCTGATAAGAATTTAAATTTATCATCAAAATTCTAGTAATATTTGAGAAAATTAATCTACAGTTTGGTTCAGGGGTTACTTCATGGAAAAATGTATTTTTCAGTCTTATATAATTAAATGTTAGTGATCTTTATTAACTTAGTGGTTATATATATATTTTTTAATTTTATGAATTTATTACTTATCCATTCATACAGTAGTCACATTAAGGGTAAATCTTCTTCTGGCGTGCATTTCTTGTTATAAAATTTTATCAATAACTATTATTCCTTATATGGAAAATAGTATATTATATTTCACGAAAATAACCAACTAATTATTTTAACTAATTTTGGAAAATAACAAGAATCTTTTATATTTTCGGAAAAGTTATCAGGATTATCCTTCAGATATATTATTATTATTATTATTATTATCATTATCATTATTATTATTATTGTTATTATTATGCAATTTATGAACCTGAGGATAATTCTGTCAATTCTTGCTTTTTAAAGAAAAAGGGTAGATCCTGGAAATTTTTGGTTTTCAATTAATTTTTTATGAACTCTACAGGATAGGGGATAAACGTATTTATAAAGGTATAGTAACAATTTTAGCTGGGGGCATAGTCATTTTATTTATGAGAGACCTTATTTTAAGGAATATTTCAAAATTCTTCTTTTAAATTTTAAGTTGTTCAAAACCAATGACTGCTCTATTATGCAAAATAACTGGAACAAATAGTGAATTGCAATATTGAAGTTTTACATACTATCATCAAATCAAATATATCCAGGGGAAAAATTAGTTAAATATCCTGAATAAGAAAAAAATAGTGGGAAGTATGCAGCCTTGAAAATTAGAAAAAAAAATTAAAACTTTATTTAAAATTAGCATATAAATCTTAGACGTGTTTTAAATTTATATATGATATTGAATCACAGAATAAACGGTAATCGTATATTCAGATATTGTTTATAATTTTGATGGTAATTTATGTATTTAAGAAAAAACTCATTTTGGAAACTTTCTTTCATAAATAAATAGATATATATATTTAGAAAAATAAAAACCCTTTTCTGCAATTAAATTACTTTTTACTTTAAATAACAAATTAAATTTCTTATTTTACACTATAACCATGATTTTAAAAAATATTACATTAATATTGATGGTTTTTTTTTTTTAACACAAGAAATAAGAACTGAGTAAAAGACTTCCATTATCCCATAAGAAGTTTTCTGCTGATAATGTAACATTAAATCATTTTCTAATATACATAATATTCCCAAAAGAATTATAAAATATTCGAGAAATTTAACTTTTATATTGCGAATAAAAATAGATGTTCTATTTAAAAAACACCAATTTTTATACCAGATATGAAAAGGTATTCATAATATGCTGAAAAAATATCTATTATAGCTTTTCCAGTTAAAATGGCCTCCAATATGTCTATTCTTATCTTTCTGCTCAGAGTGAAATAATAAGGAAAAGAAGAATATATCCGATTGTCCCCTGGGATCAGTAAAAATACCGTATTTATCGTTCCGTTTTTTTTTCAATATAAGAATTTTTCTTTATTGTTGTTGTTGTTTTGAGAAATTATCAGATGAAAAAAAAAACTCTTTCCCCTCTGGAGTTTGAATCAAATGTCTAATCACATAAATGTTTCCAAATGAAATGTTTGCATAGAGAAAAAGCACCTGAATGGAAATTTGTTGATAAAAAAATACAATTTTGCCTTTTTAAAGGATAATAACAAAAGTAGTAGTTTCTGCATCAAAATTCCATACGTCAAATATTTTTTTTCATTTATACAAATAATTAATAATGTGGTCTAAGTTTTTTTTTTTATTAGGATTTAGCTGAACCTGGTATAGTGACCACTGAAATTCAGTGCACAGATGATTTGTATATGGATTTCGAATTATTAAATTCCAAATTAGGAGCAATTTAAGAGATATTACTTACCATAATATTACTGTTAGATGTAGTTTTGCGAATTTTGTGGATATTTATTGTCACTGCCGCAATTTCCGAATATTAATATTTATCTTATTTAATGACATATTAAATACAGCAAAAATTATAATTGTGTACATGTGATTGATAAAGACGACAAAAAAGTTTGATATGAATTAAAGCTGATTCTAAAACAAAGTGTCTGAAAATCTACTTCCCATACTTTTCCAGCTTTAGTCTACAAATCTGCTTCTATGAGTGCTCTTTACGTAGGGACCTCAGAAAAGTTGGTGAAATAGCTGGAAAACTTTAAAGAAGCCTCTCTCAGCAAATTAAATACAGATAAAGGAATGAAAACTGAAAAAGATTATACTTTAGCGTCCAGGCGTCTTTAAAATGATGTTTTTTTTTTTTTTTTTTTAAGGGGTTTCCACGTGTGACGGCCTGTATTTTAACCCTTAAATGCCTGATGTTGCCTTTCGGCAACATACTCAATTTAGGCTTATAAATACTATTAGAATAATATTGAAGATAGAATGCCTAATGTTGCCAATAAAATACATTCTGAAAATAATATTAAATCGATTTTCAACATTTATATGGCAACACTTGTGCTGTTTAAGAATAAAGATTGTTTCAATTGTTGATACATGCTTTTTTGTTTTGTTTGGAAGCTTGCGAAATACCCTATTTTGTTCTGCAATGAGCAAGCAAAATCTATTTCTTATCATAGTTCTCAAAATTCTCGTGTGTTTAATATTATAGAATTTTATGAAGGAAAATTATTTGTTCAAATAAACACCAGTACTGCTGATTAGTAACAAACAGTTTTTTAACCGTAAACCATACTTAAAACAAAATATGATTTTTTAAAGTATTTTTACCATGATTTATTTAAAAAAAGAAAGCGGAAAAACATTTTTTAATTGATTTTTCAAAACTCGGGCATTTAAGGGTTAAGCATTTTTTGGGAATTTTTTTCACGACAAATGAAAAAAAAAAGTAGAACTTTGAGTATTTTTATTATACTTTTATTGCTATTACAAGGATATATAAAACAATTTTCAAGCAAAAATCTTTATTAGAACGTAAGTTACACCATTCTGAAGACACCTGCCTCCAAAAAAAGGGCGCCCACTTCCTCCACGATTTCCGCTAATTGACTTATCTGAAAGAGAAAACAAAAACGGCCTTTTAATCTGTAAGCCTAAATGCATCGATTGAACTAGAGTCATTTGAAAATATTGAAAATTGGGTTTTGGGTAGACTTCTGAAAAAAAAAAAAATAATAAAATTTCCTGATTTTTTTTTTTTTTTTTTCGTTACGAAAAAAATAGAAATATTCGGAATTTTCGGATGATCCTAGATCACTCCGTACGTCTACATGTGTTGAATCTACTCTATAAATTTCAAGTGAATTGGTGAAATCGTTCTCGAGATATGATGGAGGAAATTTTGAAAAACAACGTTTTAATAAAAACGCGTTTAAAGTTTCAAGTACGGTTAAAACGGTGAAAATCTCAATTTACTATCAATCTGCGATGCCTGGTCTTTAGAGCATTCCTTCCTCTTCCTCTTGGAGGTCTTTCAATGCGGATTGCTCTGCTCTTGCTTCCATTCTGGCATTTTTCGCAACGACAAAATAAGTGACTCTAGCAATTTCCTTCTATACCTGTGTAAACCACTTAACTCGGCGCTCCAAACATCTGCTTCTTCTAAATGCTATATCTTTGTAACGAATTCGAATTTTAGAAAATTATTTTACCATCGTATTCTAGACATGTTAAGGAATCAATTTATGCAAAGGAAGAAAAAAATCGATTTTTTGAACCCATCACACGGGGGAAACCCCCTTAAATGATGAAATAGATGATTTTAGCAGTAAGGATTGTTGTATGGTCTGACGCAAATTAAATTCTACATTCAATTTAAAATATTTGGAGTGACTCTACTCCACTTTACGATCACAGGTAGACGTGTCCATAAAGTATGAAAAAATGGAAATTTATAAATTTCTAATGCAATGGAATCGGCTAACTTCGAATGCTGAACCGTCCGTTTAGGAATGGGAGACGGTATCTCCGCGTCACTCACGCTTGAGGACCTAATATTGATCACTTCTACTCTATTATATTTCCTTGGTGATTTTCTCTACAGAATCGGTCACAAAATATTTTGAAAATTGTTTAAAAATGGATTAGATTCTTAATACGTCGGCCTATATGGAGATAAATTTATATGGTTCCTTGGACTGTGGTCTATAACATATTCGCCCAATGGGAGCTTAATCAGAAAAATCGTTTCGTAGTACTAATTTCACCAACAAAAACTAAATCAAGATTAGAGCTTTATTGGTTAAAAAAGTCATATGTATTATTCGGTTTTTCTTTGCGGTATCATTTGTTCTTATTATGGAAAAAAATACTGAAATAAAAATAGTAATTCAATAGTACGTGGAAAATTTTGATGGTCTGATGTTTTTAAAATATATATGCATAAAATAAAAATCTGGAATCACTAAATATGGATCAACATAGTTTAAATTTAATTTCTTATAAAATTTTCATACTTTTTAAAAAATTTCATACTTAGTTCATTCAAATTTTATTTTTATTTCTTTGTTATTGTTAATTGGAAAATGGGTTAGGTTCAACGATAAGAAATGTGCTAAATGCTACAGTAAATGTTAGAGTTGCTAAAGTAACTATTCTCTTTCAAATAAAATATCACATAGTAGCTAAACACTGCCACTTGATTTGAAACAAAACTACAATTTTATTTCAAAAACATTATTTTGATTTCAATTATTAATAGCTGTAATTATATAATTAATCAAGCGATTTTTGATTAGGGAAATATTGAAGTAAAGAAAGAAGAAAACATAAAAAAGTGGTACTTAGAACTGTTTTTATTTTGTCAAAATCAATTTATATATTAAGAAATAGAGATATTAGACAATTAAGAAATATATTAAAAAATATATATACAGTACGCCCACTAAAGTTCCTTGCCACCTTCTTAACTTCGGAACGGCTGCTGCTACATTCATAAAGATGGTGTCTAGGTATAGTAAAGTAGCCATGCACTACTGAATGAAATCGCCTACGGCGCCATCTCAGGAACACTACAGACTTAGCATTACTATCTCAAAAATGGAAACAGATAGGGAAAAATAGTGATCCACAAAGTTGTAGGGCATCATCAATTTAGTACGAAAAGACACCTTGTGGCCATTAATGCGAAGAATAGAACGGTTAAAACGCGCATTTGTTTTCCGTGTGATGTCCCACACTGTGACGTCATGAATCTTGAACGGAAGGAGAAATGATTATCTTTCGGACAAATGTGCATCCAAATGTGCATTGCAGCTGACGATGAGAAATTTGAACATCTCAAATAAAAGTATATTGTGATAACTCGTTTTTTTTTCTTTCTAAGATCATTTTGTCTCGTCACAGTGTAGGAAATTACGAAAAAACAAATGTGCGTTTTAACCGTTCTATTCTTCGCATTAATGTCCACAAGGAGTCTTTTCGTACTAAATCGATGATGCTCTACAACTTTGTAAATCACTTTTTCCCTTATCTCTTTTCGTTTTCGAGTTAAGAATGCTAACTCCGCAGCTTTCCACCAGGTGGCGCCGTAGGCGGTTAGTAACGCGTAACTACTTTACTGTACCTAGACACCACTTTTATCCAGAGTTGGGCAAAATGCATCGAAAAATCATTTTCGATACAAAATACATTGATTTTTGAGTTTAAAATACAAATTACAAAATACTTTTAAAAATAAAAAAAATCCAAATACAAAATACATGTATTTTCAAAATACATTTAAAATACAAAATACATTTTGAAATTTCAAAAATTTATTGATGCAAAGTATTTTGTTTATGAGGTAATTTTCCAGCTTAATGTGGAAGGGGGGTGGGGCGTTTTCATGCTCTTGGAGAGTCCCGTGAATTCATCACTGGTCGTGAATAAGTAACTATATTAAAATTACTTAATCATTCATAACATATTGAATATCTTCATTTTTTATATTGTAAAACTATATTTAAATGTATAAATACTATGTTTTTAAATTCTTGCAGAAATAATAATAATTTTAAATTAGAAATTAGTTATTTTTTTAAAATAATGGATACATTAATATCTTTAAAAAAATTTCTTGATATTTTTGAATTAAAAATGCATAGTTTTTTTTTTCTTTTCAAGAATGGATGCCTTAATATCTTTTTAAAAAATTCTTGATATTTTAAAATTAGAAATGCGTAGTTATTTTTTTAAAGAATGGATACATTAATATCTTTGAAAAAAATTTCTTGATATTTTTTAATTAGAAATGCATAGTTATTTTTTTAAAAGAATGGATACATTAATATCTTTAAAAAAATTTCTTGATATTTTTTTTTAAAAATTAACTTAAAAGCCAAACATCAAACAAGTTGAAATGATACATTACAGTACAATGAACATTAATCTCTGTTTTCAAACATTTAATACATAAAAAACTACATGAGTTGATAATGAATCAATGTCATATAGTTATAAAACTGTACAAAATAAAAATTTAATAATATTTTCGATTTTATTTTTAAAAACACATGTACATACCCACATATAAGTAATAATGTTTCTTTGTAAGATGGTAGGTGTTTGTGATTAATTGAATTAAACAATACGTAATACTATACTACTATATTATTAGGTTAAAATTTCCTTCTGAAAAGGTTTCATTTTCGTTTTCGATCGAAACTTTAAATAGAATCGAAATACAATTTAGACCTACAAACTTTCTCGTCTAATTTATATCTTCACTGTATTAGTTATTTCATAAAGAGTCTATATTATAAAGCAAATGATCCCTGAAAAATCCCTGAATAAAACTAACGTCAGATCAATAGTGACAACGACCTTAAAAAAAAAGAAAAAAAGGGGGGCGGGATTTTGTAACTTCTAAATACTTACACAATTTTAATTTTTACACTGTCGAACAGGAAAAAAGTACTTTCAAATGCGATTTCTTTAAAAACTGTATCTCAATTGGCCGGTCTTTTTATGTATTAAAATAAGAAATTTGAAGCTTGAATTATCTTAAACCTATCTCAAAAATAATTGTGCGACCCAATTACGTAAGTTTAACCCATTTTCATTTAAAACAATGAAGTAATTCCGCATTTGTTTATTTCTGTGTGCGCTGTTCCTAGCAAAATTGCCAAACTAAATTAAAATGTCGCAAATAAATAAATAAAACGTGAATTTAACAGACATATTGAACTACGCACTTAAATACTGAAATAATCAAAATAAAAAGTTTGCTATAAATGATGAACTCTTTCGCGACTACCCGCTGGCATGTGGCTAATAAGAAAGTATCAAAAATACTTTTGGTGTAGTTGTTTGACAATCTGAGAAAATATACCAAATGTAAAAAATCTATCAGTTTACAATTAAAAATTATTTTAATCTATGCTCTGTACACTACATAGTATATGATGCATCTTTAATCTGAGTTAGATAGCTGGTCTGTATTATAAAACATGTCTGCGAGTAACGCTGATGTCTTATTAACGATGGCAACGATCTGAGTAATAAATTTCTCTTTTTATCAAATCTATTGACTTCTAAATATCATGTACAATTTTAAGTTTTATACCATTAAACAGAGAAAAAATGTACTTTCAAATGCAATTTGTTTGAAAACCATCTTAATTTACGGGTTTGTTATGGTTAAAAAAAAATACAGCATGATTTTTTAAAAAATCCATCTCTATCGCGTGTAGTCAGATTGCAGAAGATTAACTCGTTTGTCCTTAACACAATGTAAAATAATAATTCAGCATTTGTTTAAAGCTGATACGAAAGTATCATTTTTAATAAATTTCAAAACTTTATTTTAATACACAATTTACATTTTTCCTATAAAATTATTTTTTGGTGTTGCTAGTGGGAAACTTTAAAAAACGTTAAGCCTAAAAAAAATCTACTAAAGTTTTTAATGAAAGCTTATTTTTACCTATGTTCTGTACACAAGGCAGTATGTTTTAAGTCAGGGTTAGATTTCCATACGTAAAATAAAAGATGAAATGTCAAAATGTTTTGAATTACCAAGTTACTGTATAAACGCTTAATTCTAATAATGCCAGGTGCACATGTGGTGATCCAGTATTTAATATACCCAATAGTAAATACAGTTAATGAACATTTGCATACTATATTAATAAATTGAACTATTTTTATATTAAAGTTCAATCCCAGTTAAACGAATATAAAAGGTATGGTAAGTCACACCAGAACATCGTTTGAATGAATATCAAGAAACTAAAAAAAAATAAAGTTAAAATAGATATAATGTTATGAGACTTAAAACATGGTTCGTACGGGTACCGTTATTTCTCCAGGTAAACTACCAGTATCTTTTTCTAGGAAAAGAAATCTAGGTTAAACGCGCCAAATTTCGCCTTCCTTTAAGAAGAGATTTTCTATAAGACAATACTGGTGTTGAAAAATTTTCTGGTCTTCAAAATTCAAGGAGGCGTACGAACCATGTAAAATCTTACTTTTAAATGGGTTTTGAAATTTGCTTTATCCTTCAAAAGTTTAATTTATATAATCGCACATCTTGTTTTATACAAGCGGTAGGTTCCTTTAATTTTTTTTTTATTATCATTCACAAACATTATTTTAATATGTATTATACTGTGTATTATCACAATTAATTCTTTGGGTAAGTTTTTATTGGGAGCATTTAGCAGTATTATCCATCTTTTCTCAAGTCTTTCCGGTAAATAACTGCATTACATTTCAAATGCATTTTAAATACGTAGAAAAATTATGAGTAACCCTTAGTGTCAATCACACAACTTTTTTGTAATTCCCATAGAATGTTATGAATTACAAAAACTATTTTGGTAACTACCCAGCAAAATGCTTCTTCAGAAATAAACATCCGACTCATCAATATGCTTAACATCGCACGAAATGTTAATCAATGCATATGAACTTCGAGAAACTAATTCGAAGACTATTCAAAACAAACAGGCATCTGTTTCCCTGTTGCAAATCTCTGATCTGCGGTTTAAACACAACAGCTTGAAATCTGGAGAAATGTATTTTGAGTATTTTGAAAATACAAAATACTTTGAAAAAGCTATTTAAAATACATTAGCAAAATACTTTTGTTTCCTCGGTTTAAAATACAAAATACAAATTGCAAATGTATTTTGAAAATGTATTTCAAATACATGTATTTTTCATACTGCCCAACTCTGCTTTTATCAATATAGCAGCAGCCGTTCAGAAGTCAAGAGGGTGGCAAGGGGCTTTAGTGACCATACTGTATATCAAAGTATCCTGGTGTACGGATTTTAATTTTATGATTTTCAGCAATCTGATTAAAATGATCGAATCTAATTGAATTAGATTCATATCATTAGAATTATCATTAGAATTAATATTCATATAGACGAAAATAAAAAAGAGTGAAATAATATTAACAGAGCTGCAGCAAAGGTGGTGCAGATGGTTCTGGGTGTCACATATCAGGCACTAAGCTTCATAGGTGCTTCAAGTGAGCAAACTGTTACAGCTACCTATCGGTTTCTAAACATTTTTTTTTTAACAAGTTACTAAATGTTGAACTCAAAATTATTTTAAGCATCATTTCTTTTTTAGTGTCATACATTAATTAAAATAAATTAAAACATTACTCAAAATTCTATGTAATTTGTAGAAATAAAAAAATGTTTAAATTAGAAACTACCCTATAAATAATAGAAAAAGGAATCTTATCTGATATCTATATATAATCTGCAGTCTTTTAATCTGATTTGTTTACATTTATTCATAAATCGTCTATATTATATCTTGAATTATTTGTTGAAATAAATATTTGTGATCGAGAAGAATTTATTTGCATTAAAAATAGTCAGCATTATCTAAAAGGATGAAATATCACAATTAAAATAACATCTTTTGCATTTATGGTTATTTATTTTTTGCACATTTTGTCTTAAAAGGAAAAGACGAATGTATTTTAACAGTAGTAAAATTATTCCAGTGCTTACAAAAATGAAAATTTCAAATGTTCTAATTGAAATGTTAGACATCAGACTTAATTAGCCTTTTGCTTTTGATAGTTAAAATAAGGAAATATTCGGATCTCAAAGAATATCTTCGAGTACCTGATAACGTGTAGATTTTTAATTTTGGCACTCGTAGAAGTTGTTTGTCTCACGTATGAAAACACTCCCCCCCCCCCCCACCCGGGTGTTGTTGATTTTAAATCGAGTATATAATTAAATTTAAATCGAGTGAAACCACGACAGGGAAGGAGGGAAGAGTTAGGATTGATTCTGAATGTTTGTTATGATTAACTGTTGTAACATTTTATAAGCACACAATCCTATTTTTAACGCCATAACAATCATATTTTTATATCAAGATGGTAAAAATTGGAAGGGACAGAAGGTTTATTTGAAGAAAGAAGCATTAACTCAAAGATAGTTCCAGTTTTTCTGGTCCGGATAGTTCTGGTTTTGGTGTGACGTTATTTTTAAAAAGTTTGTTGAAGTTATTTTTTTTTTATGAACATATTTCAGTCACTTAGAAATTTACTGGTATACACTTTTATTAAACTATCCATTAAAAACTAGTTGGATGTGCCAATCCCAAAACTTTCTTCTATCTTATACATCTTAATATTTCAAAAAGTAGTTACACATGTTAATACTTCAATATTATTAGTTCAATACTGTACCAACTTTCATTTTCTTCTTAAATTTCTGCTTCAGTAAATTAAACGGACTAAAAACGAGTTAATCTATATCATGATATTTGTTAAAATTAATAGTTTTTCCTTATTCTGTTGTTATCAGATGTTTGCGTATAGCCGACTTAGCAGGAAGCGAGCTCCCGCCGCTGCGCGAGCAGACGATGGACAATAGAACTACAAAAAATCAAGAAAAGTATACAAAAATCGCTATCACAGAGCCCCTTTACCGCGCAATATTTACAAATTCAAGGAGGACCTGTTGGCCATATACAAAATTACGCACAAAAAATTTGGTTCAATTGTATGCATAATTTTATACACTTTTCGATGGTACAATAAAGAAAATGGCACAAAAATCGCTATTACAGCGCCCCCCTTCCGGCAGTTTTTTTTCAAATTCAGGGAGAACTTGCTTGCCATAGCAAGAAACATACACAAAATATTTCGTTCAATTCTATACAGAACTTCATACACTTATTGATGGTACAATAATGAAAATGGCGCAGACATCGCAATTAAAATAGCGTCCCCTTCTGGCGGAATTTATTCAAGTTCAGGGAGGACCTACCGACCATAGCCTTACACATACACAAAAAATTTGGCTCAATTCTGTGCATAATTTTATACAGTTTTCGATGGTACTATAATGAAAATGACACAGACATCGCTATTCTATTACAGCGCCCCCTTCCGGCAGATTTTTTCAAATTCAGGGAGGACTTACTTGCCACAGCCAGAAACATGCACAAAAATTTGGTTCAATTATATGTATAACTTCATAGACTTTTCGATGGTACAATAATGAAAATCGTACAGACATCTCAATTATAGCACCCCCTTCCGGCGGAATTTTTCCAAATTCAGGGAGGACCTTCGTGCTATGACCAAAAACAAACACAAAAAATTTGGTTCAATTCTATGCATAACTTCATACACTTTTCGATGGTACAATATTCAAACTGGCACAAAAATCGTTATTACAGCGCCCCCTGCCGGCGATTTTTTCCAAATTAAGGAAGGACCTGCTTGCCATAGCCAAAAACTTAAAAAAAAAATTGGTTCAATTCTATGCGTAACTTTCCGATGGTACAGATTCAAAATCGCACAAAAATCGCTATTACAGCGCCCTTAACCGGCGGATTTTTCCCAAATTCAGGAAGGACCTTCTTGTCATGACCAAAAACATACACAAAAAAATTGGTTCAATTCTATGTATAACTTTATACACTTTTCGATAGTACAATATTCATAATCGCACAAAAATCGCCATTACAGCGCCCTCTTCCGGCGAATTTTTTCTAAATTCAAGGAGGACCTTCTAGCTATGACCAAAAACATACACAAAAAAAATGATTCAATTCTATGTATAACTTTATACATTTTTCGACGGTACAATATTCAAAATCGCACAAAAATCGCTATTACAGCGCCCCCTACAGGCAATTTTTTTTTCCAAATTCAGGGAGGACCCGCTTGCCATAGCTAAAAACTTAAAATAAAAGTTTGGTTCAATTCTATGCATAACTTCATACACTTTTTGATGGTACAATGGCGACAGACAGACGGACAGACGGACACACGGACAGATAGACATTTTCTATAAACATATTTTTTGGGATCTCTGCCCCCTAAAACGTGTAAATCCGTCGAAAACCGGAAGTCGAAAAAAATTTCGATTACAATACTTTCTTCTATTGAAGATAGAGGAAAGTAAAAATTGTAAGTGTTCTTTAATAAAAACATCACGATTATTTCATGAGATAACATTGAAGAGTGATTAATTTTTTATTTTACAGTTTCTATACTCTAGTTTCAAATATCTGTATATAAGGGGATTCTGCCTTAACCGTAAAAAATTCATTGTCTCCGCCAAAAAAGAGTACAATTCAATTGCAATAGAAGATGTACAGTCGTGGAAAAAAAAAAAGTAAACACCCCCTACTAACTCCTCAACAAATCATCGTAGACGAAAGTTACTGGTACCGAACGATTGGAAATAAAGTCTACTTTTAAATGATGTATATAAAATTTTCTTAAGGGGTCATCTACATATTAAAACGAATTCAAATTCATTTTTTTCAATGGCAATACCCAATTTTAACGAGGTATTTCAAATCTTCGGTTCAAACTATGCCTAGACACCAAATTTCAAGTCATTTGAATGATAAGTTTTTGAATTATAAACATTCAAAATTTAGTGCTTCTAATGTTAAATTACATTTTCATATTTTTATTTTTATCTCCTAAAATTATGCTCCTAATGTGCTACTTTTTTTTGTAGCAATAATACCCAAACATAAATACGCTGAATTTGCAATTTTTATAATTTTATGATATGAATTATGAATTATAAAATTAATAATCGAAAAAAAATATGAATTGCAACCTACAATTTTTTTGGTGGATTTCGATTTATTAACTCCTGCTTTATGGAAATCCAAAATTTCACATTTTTCTTCCAAGTAGTTTTCAAATTATGCTTAAAAAACGGCAAAATGAGGGTTTAAGGGGCCGTCTATGATGGAAGTGAGTAGACATTTTGAAATTTATTCTGCTGTACTGTAAAGTAACAGGCTTCATTGACTCCTTGCGTGGCGCTTAAGCTGCCTTGATCAAGAAAGGGGCTCTCTCGGTTAACAATCGAGTACGGAACTTCAATTTGGATACAGCCCTTAAAGTACGCTCGTTTTAAAATAATTAATTTCTCGGAAACTTTTGGTACGAATTGCATAAAAATTCGTTTTTAGGCTAATTGAAAGGTGTAGAGTTCATTTATGCTGTCAGAATTGTGTACTGCCATTGAAAAAAAAAACAAAGTTTGTGTTCGTTTTAATATGTAGATGGCCCCCTATGCAAATTTTATATACATCATTTAAAAGTAGACTTTATTTCCAGTCGTTCGGTCCCAGTCAATTTCTTCTACGATAATTTGTTGAAGAGTTAGTAGGGGGTGTTTACTTTTTTTTTTTCCACGACTGTACATGCCAGGACAAAATTAAATTTAGTCTTATTCAACGGTTTCAACGACACATGGAGGAAAATTTTAATTTTCTGATTTTTTTTTTTTTCATGGAAACAGCGTTTTAAAATCACAAATATGTTAATTCAATCATAGTACGCTATTATCATGCAACGTTTAATCGCAAATTGCATTTTCAAACCAGTTCTTTCACACGAGTTTTCCTTTTTCCAACGGATTGACAAAATGTTCAGGCCAGGATTCTAAAGAGCGATCTTTGAGGTGAGCTAGCTGCCTATGCTCTGCCAACTGAGCTAATCCTGAAAAAAATCTAGCGGGCAAAATTATAACACGTGTGGTTTGTTTACCAACTAGCTGATCCGCCGGTGTTGCCCGGGCCCTTGATGAATGACCCTTAAATGAACCTCAAATTTGTGTGATTTTATATGTTTAAATCCATTTCGTTGATTTTATATTTTTAAATTAAAAAAACGCGGAAAAACATTGAATTGAAAGTATATGCTATTTAGTATTTTATTTTTTGCGTAATTTTATTTTTGTAGTCCATGCCTACCGAAAGCGAGCGAAACCCCGTAGAAACACCCAGGTTTTTTCTAATTTCGTCGAAATTTTCACACATACTATTTTGTAAAAAATATTTCTACCCGTTCGAACCTTTCAAAATTTTTGTAGATGATGTAAATCTAGTCTATTCAGTTTTAGATGCTCTAAAAAGATTGTGTTAAAATACGTACTTTTTGTTACTTTTAGCGTAGAAAAAATATCGTCTCCGCGAGGCGCGAGGTCACCTGCGTTTGTGGGGTACATTTGAAAGGGTTATAATTCGTATTTTTTTATAACCGATTGCACCATTGATTAGAAGAAGATTTAGCTTTAAGAACATATTTTTGGTTTGTAGGTACTTCTAAAGTTGCGCACTTCAGGGTTGAAACCGCGACAGAACATTAATGTTTTTACCGATTTCGTCGAAATTTCCACACATTTCATTTTGTAAAAAATATTTGTATCCATCCAAACGTTTCAAAATTTCTTCTAAAAAGATTTGCTAGAATACGAACGTTTAGTTACTTTTAGCATAGAAAAAAATATCCGTGAGGCGCGAAGTGAGAAGCGTTCGCCGGTGTTTTTGAAAGGGTTAAAGTTCCTATTTTTGAAAAAACGATTGCACCATCGATTAGAAGAACCATTTCAGCTTTAATAATATATTTTTGTTTTGTCAGTACCTCTAAAATTGCGTTGCAATAAGGGGGAAAATCTTTTTCGGAAAAACGACCCTTTAAAAAAAAAAATTCAAATGGTTAACTGCGACATTTTTTGCAATTGATTTGAAATGTAAGAGTACGATCTTTCGGAATATGTTTTTCAATTTTAACTGTACCGAGAGGTTTGGTCAATTTGAATTAAAACGAAACAATAATAAATATATATATATATCTAGTCGAAAACGTTTCTTCGCTAGCTCCTAATGCGTAAATGAGTTTATACGCATGCGTACGTGCTTTCCTTGATTGGAGATCAAATGGATAACTTTTTGAAGAGAGTGAGTTGCGATTGTTAATTAATAACTCAACTAATTATTAAAAGTTTAAAATTCTGACACTCGGTTGCATTAGGAGAGGCCTTCGACTATCTTCACAAAACATGTCAGCCTCACACCTGCCGTAGATTTGGCTAATAATCGCATATATACACACACACAGAGAGAGAGGGAGAATTTTTCTCTTATTAGTATAGATTAGAATATTTGTGATAAAATTAATACAGCGTTTTCATCTTCTTAATAAGAAAAATTTTTATAAATATTTTCTGTGAAAATGTTTCACATTTGTTTTATTAATGAATAACTTTTTACGAAATGAACACTTGATAGTGTGAGATAAAATAATATACTGCTATTTAAAGCGTCATTTATTTGCCTAAGTATAATCTGACGATTTTTGTACCATACCTCATGAGTGTTATTGGGTTCATTACAAATAATGTCGCCTGGTGGCGTGGTCAGTAAGCGGAAGCTGCTGCCACGCTGAGAATCCGGGTTCGAATCCCATGGTAAGACATAGATGTGATTGTGTGTTTAATGTGTTATATGTAAACGAAAGAAATGAAAAATTGTTATATATAGCTTGTGTCATCTGTACCTGTGTAGAAAAAAGGATCATCCGAGGAGATCTCCTCTTCGGTGGACGTCACATGTCAAAATTGAAATAAATTTTTTTTCTATTATTCTACGCAAAAGGACACAAGTGCTTAGTAACGATTGGTGTATACATCGCTTAATATATTGTAAAATAAAAATTCATTTCTAGATTAAAATTCAAGCCACGTTAGGTTACATAACAAACAATCATTTTAAAAGTTAAAAGCTTAACCTCTAAAAGAAAGACGACTTCAAAAAGTCCTTCCGGCCAGTGCCGGGAGGAAGAGGTAGCTTTCATAATCCTTATTTAAAAAAAGCCAACTTATATCATGCAAACACACGAAGCTCAATTTAGTGGAAACCGAATATAGGAGATTCAATACTAATTTTTATCAATATAATGAACGAGAATTTCGCGAAATTAGTCAGCTTTATCCAAGCTGCTTTTCTTTAAAGTAACTTATATTTGGCTGCCAAATTCGGCAATTTCTTAAAGTGCCTGTCATTTTAAGACAACATGGTGGATGAGGCTAAGCAGTGAACTTGGTCGAGACCTTAGTAATAGCTGTGCACATGCTCACTCACATCGGAATCGGTTAATATATAGCAGTGCTGTCGAATGCAAAAAATCAGATTTTTCAAAATGTCACCCACAATAGAAATTGAAACTGCTATATCTGAGCCATTTTTTAAGGTAAAGACAAACAAAAAATGCTCCTGAATCCTTATATCAAGATCAAATACTTAAGAAAGAAACCTTTTTCAATTTCTAATTTTTTTGTACCTCACTTTAAATATATATATATTTTTTAATTTAATGGCCGCCATTTTAAAACAAGATGGCTGATGAATCTGGGCAGCGAACTTGGTCGAGGTGTTGATGTATACTATCCACATGCCTTCTTACATCGAAATAGGCGAATACGTGTGTTATCGCGTGACAAATACAAGATCGTTTCAAAATGTTAGACATGCTAGAAATTCAAAGTGCTATAAATCAACCATTTTTTAAGATATCAACAAAAGAACAAATTTTCAGAAACAAAAACTGCTCCGGAATGTTTGTATCAAGGCCAAACTCATAAAAAAATCTTTTTCATTTTCCAATTTTTTAATACCTCATTTTGAATTTTAAATTTAATTCTTTTTAATGGCAACCCTTTTGAAACAAGATGGCGAATGAAGCTGACCAACGAACTCGGTCGAGACATTGGTATGTACTATGTACAGACCAAGTTACATCCAAATAGGTTCATAAATACGCCTGTTATCGCGTGACAAAAATCAGGTCGTTTTAAAATGTCAGCCACAAGAGAAATTCAAAATGCTATTACTCAGCCATTTTTTTTTAGATATAGACAAAAGAAAAACTGTTCCGGAATCTTTGTATTAAGGTCAAACACATACAAAAAAAATCTTTTTCATTTTCCAATTTTTTGGTATCTCATTTAAATTTTTTTACTTTTTAATTTTTTTAAATGGCCGCCATTTTGAAACAAGATGGCGGATCAAGCTGGCCAACGAACTCGGTCGAGATATTTGTATGTACTATGTACACACCAAGGTACATCAAAGTCGGTTCATAAATACGCCTGTTATTACGTGAGAAAAATCAGGACCTTTCAAAATGTCAGCCACGCTAGAAATTCAAAATGCTATAACTCAGCCATTTCTTAAGATATAGACGAAACAAAAACTGCTCCCGAATCTTTTTATGAAGGTCAAACACATAAGAAGAAAATATTTTTTCAATTTTCAATTTTTGGTACCACATTTCAAATTTAAATTTTTCTTAAAAATTTAAATGGCCGCCATTTTTAAACAAGATGGCGGGTGAAGCTGGCCAACGAACCCGGTCGAGACATTGGTATATACTATGTATAAACGAAGTTACATCCAAATCGGTTCATAAATACGCCTTTTATCGCGTGACAAAATTCAGGACGTTTCAAAATGTCACCCACGCTAGAAATTCAAAATGCTATAACTCAGCCATTTTTTAAGATATAGACAAAACAAAAACTGCTCCGAAATCTTTGTATAAAGGTCAAATACATAAGAAAAAAATATTTTTCCATTTTCAATTTTTTGGTACCACATTTCAAATTTTAAATTTTTAAAAAAATTTTCAATGGCCGCCATTTTGAAACAAAATGGCGGATGAAGCTGGCCAACGAACTCGGTCGAGAGATTGGTATGTACTATGTACACACCGAATTACATCCAAATCGGTTCATAAATACGCCTTTTATCGCGTGACAAAATTCAGGACGTTTCAAAATGTCAGCCACGCTAGAAATTCAAAATGCTATAACTCAGCCATTTTTTAAGATATAGACGAAACAAAAACTGCTCCGGAATCTTTGTATAAAGGTAAAATACATAAGAAAAAAAATACTTTTCCATTTTTAATTTTTTGGTACCACATTTCAAGTTTTAAGTTTTTTTAAAAATTTTAAATGGCCGCCATTTTGAAACAAAACGGCGGATGAAGCTGGCCAACGAACTCGGTCGAGACATTGGTATATACTATGTACACACCGAATTACATCGAAATCGGTTCATAATTACGGGAGTTACAGTGTGACATAGGTCAGATATATATATATATATATATATATATATATATTACCATTAATTAAACATAACCTGCCACCGTCAATTATTATGAATTAAAGCTGTAAGTATTAAAAAATATTATAAGAATTATTATGGAAGAAAAAAGAAAAAAGTGGACACCGACAAAAATTGAAAAGCTTATACATTGAATTACGTTATCGAGGGCACAGAATTCAATGATATAAGCAAAATGGTTGTTTTCTGTTGGAAAAATAAGCTAAAGCTAAAATTAATTTTCCCCTGTGCCCGAACAACCAGTAAAATCAAGTGAATTGATTAAAAATGAAAGCAGAATAGAAACAAATAATATGAAATGGAAGAATCAATAAAACGTATTTAAATATTTATAGGATATAAAATAGAAATAATAAACACCATACCGATTAATATTTCAGTATTTTACAAAAATCCATGTGCACATGTCTGCCAGTATATCAAAGAGATTAAGGCGAATAAAACAGTTAAGAAATCACAGTAAATGATACCAAAGGATGCAGTTAATACATTTTAAAATAAAATTTGAAATACCATGTAAAACAAATTAAATCTAATATAAAATAAATAGATATTAATTACATTATTTAAAATGCACTATTAAATTAATAGATAACAGATTAACAATATCGTCAAAATTTAGCTAAAAATACACCCTGGTGTATTATTTGTAACTGAAATGGAGCTAGAATAATTAAAAATATATAGCAAACTGAAAGATACAATTTTAGTGCTGCCATCTATGAATAATTATATTAAACAACTATCGCAAGATAAAAATTTGCAAGCTTTTGAATGTAAATAACTGTTTAAACAGCAAAACCAAACAAATCCCTATACATAGAGAATTATAGAACAACCACTAAAATCAAGTGAATTGATTAAAAATAAAAGCAGAATAGAAACAAATAATATGAAATGGAAGAATCAATAAAACGTATTTAAATATTTATAGGATATAAAATAGAAATAATAAATACCATACCGATTAATATTTCAGTATTTTACAAAAATCCATGTGCACATGTCTTCCAGTATATCAAAAAGATTAAGGTGAATCAAACAGTTAAGAAATCACAGTAAATGATACCAAAGGATGCAGTTAATACATTTTGAAATAAAATTTGAAAGACCTTGTAAAACAAATTTAATCTAATATAAGATAAATAGATATTAATTACATTATTTAAAATGCACTATGAAATTAATAGATAACAGTTTAACAATATCGTCAAAATTTAGCTAAAAATACACCCTGGATGTATAAATTATAACTGAAATGGAGCTAGAAAAATAAAAATTAAAGCAATCTGA
Organism: Maratus speciosus; assembly: GCA_963932465.1. Classification (NCBI taxonomy): domain Eukaryota; kingdom Metazoa; phylum Arthropoda; class Arachnida; order Araneae; family Salticidae; genus Maratus; species Maratus speciosus. Next base: position 4,238,693 of record OZ010787.1, read on the forward strand.
AAATACAATTTTAGTGCTGCCATCTATTAATAATTATATTAAACATCTATCGCAAGATAAAAATTTGCAAGCTTGTGAATGTAAATAACTGTTTAAACAGCAAAACCAAACAAATCCTTATATATAGAGAATTATAAACCTAATATAAATCACACAAAGTATTTAAAACTATTGTTAATAATATTTAAAAGCATACAATATGTTCTATTAGCTAAATTATTTAAAGTAAACATAGAGTTTAAATAATGTTAGAACATTGATAATATATAGCATATATCTATATGCTATAAAACAAAATAAATTCAGCAGTAATTAATATAAATAATTATTAAAAATTATCTAAAAATTATTTTTTATGAATTATATATAAGATATTTATATAATGAACAGGAAATAACAAACATGTGGAAGTATATAGAAGGTTAAATAATACTTAAAATCCCATTACTTAAAACGCACAAATATAGAATGTGGATTATTTTCAGACATCCATAAAAATCCATAAAGAATGAATATGGGACAATCAAAAACATTAAACTAAGAGTGGCATACTATTAGTAATTAATATGATATTGTCCTAAGTAAATTAAAATTTAATATCAAATAATTGTAAATTAGATTAATGAATAATTAAGCTAATTATAATATTGATGAAAATCTCCAACTTACATATAAAATATCATATCAACATACACATAAAATACATAACAAGAAAATAGTAATAATACGAGAGCCCCGCTTTTTTTTTTTTTTTTTTTTTTTTTTTTTTTTTTTTTTTTTTTTATATATATATATATATATATATAAATTTTGAACGGAGGGTGGTTTCGGGGTCTGGGGGTCATGATCGATGAAAATATACCAAAATTTTTTGAAATCGCTTTCCTCCGAACGGCTGCAATAGGTAGCTTTTTTGTAAAGAAAGCTACCTAAAATACAGACTTTAATACCGTTTCATAGCAGAAAACTGTTTTGAAATGCTTTCAATCAAAATTATTTATCATAGCTAGGAACTTTAATTTTAAGAAATGGAAAATATGTTTTGAAATTATCAATCGATTAGAGGTGGTAATCATGTTACATGCTAAACTTTACGATGAATCAATTTCTAAAATGCAGTCCTAAAATTTAAAATACTAATTAACAATTTGTTTTCATTTATTTCTACAGAAAATTTGCATATATTTAAAACGGTTCTATTTTGCCTTAACATCAACTGTAAATTACAATTAATTAATAATTTGAAAAACAAAAGATAATATGCGTCAAATGATTTTAATTTCGATCATAACTAAAATATGACTTTTAAGGTTTAAATAATGCATGAAATGGACTAAAAATAAAGTATTGATTAAATCAGTTCAGTTAACACAGGTAAGTGCAATCATAGCAAACTGGTCATGTAAAATTTATGTTGCTCCAGTGGTTGACGGTAAAAGATTGAGTACAGCGTGATTGTGAAATATTAGCTATACACTGCAAAAGAAAAAATACGACAGTTTTCCTGTAGGAATCGGAAAAATAGTTGTTCTTATCGTACCGGAAAAATTTCCGACCCAGCTCGGAATAAAATCCGTAAAATCGGAATAAATTCCGTAAAATACCGTTTTATTGACTATTTCCTTTTTTTACAGATTTTATTCCGAGCTGGGTCGGAAAATTTTCCGGTACGATAAGGGCAACTATTTTTTCGATTCCTACAGGAATACTGGTCGGATATTTTTTTACAGTGTATTCGGAGCAAAATAATAATTGTAGAAAGCAACAATGTAAAATATTAAGTGATATTTGCTGCTATGCCTTTTTTTATCGTCACATTACTTGCCTAGAAAATGCAAGCCAGTATATTATATAAGTAACGAATAACTAAAAAAAAATATTGAAAAAATAAATTGTTTTAAAAACACTTACACAGTAAAAAAAAATAATAGGACCAAATTTCCTGTAGGAATCGGAAAAATAGTTGCCCTTATCGTACCGGAAAAATTTCCGACCCAGCTTGGAATAATCAGTAAAATCGGAATAAAATCCATAAACTTGGAATAAAATCCGTAATTTTTGAATAAAATCCGTAAAGTCCCGTTTTAATGAATGTTTCCTTTTTTTTACGGATTTTATTCCGAGCTGGGTCGGAAAATTTTCCAGTACGATAAGGACAACTATTTTTCCGATTCCTACAGGAATACCGTTCGGATTTTTTTACAATATACATAATTAATAAAAGGGTGCATTTTTTTAGGATTTTATAAAATACTGAATTAGTAGTTAATAAATCGCAAATCAGGAATCCAATTTAGAAGTCATTTTTGTGAAAATTAAAAGCATGTGCAACTGAAATACTAAGTATTCTAAATTTATTTAATTAAAGAAAACATTATCCTGCACTGTAAAAAAAAATACTGCTAGTTTTCCGGTAGGAATCGGAAAAATAGTTGCCCTTATCGCACCGAAATATTTTCCAACCCATCTAGGAATAAAATCCATAAAAATAAGGAAATAGTCGGTAAAACGTTATTTTACGGATTGTATTCCGATTTTACAGACTTTATTCCGAGCTGCGTTGGAAATTATTCCGGTACGATAAGGGCAACTATTTTTCCGATTCCCACCGGAAAACTGGCATTATTTTTTTTTACAGTGTGCTTTTATAATTTGAAAATAAGATTTGTGAACTTTTTTACTATTTATTTTGAATACATTATTTCGCCGGTCAAGCTACTACTTTCACTTGTAAGATATCGCCACACATGAATTAGAAAATTGATTATTCCGTCGACCAATTTCGCCAAATTATACAAATCGCCAAACTATTTGTCAAATTAAACAAATAGACATAATTTTTATTTTAGATAACGAAAGAGAAAATAAATTAGTAAAACATTAATAAAAATACAAATAAAAAGTCAAAATAAAAATCACTTGATGGCGTAACAAACACGTGTATCATGTTTAATGTCAAGTGAATGTGACATTTACGATTATCCATTGTTGGCATTTAATCTTATAGTTTGGCGGTAGTATTTTGGTCGACGGGATAATCAAGTAGTACCGAAAATAGTAATTAAATAAATGCACAAAAAGGTATAATAAAAAATCATCATTGGAATAAAAAAAAAAGTGGTGAAATACATTCCAGTTGAAACAACGCAGTTATTATCCATATGTTCAAATTATGTTGTCATTGTGAAATGAAAATCAAATAACTGTAAGATTTCTTATAACGTACTACTGTGAGCTTTATTTAAAACCATTTGAGAATTTAACTTCTTGGAGGAATGTTACCTAAAAGCCATAAGTAACAGGTGAACACAGATTTGCTTTGATGTGTTATTTCCTCTTTTACTTGCAAAAAATAAATTACAATAGTTCTAACTTCAAATAAAGGTATTTCTCTTCCATTAATGCAACAGAAACACATCTTCAAAAGCTATAGTATAAGCCATTTCATGAATAATATAATACTCTGTTTACTATAATACTCAAATATTACTTCTAAAAGAATCATATATATTGTTTCTGATGTCAAAATCCCTTTTCTATGCATTTACACAACGCAGAACGATGAATGAGGTATCATTCGTAAGGTTTTTAAACCTTTGTTTTCAGCATTGTTTTCACAAATGAAATGAAACGTTTATCTGAAATCAATGTTTACACAAAAATAAAATACCCTATTATGTAATGTTCAGCAATGATTATAAAAAAATAAATAGTATGAAAATGTTAAAATGTAACGTCTCACACGTTTTTTTTTTTTTTTTATATTTATCATTAAAAAGCAAAATTGTAATGGATATGTTTAGAAGAATAGATACCACCGGTCGACAGAAACAGTGGTATTTCACGCCTAGCTTAAAAGTTGTGCTTCAATGTATTCAATTTATTTTTCTTTGTCCCATGTTATCTCCGATGCGATGAGATCATTGATTAATGCAATTAAAATACTATTGTTATTTTATTTTTTCGCGCGTACCTTCTGCTATCTTCGATCATTTTTTACTGTAACCTTGATTGAATAAGTGAGAATGAGATGATATTCTGGCTGGAGTAATGTTGTTTGTAGATATTTTTATAATTAATTTTTCTTTAAAAGTAAATTAGTTAATTCTAAAAAATTAATTCTAATAAATTAGTTAATTCTTTAAAAGCCTTAATCTAAAAAATATTAACTATTGCTAAAAAGTATTAGACAAAAGTGCAAAGGCACAAATGCACTGATATATATTTTATTTTCGTTGTCAACTTCCCTTTTTCTATGCACATAAGAAACGCACAACGATGAATGAGTTATCATAAGACAAGTTTTTTAACAGCTTTTGAACATAGTACACTGAAATTTCTTTAAAAATCGTTACTTGATTTACAAAAAAAAAAAAAAAAAAAAAAAAAAAACTGCTGTTAATTAAACATTAATGAAAAAAGTGTATCAGCAAAAATTTTCAAAGATTACTCTGCGAAAACTCTCACGGGTGCACTTGAAGTTTACAATATTCTAGCTTTGTATGTTTTACAGAACTGTTTTATTGGATGTAGCGACAGATTCTACTTCATTCCTTTAGGTACCGAAAATTTTGTGCTTTCCGAGAATCTTTATTCTCAGGAAGTTGGTGGAAAAAATGAGGTGAACAACTAGCGGAGTGAACTGAGCAGTGTGTATCACAATTTAATGTTATATATACATTTATTACAACTAGTAACATTTAAGCGTTCGCAATTGCTACGTTAAGTGTTGTTGGATAAATAATTCGAAAAGACAAAAAAGCCTTATGAAGTTATATTCATGTATGCACTGGAAGAAAATGGTGTAATAAATGTTCCTAGTGAAAGATCACTCATTACACAGTGATTAGACATTTTTATAACGTAAAAACACAAACGAAAAAAAAAACATTAATGTAAAACAGCAATAATAGTTAAGTGTGCAATATTTAGAGGAAATACGACAGAAATTTTGCAGCGGCTTAAGTGGCGTAAGTTGTGTTGTATTTGTTGATTCTGTATTATTTAATATATATTTTTAATGTTTTCAACATCTCCCTTTAATCGCTGTAAAATACAGCACACAAGAGCTGGTTATTCATTCTCATCAATAAAATTTGAGAACGAAATGTTTATACTACATCATTTGATCACAATGAAGAATTGATCTCTTGAGGCAGTACAGAGTACAATATATCATGCAAGTTGCGCTAAAAGTGCACTGTGCCATAGAAGAAGCAACACCATAATAAAGAAAGATAACGGGGTTCCAATGGTATTTCATTTTATAAGGTAATTTCCAATGGTAATCTAATTGGCTTGTTTAATTTTAGATTAAATAAAGCTAATATTAATATCCGGAAGTAGTGATACTAAAGTACAAAATCAAAGATCACGGGAATCCTGGATATGTAAAAAAGACGAAAAATCATACTCGATAGCTCCAGTTTTTCCAAACATTTCAAGGCCTTTGCCAGCTTACTATCTGCTAGAATATTTTTTTGGAAATTGAACCACGTTAACTTGTATGATCAGAATCTTGTTACGTACATTTCACTAAAAGCATGTCATCGTCGGATAACAAATTATGCGGGTGTAATGCGGTCTGTGGGTCAGAAACGATAATCACCAAAAGATACAATACAATTGCAAAGATATTGCTTAAATAATTGCACAATAAAGTCCTATTTTGGATACTAGTTAGTTTGTAGAGAGAAAGGAATATGTTACCTACAACATATTGTCAATGAATCTGATCGTTATGGCCGGGAAAGCATTGCCAGGGCTGCCACAGGCGACGATTTTTTTATTCTATTGACACCACTATTTTTTAAAATATAAATTTTGTAGTATATTTCTGTTGCACATGTTGTCAAAGTGTATATGAAAGGTTTTTGTTTTGTAAAAGTGGTGCGAGATAGAATTAAAAAATAGTAGCCTGTGACAGACCCTGCATTGTTTGAAAAGTCATAATGAATAATTGCAGTGCGTTTTCTTATCTTCCGTAGGCGTGCACATACATTATAGCCGTTTCACACCGGGATTATCTTAAGCCAAAACATACATTAGCGAATACATTGAGTTCAGATTATCTGGTAAGAAAACAGATATACAATATATATGAAATTTTTCAAACACTCTAGAATTTATGATACAAAGCTAATTAAGTAGTTGTTATAGTTTTTGTATTTAAGTATAATACAGACTGTATGGTATATTCTTGATAGGTGGGTTAAATGTACATTACTTTTGTTGAGTATTTTTTAATTTACTAGGAAGTCACGTTCCTTACGGAGGAAATCATATCTATCACCACTTCGGCAACAGGAGTTCTCGTGTTAACTTAAATTTCTCCATCGAGGTTTTTTTTTTTTTTTTTTAATTTCCACATGTCAGACAGAGTTACCAGTTTGGCTTCCAATTTTAATCTAAAATTGCAAATCCATACCAGAAATTTTGAAAGAAGAATTTTCATTTTATGTGATTGCTAAATGTCTCTTACTAAATAAAGCATAAAACTCTATTCTTTATTTGTATATGAACACTAAATTTCTGGATAGAAATGGAGGCCAAACTGGTAACCCTGGTGTCAAAGTACGAATTTGCATAGTAAAGAATAAACTATTGCTATAAAAATATTGTATTTAAAATAAAATACACTTTGCTAAATGGTACACATTAAAATATACATTAAAATATCAACGTTTCGATTCGCTTCAGCGATCTTCAGGATGACACACAAGTTTACATATCACATACAAGTCTAAAAGTTTTTCAAGAATGGAGGCAAACATCTCAGAGTCACTGACGACCTTGTCCAGAGGGCGCACCAAACGTCACAAAGTTGCCAATGCAACAAAAAGACAACAAAAAGGAGAAACCAAACCAGCTATGGAAGAGGGGGGGGGTGTAAATGGAGCTGACTCAAAAACTGTTTATAACATATTGTGCCAAATTTTATGAATGTTGTAGGATAATGTTGTAGGATCATAAAATTTGGCACAATATGTTATAAACAGTTTTTGAGTCAGTTCCATTCCCTGTCAGTTTGGTTTTCTCCTTTTTGTTGTCTTTTTGTTGCCTTGGCAACTTTGTGACGTTTGGTGCGCCCTCTGGACAAGGTCGTCTGTGACTCTGAGATGTTTGCCTCCATTCTTGAAAAACTTTTAGACTTGTATGTGTTATGTAAACTTGTGTGTCATCCTGAAGACGTTCGCAGAAGCGAAACGAAACGTTGATATTTTAATGTATATTTTAATGTGTACCATTTAGCAAAGTGTATTTTATTTTAAATACAATATTTTTATATATTTCATGGTGCAATCGTCCAATTTCTAAAATTAAACTATTGCTGTTTAAAATACTCACTCAATTTCCTTTTTCCGTGTTTAATATTCATTATTACGAATATTTTTTGTCGAAAGATGCAAACTGTAGAAATTGAATGTTCAAATTGTCAGATTATTCCGACAGTACGAATGACATTTTGTAAACTGTACTTTTTAATAAAAGGTTCAAACTTACAATTTGTTTTAATAATATTTCCTTATTTCTCCTGTCTTCTCTAAAACTTCAATAAAAATAGTGTCTAAAATTTGCGCAGCAGTAAACGTTTTATTTTATTTTTTTAAATAAAATATATTTTGCTCTGAAAGATAAGATGCATTTTTCTTTTCATATTGTAATCAGATCTTGATTAAAATGACAATTTTAAATTTCGTTCAAATGAAATACAAAATAAAATAAACAAAAATTTCAGAAAAAATTAATCGGAAGAATTAAAAAATCTTTTCTATTGCTTCAACTTCTATTCTTAGCATGTATCAAGAATTTAAGCAATCATTTATTTAAAAATTAATGTTATATTTCGTCGAAACTAATGATTATTGCAGTTTTCGATTAGTAAGTTTTTTATTATGGAAATGGATATGTTTCAAATTCTATGACATCGTGATTTTACGTTGATTTAACGTTATTAGTTTTCGTTTGTTTCAGAATTTAATTTAGGTTCTAAACAGCTTTAAGTAAACCAGAGAGGTTTGAATGGAATGAAATTTTATCGTTAATTAAAAACCATGTAATTAATTTAGACTGTTAATACTTCATTTTGAATTTATTTAAGTTTATTGAAATAAAAATTATTTGTTAAATTGTAAAAAAATAATAAGAAGAGTTTTAATATTGTAAGTCAAAATTAATCTTGCAAAACTTGTTTTTCCACGATTTTGAAGTCAAGCTTCCATCTATTTCAGTCTTCATAATTTTAATAATATTTATAACATTGTATCTCGAAAATACTTAAAAATCAAGCAAAAATTTGCAAAAGATTAAAAATCCATAAAAATTATATTTTTTTGTTATAATTTCAAAAAAAGTGTGTCTGTTTGTTTTTTAGGTATAGTTTGTAGAGAATTTAACTTAATTTCTTTAAAAAAAGAAACATGTAAATAGGTTAGCTTGTTCAATTGTTATCGTGGCAAAAAAGGCTGGTAAAAAAAAAAAAAAAGAAAAAAAAAATCGTGATAATTGCGTTTAAAGGGTTGCCACTGCAGCTATCACCAGCCTGTGCGCCTCAACATTTACTATTTGTACGGACATAAATAAAAATAATTTTCTATCGGACCAGCAGCATGGCATTGTTAAATGTTCAAACATTATAGTAATAATAATAATAATAATAATAAATACAATTTCTCGCCATTATAAACCTTCCTGGCCCCCTTAATAAATACGTCACGTGAAATGTATTTAATATTATTAACTAGCTGAACTCCTCCTACCCCCCCCCCCGAGTTACCCGGGCCTTAAATTCACCTAAAATTAGTGTTATTCCAAACGATCTTAATGTTGTGGGTCCCACTGCCTTCGACAGCGTACACCTTCGAATTTGTGTGATTTTATATTTTTAACTGAAAATCTATGCAAACGAACATAGAGTTGGCAGCCTACGCGGTGCGCACACACTACGCACGATACGCCTTGTTTTATTTCATATTTTTAAATGAAAGTCCGTCATAGTGTATAACGTCTACCTCTTCTGTTCCTATTTAAAAGCACAGAGGAAATGTATCTCTTTTTTTCACAGCGCGCATGCGCAGGACCTAAACCATTCCATAGAATTGTAATAGAAATGGCTCTGAGCGAGAAAGAAAAATTTGTTTCAGGAAAAAACTGAAGACTTAGTTTTAAAGATAAATGTATGACAGTTAATAAATATATGTATTTTGATATGCATAACGGATGCAGACTTTTAAATATTGTAAAAATATCGCTGAAACGCCCCTGCGATTAATTTTTTAATGCATTTTTTTGGTTAATATTAATCTTTTTCAAATGGATTATACTATCTTAGAGAAGAAGGTATCCAAATTAAATGTATATATTTTATTTACTCTTATTTGAAAAACTCGAGCGGATGCGATCTTGAAAAGATGGGGGGAAACAGGAAAAACGACGTTTCGAAAGGAATTTTTTTCAAAGTGTTAATATAAACATTTTTTAAACGAAATATATGGTTAAAGTGTTTAAAGTACCCTCTAGAAGCTTGTGTGCTTTATTTTTTCGTATTTGAAATGTTTAATCTGGTACGCGCTACAAAGTACTGAAAAAAAGAGCTACTGTTTTTCGGTTCCTCAATAAAGAATTGCGGCCCGCGCCATTTTAAGAAAAAACGCAATTTTTGTTTAATAATTCGTTGTGTGTTTTAATGAATATCTAGACTAATTATAAAAGTATAAAAAATGTTTGCCTCAGCTGCAACAGGCCTTCGACTATCCTCCTCCAAACTTCGAGACCTCTACGCGCGGTAAATTCCGCTAGCCATCACCGACACACACACAGACATACAGAGCGAAACATTCTTTCATTAGTATAGATCTACACTTTTTAGATATTACTAAAATGTTATAGTTCAAGTAAACAATTTCATTCTCTTTATTCTGATAAAATATGTCCATCTAAATAAACTATGTTTTTCAGTTTTCTTCATTTAGTTATTATCCTCGTACGTATAATCAATTGGTTGTCAGAAAAGTATTTAATGGAGAATAGCGGATTTAAATAAATCCTTGGAAAAGGGAAAACCACTGATAAAAAGACAGTCTTTTATTGAGGCTTTCATAGTTATAATGAAAGAGAATCATTCTTCATTTAGTTAGTTTAAATTTAACACGATCATTTTCAGTATAATAAGTGAAAAAATGTAATTAGCATGAAAACAATTTTAAATTTCAGCAAAAATATTTTTTGTGCATTAAAAATACGAATTTCTTTTAGGTTTTATGAAAATAAAATGTATTTACATGAACTATTCTTGCATGTCATAATGTCCAATAATTTATATGTACACATTTGTCACATTTTATTTCTTTGGTTCCAACAGAAACATAACAATAAATCCTGTGGTTTTCGAGTTGGATTCTCTTTGATTACTATGATACTTTGATTATATGACTACTTTATTATATGACTACTTTGATTACTATGAAAACCTCAATAAAAGACTAACTCTTTATCAGTGGTTTTCCCTTTTCCAAGGATTTATTTAAAGTCACTGTCTTGCATTAAATACTTTTCTGACAACCAATTCATTATACGAATGATGATAATTTAGATTGAATACTGGTGTTTTACTTTAAATAAATATATCGTATTGAATATACATCCGAGTGCGTCAAAATGCGTCAGAATAAGACCATCCTACGAAAAAAACCTATGCCTATTGGTAAGATTATGCCTATTGTTATGTTTTCACACTGAAGGGGACTCAGTACCCTTTGGGCATTTTTTTAAAATTTAAGTATTTTAAGGGACATCTTTGGCATAATAATAAAACACTCAATGAAGGAAAAAATTAAGAAAAAATCATGATTGAATGATGAAATGATTCTATCAAGAAATTGTTCGATTCCTTTGGAAAAAATTAAGAAAATTTTATAAAAAAAAATATAATATACGTAAATTTTAAAATGCGTCTTCTTTTACAGTTTTGAAGATTTTGAGCTAATTTTTTAAAAACTATTCATCAGAAGCGTGCTGTGTAATTTTAAGCGTTGGATTTACCATAAGTTAATTAGTTTGGGAGAAAAAACATGAAATGTGCAAATACGTGTAAAATTAAAGTAAAAACTGAATATATTTTACATTTTTATGTGTAATTTTTTTTTTTACTTTATTGTAAATCCGATACTTAGTTTTATCAAATAGACCATAAGGAACAACCAGAAAAAAAATCGAGTCAATTGTAAAATATACATAAAACTTTTTTCACTTTGAACATGCTAATTCATCGAAAAAACACAAACTTAGAAAAATCACTTTTCAGATTTCAACTTCAAAAATAATTATTCTAAATTTACAACGCTTCTTTCTGGCTGCGAAATATTAAAACAAGATAGGTATTCAGCTGCAATCGCAACGTAAACAGTGAAGTGGGTGTGGAATTTAAAGGGTCAGCGATGTAATAAAATCGCTTTTAACTGTATTTATAATACTCGGATCTTTACGAAACTTCATCAGAACTAGGGATAATAAAGTGTAATTTAAGCAAAAAATTAGAAAATGGATATTTTCGCCATTTTTCGCCGAATGAATGGTACCGAGTCCCCTTAAATGTAAAAAATATACGATAAAACATCGAATACGTCGATTTCACGTAACTTAGGTATATGAATTCAATTAATTCTTTGTTTATTTTGGAAAAAAATATTTGTAAATAATATTTTCTGTACCGAATCCTGGTGTATGTCATAATTTATTTAAAACTGAAATTCTTAATAAACTACGAAATCTGAAAGCCCTAATAACTGTGTTATGGAGAAATTTTATATCGATGAATGGTGTCATAGTTATTAGATACTTTTCCTAAAATTTAATCCAAGATGTTGTAAACGAAATGATATTTAAAGTTTAAATTTTTCTGTTTTTGTACGCGTAAGAAATTTTTTATTTATAAGAAAGTCTTGTTCAAATGCATCCATCCATTTTTATTATCTATACATTTCATAAATATATATCCTAAAATATTATTTTTATGTGTGGCTGAAAATTCCTGATTTCGAAGTTTCATAATAAATGTAATCTTTTGCAATATACTAAATTTTTTAACTGGGCTGAAATTAGTTAATTCAGAAGAAATAAAAACAATTCTTAAAAACAAAATACGTAAGAATTTGAGAATTTAAATCTTCTTCATTCATGGTTATTAACTGTTCTTCTCAAAATCTAATCCAAGGGGTAAACTAAAGGAAACGTTGGATTTAATTTTTATTAATCAGATACTGAACAGAATAAAAATTTAACGCGTGTAACATTTACTGATTTGACTTCTTGAAAGAATAACAAAAATAAAATCTCAAGTTCTTTTCAATAGTTCTTTTTTATATCAATTACGAATACCACTAAAGAAATTATTACGCAAGTAGCCTTGCAATACATACTTGTAACTTTTTTAACACTATTTATTACAGTACAATTTATACTTAATGCAATTACATTTCGCGGATTATTGACAACCAACGCAATTCAAGGTCACTTGAACAGAAATAAATAAAACAGCGATGAGCAAATTGGCGTTTCGAATGAACAAGTTACGATTTCTTTATGTTGTATTTTCCACAACACTACAATGTTTCAACATTTTTAATTTTCTGCATATTGTACTTCGTGATGACCTTAATAACATATTTAAAGGAAAAAGTGTTGCGTCATTGCACTCATGTTAAACAATGCGGGCAAATATTGAAAAACAAGCATTTCTTCGAAAAAATTACATACTTAAGTGGGGGAGGGGGGGGGGGGGGCAAGAAGCGTCACCCATCTGAACGCCGAAATGAAAGTCTTACTTTAGGAATTTTTTCTCGGTTTCAATTTGGTAGGCTTTAAAATATATTAAGTTATTTTGGACAGTATTTCATAATTTTTGCATCAGAAAAATTGCCATACATGTAAACGAGGTGGTACAGTAAATTCAGTTCCGGCATGTCATGGAAATCCGCTTGCACCGAACATTCCTGAAACATCCAAATAAAAAAATACTAACTAAATGAATCTTTAGCAAACGTAGGTTTTTTTTTTTTTTTTTTTTTTTTTTTTTCAAAAATTATACATAATGGCGGCATTTTCAACAAAGAAGAATCAATTTCATTCAATGCAATAATGAAAATATCTACAAAATCATAAGTAGTGCCATGGGGAATTCAATTCTAAACTTTTCTATAAAAATGTTAAAATAAATCCTTCGAGCGGTTCTCGGGCAATCCAACAATACAGGTAAAACAACGTCGTTTTGAAAAAAAAAAAAATGTGTTTAAAGATTAAGGGTTTATACCTACTAGGAAGGGGAAAAAAAAAACATGTATTTTTGGGGACTTTTTTTCAGAAAAGTGAAACAAGATATTGGAAAAGTATTTTTGTATTATGTTTATTAGACTTTAAAGTAAAATAAATAGATTTTTGTAATGTCGAAATATAGTTAGGTGCCCCTAACATACCCATACCACGGAGATTGTGTCGTTCTGGCAGCCATCCAGGGTTATCATCGTGAATCTGTCAACTGTTATCTGAAATTCTAACAAGCATACTGTCTTTATTCCGAACACTCAAAACTAGAGAATAATACTTCAATTTTTGGAAAAATCGATTTGGAATAAAATTGCGAACAAGATAAGGTACCTATCTTCACCAAAATTTTTAACTTTGTGTGTAAAAAGTAGAAGAATTTGTCAGATCGTCAAGGTATGATTGCTGTAAAAAGTTGTCCGAAATTTTAAAAAGAGTGTTTGAGATTGTTCGAGTTATCGTGATCACCGACTTTTAACCCCTTGAGGGGCAAAGTACTTCGGTTGCTAAAATGGTAAAGTGATTAACTGACACCAGGATTTACAAGAAAATTTATATTAAAGTAACTAAAAGAGTTTCTTCGGGAATATAGTATAAATCAAAATTTAGTTTTAAAATACTGGTGCCAATGTGGCATTTTGGAATTAAAATTAAGTGGTATATAGAATATACCGGTGCCCTTCAAGCGGTTAAACCATAGATTTGACATAAACACGTTTAAAGATTCAAGTTATGATTTACGTATGACTAGATGACACGCCCGGTGTCGCTCGTGCCAGTGATAATAATCTTAAATGTACCTAAAATTAGTGGTGAATGATTTTGTTATTTTAAACGAAAATCTAAGCTTGCAAGAAGCGTCCTTCTATTTTTTTCTTTTAATAGACTACCATCGAATACATTAAATCTGAAAAAGAAAAAATATTTCTTCTAGTCGAAACTTTTCGAATTTTCTATGAATTATTATTATTTTTTTTTTGATTAGTTAAGCAGATTAAGGTTTCAAAAAACAAGGAGGGAAATCAAAAAACAAAGTTAACTGCGCTGGCGCTCGGACGCTCGAAAAAATAACTAGGAGTGATTTGTGACTAGGAGTGACTAGGAGTGATTTGTGAATGAATATTCCATAGTAAAAGAGTTAGACTTGGCTTTACATGATCTCAGAACTTTTTACGGTTAATGAATCATGAGACTTCGTTGCACTTTTTACATGAGATGAATCACGAGACTTCCTTTTTACATGAGATGTTTCTGATGGTAATTCCCTTTTTATTGTAAGTAGTTTTCCTTTTCTTGAATTTATGTTCTCTTTTGGAGATCATCCACTGTTTTTCACCAAGCCCACTCCCTGTCATTATTTGGAGGTTCCAGAAATTTGGAGCTTCAGTTCCTGAACCAAAGTCTTCTAAAAACGAATCTTAAGTTTTCTGGGCAACTCCAGCGAAAAGATGTGGCAAGGGGTCAAAAGTACCCTTGAGTTGCTTCCAGGAAAGATTCTATCGATCTAAGTTATTAACGACTATTTCCTAGAAAATGACACAAAATTTTCTTGACTGGAAAGCTACGATAAAACGAGACACAGAACACAAATGGACACTGTAAGGTAACTTTAATAACCACATTAAAGGATTTTGCAGTAATGACTGCTGGCCAATTCTTGCCAGAAGTAATCACCGCCATTGTAATTGCTACGGATGTAGGGTATGAGAAGACGGCGAATGCACTTGTTCAGATGTCGAGCCCATTGACAGCGAACCCAGACTGTCGGATGAACGGACGACTCAAAGCCTTTTCGGACCCATCACGATCCAAACGAAGATCTTATCTTCGAATTTTGCTTTAGTAGCGAATTTGATGATAGGTTGTACCGTGGAGACGTCAGATAAGTAGTAGCCATCATTATCGCTGAAAGTGGAGTGAGTGTACGTGAAATATGACTCGTCATCCTAGATGAATGCTCGATAAGAGAATTTTCTGAACAAGCGACCACGCTTCGTTTTCGAGAAAACTATTTGATTTTCTGTTTGTTTTGGTATGACTCTTTTCTTGTGATATTTGATGTTAAGCTTCTTAGTGATTGTCTTATGTAGGTAGCCGAATGAAACACTAAATTTGGTAGCCGTGTACTGGATTAATACTCGGTCGTTTTTGCCAAACAGTCACTTCGACTTCTGTAACTTTGCCTTGTTGAGTTTTTTGGGCCTTCCTACCTGATTACGGTTGCCTTATGACCGGGAGTCCCTTCTAGTAACTTTGTAGAACATCTTATTTAGTTCGTTTGGGGATATTTTCGGCGAAAAAATGGGTCGCGGTGACTCTGTCCCCTGGTGAATATTGCCTTAGTAAAACTTGTACACGCGCGTACGCAGACACTAATTTTTCGACACCATTCTCGGAAAACACAGATTACTTAATGAACTCTCGGCTAACTTACGTGCCCTTATATCCGATAACGCGAAACTTCACTCGCAGATTTCGCCTGATTCGCATTCATTTGCTATTTTGCATAACTGCAAAGTTTGTGCGGATTTCTAGGAACCAGTCCTTACTTGCAGTCCTAGATATTTGATATTTGAAATAAAGGTAGTGTTTAGGATACAAAGAAAGGCAAAATAAAAAAATACGGATAATTCCAGCAAATCGAGATATTTTCGATTTTTCGAATATTTTGAATTTTTGATATTTTATCGAACTTTATTGTAGTTTTTTTTTAAATTTTTCCTTTCTTTGTATCTTAAACACTGCTTTTATATAAAATTTCAAGTATCTAGAGCTACGAGATATGCCTCAGAATTTTGATGATCTCTGAGGGAATCAGTCAAGAGTCTAAAAATCGAAATTTCGAGTTCATATATCTTCTGGAACAGAAAAGAAAGAAATATGAAATTTGAACATTTGATTCAGTCTGTAAAGTTCTCTAGCCAAACGAAGTTTCAGGTTTCGGGGAAACTTCAACACAAAGATATGGGAAATCCAAAAGTACCCTGAATTGCTTTCTAAATGAGGATAATACGGTTGTGGTTTCTCGACTTGTGGGGATACTGCCCACTGCCGTACCCCCTGATTTTCATACATAACTTTTTTGCAACAAACACTTGTCTTATGAACCCACGTCCTTTGTAGAGTTCCAATAAAACATTAAAGAAACATTTATTCATTAAATACGATTGAAATATGTTTTTATTTATATTATCTATTTATAAAATAAATCATTGTGGAAAATATTTCAACTAATCAATAAGTTTTGCATTTCTCTGTTGCTATGAAAAAGGTTCTTAATACCACTACTGGATAATTACTCTGTAGAGCTATTCCATCTTTTAGCGAAGGGGTTAATGTATATTTTGGTAAAATGATTAATATTAAATAACTTTTACTTATATTATTTTTTATAAAATATAAATAAAATCCTAAATGTACAAAACTATAAATTGGAGAAAAAAAAAGTGTGCTTGATTTTGTCATTCTTCTTTTTCTTTCATATAAAATATTAAACCGTTACATTTTCTAACTGTCAAAAATAAAAGAAAATCTGTTCTCTCTCTCTGCGAACTAGCTCAAATCTTTAATATACACTCATAGCCTTGTCACATGCTTTCTTTGCCCTCCAGCTATTGTGTCAAACAAGAAGGGAAAACTGTACTTTTCCGCTTTCCTTTTTTATCTGCAATATTGTTACTGCTTAAATCTTTAGATAAATCGATTCGTGCTTCTGTGTTAGAGCCTTTTGATTATTGAGGCGATTGGATCAATTTTCAATTTTTTCCTCCCTTCTCAAAAAATTCGATTTTTTCTTTATCTTTTCGTGACCTACCTTTTTGAGATTTTAAAGGGAAAATTTAAAAGAACATTTTATTTACTGAACAGATAAAATAAGTATATCATAATTGTTCTTTTATAGTTACGAATATATTTAACCCATTTTTTAAATATAGCCATTTTATCCTACGGAATTCATGCAAAATGATAGTTTTGGACTTTTTCAAGAAATGATTTGCAATTCACTTGCTCAAGTTCTAAACGGTCATTTATTCCATAATAGCAGATATTTGTATATTTTAGTAACCTTTTTTTACATGATATCAGACTTAGTATTCAGAAGTTAATCGAACATAATTATTCGCATTTCTTATTAAAATTATGTCATACCGTCATAAACAGGTTCCATTTTACCAGTTTCACTTTAATTTTGAAACAGTGTATTAAACATATTTATGTAATTAAAAATTAATATAAAAAATGTTGGTAAGTATAGTTGTAATAATAGATGATTACCAAACTTACATATCATTTCCCGCTTGTCTTACAACTCTTTCTGGTTTATTACAGATCTTTCTGTTACAAATATTTATAAAAAAGATATAACGGGGATTTCAAATTTATTTTTCGACTTTCACATATTTTCAAATATGATATACTGCACATATTATACACGTCTGCAGGTCGCCAAGCATTTTTCGCAGACTATACATCTCTACAAGTCCTTTGGGAACATTATGAGTAGAGATAGATTTTTACACGGCACTCGGAGTATGCACTTCTATATCGCTTCTTTTTATATGATATCACTTCTTGTTATGACTGACGGCGTTTTAGATTTGTGGCTTGGCGAGATCATTTACAACGAGTTGTTTTTGATAAGATATCATTTGTCTTTGTAAGGTATTTCAAATGCATTAAACATATTCGATTTTAATTTAGAAAAGAAAAGAAAAAAGGAAGATGACAGAGGTAAAAAAAATAATTTCATATTGATGCTGTAAAAGTTTCAAATGTGTCTTATAAGACATAATATTGAGCTATTTTAAAGTCCTTGAAAACAATTCTATCGGTTCTTTCACATTTCCGAACAATCATTTTTTTTAAATGATAAAATCTAACGAATAAAAGAGCTACTTTTGTACTATAAGCTATAGGGGGGTTCATTAATTAACTCAGCAAGGATTTTCTCCTGATAACTTTTGAACCAATTCCTTTACATTTTCAAAATTTATATAAATTTATACAAAATATGTGTAGCCTTAAAAACAGACTGAATAATTAACATTTTTTAAATTAACGGGCATGTTTGAAATAATGTTTAAGTAAAATGAGGGTTGTTCTCTGTAAATCCAACGTCCCTGCAATAAGCGCGTCCGAGACGCTGGTTATCTGATTGTAGTCTCTTTTTAAGAAAATATGTTTTCATAAGCTCTTACACTTGTTGGATTTTCTGAATTCTCAATGTACATACTTTATAAATTATTAATAGTTTTTAGCGTAACTGAGGGGGCATACTAAGTCGTATGCCTTCTAAATATTTTCTCACAAATTTCGGCTGATAATTCATCGGGCAAATTATAATTCATTTCAATAAGGGTTCGGAATTCGATATTTAATCGTTGTGAAATGATTTTCCTGAATTTCTGTCACATTTGAAAATTTTTACCGAGCATTATATCCTAATTACAAATGAACTAAAAGATGTTTATAGCATATCAATAGCACTCTTAAATTAAAAAGCATGAAATAATATAGCCGATTAATTTTATGAATCTCGTTATTAATCTTTTTAAGTGAAAACTTATGAAAAAATTCCAATAAAGCTGCAAAACATTTATTTGATATCAAGTGATTGTAAATATTGTATCAAAAGTTATTTAAATACCTTGCTGACATTACCTTTGAAAAATGGTTTAAATTGAATAAATTGAAAAGATTGGGCTGTTAAAAAAGTATTTGTATATATGGAGCAGTATGCATATAGAAGACAGACAGAAAAAAATACGTGTAAAGCCAGTATGAAAATTTACAAAGATTAGTCAGTTTAAAAGTAAAAGAAATATACTGCTCAAAACAATTGGGGATATTGTGAGTTTAATAGGAAACGACCATATAATCGACAACTCTTTTAACAAAAATGAGAGAAAAGAGGTTAAAAGGAAAATTATAACGCTTACAAAGTTGGAAATATGCCAATTTTGTGGAAAACGACACGCTCTAGATAAGGAGTGAAAAGTGACCTGCAACATTCTTTATAAGGAGGAGATTAAAAACAATTGACGCGCGTAGAATGTTTTGTAATAGTGAATACGATGTCTCAACAACATGACTTATCTGAATTCATAGCCGCGATGGCCATCTGTTGTTCAGATCGGTATTTAACATTAAGTGCTAGAAGAAGCCATAATGTGAACTCCACTCTATTGCAATAGTACCTTCAGAGCACTACTGGTACCTGAATTCCGACTCAAACTGTTCGAAACCAACTCCATCATGTTGGTCTGTATGCTTGCCGACCGATGGTTTGTGTTTCTTTAAAACGGGCCACGCGCTGCCTACAGAAGGTGGGCACAAGTGTATCTCATATGGGGACGTAGTGAGTAGTTCAACGTGCTCTTCACGGACGAGTCCCGCTTTAGTGTAAAACCTGACAATAGCCGGTATACTATCTGGAGAAAACATGGTACTCGGAATAATCATACAATTGAGCACGAAATTGTCCGATATGACGGAGGCGGAGTGATAGTCTGTTCCGGTATGACATCAATGGTCGCACCGACCTGTACATTATCAGGAACGGAGCACTGGTGGCTCAGCGATATAGGGATGAGATCATCAGACCTATTGTCGTCCATTATGTTGGAGCAGTCGGGGATGAATTCGTTCTCATGCGCGATAGCTGCAGGCCAAATCGTGCTCGACTAGTGGACAATTTCCTTTTCGACTAAGGAATCCTTCGAATGAGTTGGCCAGCATCTTCCCAGGCATGAACCCCATAGATCATATTTGAGGCATTCTAGGAAGAAGGGTTGCTGATCGCTCTTCAGCCTTACAAACAATTTAGCAGTTGGAAAGCTTTCTTCTACAGGAGTGGGAGAGAATACCCCATTGTCTCTTCGATAACCTGACTAATTCCATGCCTCGTAGGTGTGTGACACTACATTCGGTTAGAGGAAACCATCTCCTTTTTTAAACTCATTTGTATCATATAAATCACATTTTTTGTTTGTTCCTATGATATGCATGAATTGTGCATTTTTTGTTTAACAACAAATAAACATTTAAATATCCCATATTCTTAGCTTACCTTTCTTTTCACATATCTTACAACACTAGATCACACACTAGTCACAACACTAGTCAACAAAAGCAGTGTACATAAATAATTTATCCAACATGAGTAATCAAAATGAAATGGGAAAACACCATTATTCCAGTTATTGCAGTATGACAAATCCTAAACAAAGTACATATATCTGTTTATAAGCATATATTTATCACCAAAAATGTTTCTAATAAATTGAATGCCGAATCTTTAGTATAATGTTCAAGCATTTTATTATAAAAGCATTATGAAAGAGAACATTTTCTCACTTATTTCAGTATGATAAATAGTAATCCGGAAGTTCTGACGAATTGTTTTCCCGACTGTAAGTACTCTGTGATTCATGCTTGCATTATCTTTCTGGGCAAATTCTGTGTTTTCTCTGTAGTAGGTGTCCACCTAGAATCTTTCCGTAATAGAGGACTACTGGCGCGTTTCCATAATCTAGTTTCTTCACGAATATGAGCAGGACATTCCGCAATGATTATTGTACGCGGTACCTTCGTCTAAAATCATTGCGATTTCATGCGAAATAAAATTTCATTTACTTGTTATCTAAATCTTGTGACCAAAAATGACTATAGCATTGGATTTCCCAAAGGGTGAGAGCTGAATGCTAGGAAAATCTCAATAAAGTGTAAACCTGGATCGATGAGATTCCACACGAAGAAACAGAAATCATATTATTTTTTCAAGTAACATACACTGTAAAACAAATAATGCCAGTTTTCCGGTAGGAATCGGAAAAACAGTTGCTCTTATCGTACCGGAATAATTTCCAACCCAGCTCGGAATAAAATCCGTAAAATATCGTTTTACTGACTATTTCCTTATTTTTACGCATTTTATTCCGAGCTGGGCCGGAAATTATTCCGATACGATAAAGGCAACTATTTTTCCTATTCCTACCGGAAAACTGGCAGTATTTTTTTTACAGTGTAATAAAACTTTCCAAAAATTGAAATAGTAAAAAGTCATTAAAATACATGTCACTCACTAAATATCCATCTGTTGTGATGTAATCAAGGTCTTTTAAATCACCTTGCAAACGAACCTTAAATGCTTCAATGTCGCCTTGCACTGTAAAGAAAAATCCGACTAGCTTTCCTGTAGGAATCGGAAAAATAGTTGCCCTTATCGTACCGGAAAATTTTCCTACCCAGCTCGGAATAAAATCCGTAAAATCGGAATAAAATCCAAAAAATACCGTTTTAATGAATGTTACCTTTTTTTACGGATTTTATTCCGAGCTAGGTCGGAAAAATTTCCGGTACGATAAGGGCAACTATTTTCCGATTCCTACAGGAAAACTCCTTGGATTTTTTTACAGTGTACAATAGAGAGCTTAATTGGGTCGAATGCAGTAACATATCTGAATATCGTGTCTATATATAACCAATTTAACAAAAGTTAGGCTATTTAGTATTGTTTTTGTCTATGTTAAGTATAGGAATCAAGTACTTTAAACTGATGTAAATCAAAAACTAATCGACATTTTTATATGAAACTTTAAAGATTTGAACTACTTATAAAAACAAATAAAATACAGCAAACCATGTAAAAATTCGATAATTACACATCTCTGTAGCCCTATCAAAAGATCTTTTGAGTAATCCTGTAAACGAACCGTAAATGTTGCAAATCTAGTTTACAATAGGAAACTTACTTGGATCGATTATAGTAACATACCTTAATACCATGTTTATACGATCATTTTGACAAGAGTTAGGTCATTTAACATTTTTTTTTTTTGTCTTATGTTAGGTATAGGAGTCAATTACTTCAAACTGGTATAAATCAAAAACGAATTTATATTTTCACATGAAACTTTAAAAGTTTAAACTAGTCATAAAAACAATTCAAACATAGCAAATAACGTAAAAATCCGATAATTACACATCTCTGTAGCCCTGTCAAAAGATTTGGCTGAACAAGAATTTGAAAAAGGTAAAAAACAACACTTTTAAAATAACATTTACTAAAAACCTATTAGTCTGATTCTGCTTTCCCTTTGTTTCTTTTGTCATTTGGTATACCTCATACCAAAGAAACAAGAATTTTGTTTCTATGATAAATAGAACGCTAGCTATAGAGGAGTCGAAATCCCGTTTTGGTCAGTCCGCAAAATATAGAGGAGACAGAGTACTAAAAATTTTTGTAAAATCGTTTGGCATCAATTGGCGGAAATATCTTTCATTTACGGTTCATTGCGTTCTGTTTCTTTTGCTTGGCTGGAAACTTTGTCGAGTTTCTATGATACTCTGTATTTTTATTGTTTGTTTGTTTTTAATGATTTGCTCGTAAGCTTTCATTGAATAGGAAGCTACAAGGCTAATACTTGGCAGAACTCCTAAAAGGAAGACGAATTCTATATTGCTGCTTATTTTCTCAATTTATAAATAGGAATTTTTTTGGCCGTGAGTCTAATAAAGTGTTTTTCTACCAAACTTTGTATTACTCTGGAATTAAGCTTACTCCGTGACACAGTTGTTCGGAATACGTTCGTAGAGCGAAAACAATTATTGCAAGTGCCTTATTTTCACGATCTTCCGATAATTTTACTTTATAATTGGACCTGGTGACAATAGAAGGTGATACAAGAATTCTTCGTTGATCGAAATTATAAAGTAATATCTAGTTCCCTGACTCAGTCATGTTTGAAAAAAAAATAGACAAGGTTTACTTTGTATATTCATCAAATTAATTCATTTATTTTTCTGGTTGCAATGCGACGCAGTTCAAAACATGAAATTAAACTCTTTATACCCTAAATAATAGTATATACCGGGTGTTTCAAAAGATTGGTGCGTTAGTAAAACGCGATAGTAAAATATCTATGCGTCGGAGAGACATGCGGTTTGCAGATAAATATTCAGCGTGTACGGAATTTTGTATAGCACCAACAAAATAAATTACTTCAAAATGCATGGTATAATTCCATATTGCTCACACAACGCAAGATTTGGATACAAAGAAGTGTACATGCAGTATTATCTAATGTTTTTTATCCGAATCTTGCGTTGCGTGAGCAATATGGAATTATCTGCAGTAGCGGCCTCTATTGTCGAAATTTTCAAGTAATTTTTTTTTGTTGTTGGTGTCATACAAAATCCCGTACTACGCTGAATATTCATCTGCAAACTGAAACTGCATGTCTCTCCGACTCATAGATCTTTTCTTTTTTTATCGCGTTTAACTTTTGCACCGAACTTTTGAAACACCTGGTATATACATATCAATGTGTAAAAATGCGTGCCATTTTATGCCCTTGAATATAGTTATAGAAACGCACAATTCCAAAGAAAAGCAACCAAACGAAAGTAAAATAATATATCCATACCAATTTAATAATAAAAAACATCTCTTTCTTGAATTTATTTTAATAAATAAATTGCCGTAACAAAATAACTTTTTAATAGTAATTACGGAAAAAAAGTCAATGAACAACAGAAAATTATTAACTGAATGACGCGTCTGATGCTGTTATGCAAAGTATATTTACCTACGTTATTATTTTGAGAAAAGTGTATATACCAAGATTCTTCGACATTTCTTTAATAAAAAACACAGTAAGGTAAAGCCAGGAGAGATCGCACGGTAGGAGAGATCGGGCGGTAGGAGAGATCGCACGGTAGGAGAGATCGTGCTCAAAGAGATTCAACGGGAAGGAGTAGCGTGCGTGGGCAACGACTCCAGGAAGTTGTACAGCAGCATTAGTGCAGTGTCTACATGAATGTGCACATTGATTGTTCCAAGCGTCTGGGATAAAGCATTGCTATTTTGTTTTGTTTTTCCAAAGTAAGTGATTGAATTTTCATAACTGTTCGTCAGAATTTTTATAGAATGTCAGTAGTACAAAATATTTTGAACTGAAACGATTTCTTATAAACTACTAACCTAGACTAAGGATGGGAAGACCAACAATTCCTTGACCATTTTTAAATAAAAGGCCGCATAATCTCTCCTACCAAAATAGGAGATTTTGCGCATCTGCTACTTAAGAGAGATGGCGCATTTCCCCATAAGTTTCAGTGCTAGGAGAGATTACGCAGATTATTGATAAATTTGCCTGAATTGCAAATTACGTGAAAAACATATGAATGAATAAATTTTGAAGTAATTTCGTAAAAACACATAATTATCGAAACTAAATTTGGCAACAAATTAATTTGCAAAAAAAAATACTTTTGCAGATAAAAATTTTATTAATAAATTTATAATACAGTTGTTATTAAATTAATTTCATGTAATTATTTTTGTTAATAAATTAATAATATATTTGTTAACAAATTAATTAAACATTTATATATATTTTCTTAATTCATGAACTATTAATTTACTAATAAATTAATTTTGTTAACTAAAATAAATTTTCTAATAACACCTACAATATTTTGGAAAAGCTTTTATCCATTCCAAGTAGTTTGATGCCATCGAAATCAAAAGGAAACAGAGTGCAACTAATGTTACTGATCAGCAAAATATTCATGAAAAAAAAAGACTTAAGAAGGATGCCGCTACAAAAACAGCTAAATATAAGGTGCTTCCAGAAAAATTGGGATAAAAAAAACTGAAGGAAAAGAAAACGAAGGCCAATGAGTATGATTGCATTGAATGTCTGGAACTGTACCAGGAAACAACTTCAACCACTAACTGGATTCAATGTATTGCTTGTGGCAGGCATTGTACGAAAGCTGCATGATTTGCAACAATAACTGCATCGATTGTGGATGACACAACTTCGATTAGCAAACAAAATACATTGAAACTGTGGAAATGAAAATTATATAATTTTCAAGTTAAACATGTTATCAAGTAGATTAATGTTATTTTGCAATCTTAGTAGGGCTTACTTTTACTGATATTTCAGTCTTCTTCTTAAATTAAAATTCTTTAACTGGTGTTAAAAATCTTTCTTTTTTTTTATTATTTAAACATTAGGTTTAAATATTCACTCCTAATACAATAATATTTACTCACAAAAACATTACAACAATGTCATTTATGTTTAATTAATTTTGTTGACAATTTATTTGTAGTTATTATTAATAACAATCTCTTCTACCCATGTGCTCATACTTACCAACCCTGTAAGGAGAGATTACGCAAAATAGTTTTCTTGGTTTCATTACTGCTGTTCTATTAAATGACAGCATAAAAACAAAATAACAATGGAAATACATAAAAACAAATGAGGTCAAAATTATTCATGCATAGTTTAGCAAAAAATTAATATTTAGAATTTTTATTATTATTCTTTAAAAATGTGCGCAGACTCTCCTATCTTTACCTTACTAAGTGGAAACTTTTTTTCGAAAACTGAATTTTATAACGGAGCAAAACCACTGTGCGTCACTGTAAAAGAAAAACATTGAAATTTCCGCTTTGGTTTCATTTTGATAATGTACAAATGCAAAATTTTGTTCTTGCTTATTATCAATTTGTATACCTTTAACAACATTAGATTTTTAGACACCTTAATCGATGTTATCTCGTACTAAGATCCTCTTTGATTAATGTTCATAACGATGGACATTTTATAGTCATTGCTAAACATTCGAGTAATTCCTTAATCAAGATGAATTACTGCGGCAACAGATTTTTTTCTGTCAAAGCGAACTTTTGAACTTTGAAATTCTTAACAAGTTATGTTGCGTGCGCGGGCAAACTGTAAGTTGCAAAATACAGGGTGTTTTTTAATGAATATAGGGGTTTTAACGCTTTGTAGTATCTATTACATAAAACTTAAAATTATAGTTAATACATAAAATGAAAGAGCAACTCAAACAGTTTGTTGGTACCTGTACATGCGCACGCAAAGTTTCTTTCGTCATCCGTTAGAAAGCGCTAGTAGCAAAAATGGTGAATAGTGAATAGAAAGCATTTTGTAGTAAGAATCTCTAGTTACTGTGCAACGTGCGTTCCGGATTAAGTTCAGATGTGATCCCCCAAGTGATAATAACCTCCGTAGATGGTATCATCAGTTTGAAAATACCGGCTACCTTTGTAACAATTACCCCACAATCACTAATCAACGTTTGGGAAGAACTGAGCTTTCGACTTTTTTTGTGTCGTGTGACGAAAGGAGCTCTCACTGAACACTTGTAAGCTTGTAGGTAAAACTGTTTGAGTTGCTCTTTCATTTTATGTATTAATTATAATTTTAAGTTTGATGTAATAAATACTAGCAAGAGTTAA
The DNA here is from genome assembly GCA_963932465.1 of Maratus speciosus. Lineage (NCBI taxonomy): Eukaryota > Metazoa > Arthropoda > Arachnida > Araneae > Salticidae > Maratus > Maratus speciosus. The sequence continues at coordinate 4,265,295 of OZ010787.1, forward strand.
GACAACGATATTTATTTAGAAACACCCTGTATAATGATTAACTAAAAATGTTTTTACTTTTTATTTTTCTTTTCTTTTCTTTGTAAATCCTTGATCCTCCGTATAAAAAAGCAATTAAATGGATCAACTAATAAACTTTTTCCTTTTGAAAATTAAAGATTATTTATGTTGAGAGGGCATGAATTATTCATTCGTAAAAAAAAAAAAAAAAAAAAAAAAAAAAAAAAAATAATAATAATAATAATAATGATAATAATAATAATATTTTTAAGCCATGTTGAAGTTAGGGAATAAAGGATGAAAAAAATGACACTTTTTTCAAACGTCTACCACTTTACCTCATTTGCTCAATTTCACTAAAAATAGGTTCTCCCCCCACCCCAAATTTATTATGTTTTCTAAAAAAAAATATTTTGTTTGTTTCAGATGACTTTGACAAGCTGTTATAAAAGTTCCAATTTTTAAGATATTAAAATATTTGAAATTCCAGTGACCTAAAACTAGCTGCCTTAAAAATCGACATTTCGAGAGCAAAGACACAGCAACCTAAATTGTCTTTTTGCTTAAAAAAAAAAATTCATCGAAAGGTTTCAGTATTTGACTTCATGTCATCCTTTGAAGTTACGATAGTTTGTGCCGCATGCACTATTTTTTCTGTTCTTCAGCGTACTTTCAAAGCTGTCTTTTTCACTGCTGGTTTGGAAAAATTCTCAATAACTACGTATGTTAACTACGCTCAAAATAATTTATCGTGATTCTTAAATTGTTTACAGCTCTTTACTGACACCTTTCTAAGATTTACGACATCCGAATAACAAATTTTCCCAGAAATTGAACGATTTTCGTTACCGTATCGCTGCATATTTGCAAGTGCGTCATCAATGCCACACTAGTTCGGTTCAAATACCTCTTGTAAAAGACAAACATCAAATGCATACAGCATTATATTGTTATTCTTCCTTGAATTATTTCCACGAAAGTTGTAATTTCTTAGTGAAAAAATTATACTGACTGATTTTTATTGTATTTTCATGTTTTTTTTTAAATAATGTATATAGAAAAAAATAGCTTTTGGCATTGGATTTATTGTACTTTCCTATAAGTGAGTGAATGCTCTCATATAAAAATGTTGATATTTTAATTGCTCAAAAGTTCACTACGCACAGCGTATTCTGTAAATCAGTGGAGGACATTGCACTCTTTATAATCATCTGAAACACATAATTCACATGGAATTTTGAAATACACTAGTGTCCAAAATTAAGGACCAATCACAAAATGCTAATTTTCAAGTAAGCTAATACTCAAAAGGAAATAATAAAATTCGAATAATTACTATCTCTACAGCACAGCTAGTCCATATAACATCTCATTCATGTCACACATGGTCACAAGTGTCACAGTCACTACGGTGAAGCAAAAAAATAGGAAATTCCATACATCTCGTTATGAGTCTCAAATGATCACTATATGTGACTCCACTGAGACGTCACTGTGAGAGCTGCTTTGTGACGAGTCACCATGTGACTTTACAATGTAGTTACATTGTGACTCTCATGTGACTGTCATCTGTAGGCTCAATTTCAAAGTCATCGTGAACGCTGCATTGTGATAAGTTACCAAATAATGTCACTTTAAAATCACATGATGACTTTCAGGTGACAGAGAGACTAATGTGAAGTCACCATTGTGCTCTTTTGTGAAAAGCCACCATGTGACTATAATGTAATATTATTTGGTGACTTCTCATAATGCAAAGTTCATGATGACTTTGAAATTGAGTATAAAATGACAGTCACATGAGAGTCACAATGTAACTACATTGTAAAGTCACCTAGTGACTCGTCACAAAGCAGCAGTCATATTCACGTCTCAGTGGAGTCACATATAGTGATCATTTGAGACTCATAATGAGACGTGTGGAATTTCCTATTTTTTGTTTCACCGTAGACACTTGTGACCATGTGTGACATGAATGAGATGCTGTATGGACTAGCTGTGCTGTACGGATAGTAATTATTTGAATTACATTATTTCCTTTTGAGTATTCGCTTATTTTAAAATTAGCATTTTGTACCTGGTTCTTAATTTTGGACACCAGTATATATATAATTAGATGGATTACAAATTTCAAATTAATAATACAAATCAAAATGTCACAAAATGGTGACTGTTTAAAGCATTAGTTAAATTTTTGGCATATTTGTTCCATATTCTAAATCGTTTAAAAAACCAGAATAATTAATTTTTTAATTTTTTGAAGCTTTGAATTCCAATTAAAATAACCTAGTTTAATTTTTCAAAAACAAAACGTCGACAGCTTTAGAAGTTTAAGCATCAGAATTTACGCTGATTCAAAAAAAGTGTTTAATGCTTTGATCAGCCTTTTCTTCAACCGCGTCTCCTGTCTATTAAACTGGTTGTCCTGACTTAAGCATTAACATAGACAAAAAACGGTTTTGACGGCATATTCTAGACACAATAAGTGTTTAATAAATACAAAAACATTGAATTTTTAAAAAGTATTTCGGGAGAACATTCCTTTAGAAAAAAACATAAAGTGGACTTCCATAATTCTATACTTCCAATTTTATTTTTTATTAAAAGGTATTTCATATTATAACTTATTATCTATAAAATCTGTTTTAAAATACTGAGACAAGTTTTGATGAATTCAACGTTATTTTATCAACCACTTCCTTGATTATACCGAGTTATCTCGGGTTCATGTATTTTTCGATTAATTATTATCCCGAGAAAACTCGGGGTAGCCGTATTTGTCAGTACGATTTGTTTCAACACTTTTTAATTGGCCTAAAAAGTCGACCAGCATTTAGCTACTCATTTTACACTAAGAAAAAGATGAATAAAATTATAAGAAGATTTTCTTACATGTATTAGATTTGGCTTTTTTGGAATTCCTACATTTTGTATGGTAAATCAGGAGGTTCAAGATTACCTAAACAATTTAGAGTTGAACTTGTTGAAAAACTAACTGCAGAAAATCATTGTGACGAGTTTTTCCCGCATCAGAAAGAGTCAGTATTAGTTCTTCACCACTCAGGCTAACCTCAAGGCATTTTTCAGATGTTACTCCTGCCAGTGAGAAAAAATTAAATCCAACGATACAGTATGCTCTATGCTCCCGTAAAAGAAATTCCTGAGGTAAGCCAGTAAGAAAAGAGATCAGATACTAGTGTACCGAATGTCAGGTATCACTTTGTTCAGTCCTTTGTTTCAAAAACTATCATACAAAGAACAATATCTAACTTTTTACATTTGCCCGAAATAACTCGTCATAGTAAACTGGTGATAGAACTAAAAGCTTTAAACCAGTAAACAATAAAAAAAATCAACTTAAATCCTGCATATGATGTTCTGTTTCAGTTCCTTATATTAAATAATGGAATAAAAAAATGTGATGATTTTTTGCAATTTTTTCTTTTTAATTGTTATGGGAAGCGGTTAAAATGGGCCTTAAAAGTACACTTCCACGCACAGTTAAACTTATATGTTTCCTATTTTTTAGGAAAATGCTTTATATATTTATTGGGATAATTAAATTCAGGTTAAAAATGTAATATGCGTGTTTCTGGAAGTTATGCATGTAAAGACAGAAATTCCGTTGTTATTTTTCTACTCGCATGTTAAATTGTCAGACCTAGCATTTAACATGATCAGTCATTGAATAGCGGCTTGTCCATTTGCGTGTAACTAAGCAAGTTACTTAAAGGTTGATAAGAATAAATATTTATAAATCCCCAGAAAAATTATGAGCCTGTTAGAGTTTTCTTCAAATTGGATTCAACTTCCTAGCACAATGTACTAACTCTTTTAAAAGGATTTATTTCTGCGCGTAGCATTTTCAACAAACTTTTAAAATATTGTTGTCTTGCAAATACGTTGGGAAATAAATCATTAATGTAGCGTTTCATTAGCGAACTGGCTGTCATCATTTATGAAGCTTTAGCTACTGTGAACTACAAGAATTAGAATTCTTCGCCATCATTTCAGGTATAGTTTTAAGTTTTAAAGTTTTTAATACTTGAAGTGAAAACTCTAACCTTGTTGATCGATTATTAAAATAAAGTGTTTTCGCTGAGAATTTAGGAAATCAACTGATTTAACATAAGCATAAACTTTTAAAAGTTGTTTATTTTCAGATTTTCTGTTTAGATTAACTACTTTTAATGACTTCAAAAGTATTAAAAACATTTCAAAACTTTCTCAGAATAAGAACATTTTGAATTTTAAAAATGTCGTTATAGCAACAAAAAATCCCTTCCGGCTCGGCCTACAGGTGAAGGTAGATTTCGAAATTAAGTACTAATTTCACAAACAAAAACTAAATAACGATTAGAGATAAACCCAGTTTAACAATTTTATCTGGCCGTTTTTGACAAATTTTTAATTTCATCATTCTGTAAGAGCTGGTTTTATCAGAATCATGTTAATACAATAATTTTTTCTTCAATCCCTATTTTTGTTTCATTTGTTTTTTTCTGTAAGAGTTGGTCCTATCAAAAAATTGTCAGCATAAAAGTTGTAGATAATATTAGGAAGATTTATAATAAATCCAAGCGCATTTGATATCTTGTGAATTGATGAACTTATGAATTTTTTTCTTCTTCAACCCCCTCCCCTCCCACACACACACATTTTTGTTTTCGGTAAAAGTTGGTCCTATCAAAAGCTTGTCAATATAAGAGTTGTAGATAGTATTAAGAAGATTTATAATAAGTTTAAGTGACTTTGATATCTTGAGAATTGACGAAGTTAGGAATTTTTTTCTCCCTAAAACCATATTTTACGCCACCTTGAGCCCATTTTCAATTTTATCAAAAATCTGTGATACATAAATTTTTGGCCCTTTTCTTAGAAGTAAGAATAACTTTCAACTGATTTGATAGTTATTATAATTAATAAATTATGGGGATTTTTTTTTTGGTTTTCACAAAAACCCTCCCTATTTCCACCCCCTTGGTTGGATTTTGCCCATTAACGAACTTGACCGAGATTTTCTGCCCCTTGAATTTATGTATCAGTTTGGAAGAGATTTGTGCATAATTATGGAAGTTATCGTGTCCATAATAAAGTGATATATATATGTAGATAGATAGATACAATTTTTTAACTGGGAGGGGCGAACGGTTCTAGGGGTCATGATCGGCGTAGATCTGCAAAAATATTTTCAGCAATTCCAACATAGGGGAGAATGTAATAGGTAGTATTTCTTACGAAATCTACCTAAAAAAGTGGAAAAAGCAAAGGGAAACCTTAGCATTTCAACATTCTTTAACATAAACTTTTATTTCTTCCTTTTATGATTTAGATAATGAATTTAATGAAAACAAATTTCTGAAATTTAGGAAGTTGTTTTTGAAAGTATTGTTGAAAATGTGAATATTTTAATATTTATTCAAGCGTTAGCAACAGCTGGAATTTTGATTTTTTGAGGAAATATTTTTACATAAAAGAAACATGAAAGAAAGTTATTTCCGTATGCTTGCGTATGAAACTGTTTAAAAAAAATAATAAAAACTCTGTATTCACATTTATACTATAAAGAATTAGAATTGTAATAGTGAATGACTTTTGGTTCATTTATATGCAGACTACTTTTCTTAAGTCTTAGACAAAGATACGCACTGGCTGATTTAATATAAAGAAACATTTCTAGAATCATGGCCGCTAGGTGGCAGTTTGATCTCAAGTGTAGTAGTTGTGTGTTCAAACCTTGTGAAAAAATCAGCACTCCGTGCAAAGAAAATGAGATAAGTTTAAATTTTCGAATTCTGATCTAATATTTTTAAAATTTCGCTTTATTGTTTAACTAATAATACCTCAGATTTTTACAAATCCAAAGATTCAGTAGAGAGCGGATGCTCTTTAGCTTCTAAATGCCCCCTAGTTCACCTCGATCGCATTTGTTTAAATTTGTAGTTAGCCGGTTATTGCCGAAACGTCAGTGAAGGCTTACTGTGGAGACACGAAAAGTTTTGATTTCCGTTTGTCTGTCTGTCTGTCTGTCTGTCTGTCTGTTCCGCGATAACTGCCGCAAAAAGCACCCGATCAGCTTGAAATTAATTGGGCATATTCGTGAGATACCCGGACGTAGCTGTATAGTTTTTGGTTAAATTTGGTTCATTCGTTCGGAAAATATGGAAGATTTTATTTTTCTTTATAATGCTTTTCTACGGCAAGTCAGACGATTTTCAAATTTCCATTTGTTGAAAGAAAATGGCACGTTTGATTAATGGATTTAAATATCAAATTATGGATACTAAAATTCCAAATAAGGGTTTTAAATTATTCCTATTATATTGAAGTTTTATCAATATATCTATCAGATTTTTTTATTTACGGGTATAATGTTTTGAGGACATTTATACATGTATTCCTATAATATAAAGAATTTTTAAATTAATTTTCTTGTTTTACATGATACATATTTTTTTTTCCTTTTCTTCGTTGCCTAGCGACTGTTATTCGTAGCCTATCATTGCTTCAAATATGAAGGAAGTTAGTAAATTACGTTAATTTTGTTGCAGGAACTATTAAAAGGCTATCACAAAAAATATTTTATCGCGCCAAATCGATGCAATTTATGCAATTAACAGTGGGCACGATAATGAATTATTTTCCAGTAGATTTATAGATCTCCAGATATGCATATTTTGGGGGGCTTTTAATATGTTATTGCTATCGCATGGATTAGGATGTTTAAACTAATGTTTAACCATGCTATAAGTGAAAAAAAAGTACAGTTAAAGGCATGTAAATCCTTTTTAACACTTTCCAACATGGATGAAAAGTATTTATGACTTCAGTTTTTCTATCTGTCGCCTGCCGTGTTTCTCTACGTGCTCTAACTCGCGTAAATATAGTCGGGATTGCATGTAATTGATATACGTTATTGAGGTTTGCCAAAGTATGTTTGGTATTAAAAATGAAGAGTGTAGCATTCATAGCTTAATTACAGGGGCACTCAAACTAATTACATTAATCCGTTACATTATAGTCTTTGGGAAAAATCGTCTGCGGTGTATTTTAATAATGTTACACAATTTTAAACGTAATGAAATTTATATACTTTATTAAGGTGCACTAGAACCTGGTTACTATAAAATATGTTATGTGTAGCACTTACAGCATGCGTACAGGGAACTCAAAAGTATTCATAATATTACAATCTTTGAAGAAAATCCTTTTGTGGCGTTTTTTAATGATGTTACTCTGTTACAAAATAATAAAATTGATATGTATTTATGAAACATTTTTGTAGTATATGGGGTGCAAAGCATATGTTTTTTTCAGGGTCAAACAAAAGTGGTCGATTAAAATGTGGTCTACGGGGGGAAAAAAAACTCTTCACAGCTTATTTTAACACATTAGCGACGGGAAACGAGAATTCTCGTTTTTATTCAGAATACGTCATTGGCTAAGGGAGTGACTTCTACCTTACAGAAAAGACATTTATATTGTGTTGTCCATATTTTTTATAGATTGTAAGACATTATATATTACATCCGTACATTGAAAGATATTTACTGCTGCATAAACATGAAAAACATATTTCAGAAACCAATTTCCGAGACACTTTCAGAAGAGGGAGGAGCTTCTACTGTTATAAACCCAGATTTAATTAAATTGCCTGTCGTCAGTGTGTTAATTGTGTTGCACTAATTCAAACATTATGAAATTAAATTACATTACTGTGGTTGACTACAAGAAGCTTGAATATGATTTGTATCGTATTTATCGTTCATTTATAGGGTCACATAAAAAATTTCGGATACAGTTCTGGTCTATTAGGGATGATTGCTGAAGAACATTTTCGATTATGGTGTGCGTTTTAACGTTAAGTAAATTTGTGCTTAATAAGTAGTGCTTAAATATTGTATAGACCATGTACAGGGATACACAAATGAATTCGTAAGTATAAATGAAAATGAGCGCGAATTGCTTCAGTGTTTTTTTTTTTTTTTTTTTTTTCTTTGAGTTATGTATTTCCCAGCCCAATTACATTTAGTATACTAACAAATGTTTGCAGAATTTAAATAGAACCATATACAGGACTCCGCAGAAACTGGATATATGGTGCACACTATGCATACTAATCCCCGGAAATGTGATATGAGCAGTTTTAAGAGGGTTTTTTGTCTGCATTAAATTTAAATGTCATAGACGACGCGTAAAAATCTTCACGTAATATACAGGGCTGTAGAAACGAATTCATGTACGTTTCCGTCTATTGGTAGAATTTACTAAAGGACATTAACACAATTAATTGATAATTACAAATGCAAATTAAATTACACTACGAAGGGGTTCAGGGGGGCAGAGGCCCCCTGAAGAAATCTACTTTATTATCTAAAAATTACCAGAATAAGTAGCTCATGAGATTTTCAGAATACCATTACATAACAAGGGGTTTAATTTAACGCTTCTAATGTCAGAAACCTTCGAAATATTTTTTCGTTTTATAAATGTTTATGTAATTTCAAAACTTTAAATTTCGTTTTTTGTAGAAAGATTAATATTACTCAAAGGGTGCTAAACACAATGAATTGTAGAGCTGACGTTGAGGCTCCTGATCTGCAGATTTCCTAGTGTAAAATACTGCAGAATGGGGTAAAAGTACGCACCCGTCTTGGGGCAAAGATACGCACAAGTTTAAGATGCGGGGTTTTGCCCTATCGTTTTAGCTAGATGCAAAGCTTTCCACAATTACGTTGTGGAAAGCTTTTTTAAAGTTTGTATTGTATAAAATACAATAGCTACTTAACTATTATGAGCTAGTTAACTAACTTTTCCTTTTTCCAGTTTTTTTTTTTTTTTTTTTTTTTTTTTTTTTTTTTTTTTTTTTTTTTTTTTTTTAGAACGTAGAAATTTACGTACCTACTTTTAAAAATCAATATTTTTGTTTCATAAAACGGTTTTGTTTTAAGTTTTAACCCTTAACTCCTGTTAACGGTCTCACGGATGCCTGTTATATTCAGTTTTCACAGTTTAACTTCTAATTTTCAGTTTAACTATTGATGTTAGTTTAATTTTCATTCGTTTGGAAACTTAGTAGTATTGCTAAAGGCTTCTAAATAAGGAGAATTTTTATTATCATAGGCCTTAACATTAAGTTTAGTGCAGAAAAATTATCTTATGATTCAGTTTACCGGTTTATTCTTTCTACGATCAAGCGGTCTCGGAGATCGCTCACGGTATTTATGGAACAATTTTTGTTACTGCACATAAGTGTTAACTTCTGTTTGCGGTCATACAGACCGCTGATATTTTTCTTTATTCGCGGTTTAACTTGTGAGTTTTCAGTTAACTATAGATGCTAGTGGAATTTACTATATTATTCTAGTTTAACCATTGTATTAATTTCTTTAGGTGTCTAGCATTATCGCTAGAGACTTCTGAATACAAGAGTTTTCATTATAGTAGTGCTGTACGTAAAGTTTAGTACAGAAATAATATCTTATAAGACAGTTGACCCTGTTATTCATTCTACGGACAAGAGGTCTCTGAGACCGCTCACAGTATTTATGCAACAATTTTTTGTCACAGCAGTTAACTGCTGTCACTTAGGTTAACAGCAATTTGCGATCTCACAGACCGCTGTTTTTTCTCTTTTTTTTAATTGTTTAATTTATAATTTTTAGTTTAACTGTAAATACTTTGGAAATTAAATAATACTTTTACATAACTCATTTGTTTTATTGGAAATGGGACAAAACCCCGCAGTAATGGGGCAAAAATACGCACTGCGTATCTTTGCCCCACGACTGCGTACTTTTGCCCCAACCGATGGGGCAAAGATGCGCAGAGCAATGTTTTTTAAAAATTGCAATTTCTCACGAAATTATAATTTGACAGAAATCCGATTGATGGTGGTATGTGCCGAAGGTTCTAATCTAACATTTTATTCACTCGTTACATAAGTTTAGACCAATGTGTTCGTTAAAAATAAAAATGTATGGAAAGTGCGTTACTTTGCCCCCACCTACTCTATGTTTATTAACGTAACATATAACTAAACAAATGCATCACTCGTTCAAAAATTTATGAATGGAAAAAATACATATTTTTGATATATTGACAATATTTTCCTTTTTAATATTATTATTTCATACAAAATTATATTAAGATAATAGTTGATGTTAAATCCAATAAGTGCTTTCACACAGTGGCGTACCCAGGATTTTATTTCGGGGCTGGCTGACTAAAATTTTCATAATGTTCTAAATCTTTCGAAACATGTTGAATTGTGTTATAAACAGAAATCATTTTTATCAATAAGGCCGTAGACAGAGGGGGGAAAGGGGAAGGACAGTGGTTACTTTGATCCGAATTTTCCGAAAATTTGAAAAAAATTCGGACTTAAAAAATTATCCCCGATTTTTGACAAATGGTTGCCGGAAAAAATCAGTTTCGTCAATCGTTCACAAAAAAAAAAGAAAAAATCTCCCATTTCTTTAAAGGATCAAGGAAAAAACCTGAATTATGTAATAGGGCCGCGGATAAAATGCGAAGTTTGTCAAAGGATCGCGAAAAAAAAGTCAAATTTTGTCAAATGACCGCCGAGAAAACGCGAATTTCGTCAAATTATCCCAGAGGAAACGCTAATTTCGTCAAATGAGCACAGAAAAAACTCGAATTTCGTCAGAAGGCCTCAGAAAAAAGCGAATTTCATCCAAAGGTCGCGGAAAAAACGCGAATTTCGAAAAAAAGATCGCTAAAGACATGCATTCCGTCAGAAAACTGCGAAAAAGAAGCTAATTTTGTAAAGGATCGAAAAAAACGCGAATTTCATGAAAGGGACACGGAAAAACGTGAATTTCCTCAAAAGGCCGCAGAAAAACGCAAATTTCATCAAAAAGACGAGAAAATCGCGAATTTCGTCAAATGACCACAGAAAAAAAGCGATTTTCGTCAAAGGGCCTGAGAAAAACGCAAATTTCGACAAAGCATCGCTAAAAAAAAAGACATGCACTCCGTCAAAGGGAAGCGGAAAAAACGCGAATTTCGTCAAAGGGACGCAAAAACATTAATTTCGTCTAAAGACCGCAAAAAAACGCAAATTTCGTCAAAGAGCCGCGGAAAAAACTCAAATTTCGACGAAGGATTGCATAAAGAAACGCGAATTTCGGCAAATGACCACAGAAAAAACGCGAATTTCGACAAAGGATCGCTAAAAAAACACGCATTCCTTCAAAGGGACGCTGAAAAAACGCGAATTTCGTCAAAAGGCTGCGGAAAAAACCACTAATTTCGCCAAAAACCAGCGGAAAGAAGCAAATTTCGACAAAGGATCTGGAAAAAAACGCGAATTTTTTCAAATGGCGGCAGAAAAACGCGAATTGCATCAAAAGGCCACGGAAAAACCCCAATTTCGAAAAAAGATCGCTAAAAACACGCATTCCGTTAAAGGGCTGCGAAAAAAGGTTAATTTCGAAAAAGATCGCAAAAAAACGCGAATTTCGCCAAAGGGGCACGGAAAAACGTGAATTTCGTCAAAAGGTCACAGAAAAACGTAAATTTCATTAAAAAAAACGAGAAAAAAACGCGAATTTCGTTGAAAATCCGCGGAAAAACCGAAAATTTCGACGAAGGATTGCGTAAAAAAACGCGAATTTTGGCAAATTACCTCAGAAAAAACGAAAATTTCCTCAAAGGGCCGCAGAAAAAACATAAATTTTGACAAAGGATTGCTAAAAAAACTCACATTCCGTCAAAGGGAGCGGAAAAACGCGAATTTCGTTAAAGAATCGCAAAAAAAAAAGAAAAAGCAAGGTCACAAAGAAGGGCCACAGAGAAACGTGAATTTCGGCAAAAGACTGCGGAAAGAAGCAAATTTCGTCAAACAGCAGCGAAAATACAAAAAAAAACGCGACCATTTGCGTAAAAAAAACGCAAATTTCGTCAAAGAGCCAACGCGAAATTCATTAAAAAGACGAGAAAAGACGCGGAAAAAACGCAAATTTCCACGAAGGATTGCGTAATAAAAACGCGAATTTCGGCAAAAATCCTCGAAAAAAAACTCGAATTTTATGAAAAACTCGCGGAAAAAACAGAAATTTCGACAAAGGATCACGAAAAAAACGCAAATTTCCTCAAAGGGTCGCGGAAAAAACTAATTTTGTCAAAAGGTCGCGGGAAAATGCAAATTTCGTCAAAGCGTCGTGATAAAAACCTGAATTTCATCAAAGGATCAAATTAAGCACATACAAATATCTGTGTTTATTATGTATAGTTGTTATGTATAGTTTTTGAACTGAAATAATATACTGAACTAACATTTTAGAAATCTGGTTAGCCTGAACTCAACTTGCAGGAATCTACACTCAGCCTGAAATTGACCTGAGGGGTCATCTATATATGATGTCACACTTTTTTCAGCATTTTTGACCCCCTCCCCCTTTTTGTCACAAAGTGTCACACTTCACCATACCCCCTCCCCTCTTGTCACATGTCACGCTATATTACATAAACACACACTTGCAGTTCAAAAACAACGTACTATCTTATAGATCATATTTCAAATTTTATTTTGAAACTTTTAATTATTTGCTTTAATGACATTTGTGAGCATAATAATAAAAATGATCCGTATTCTTATTTTGTATGAAATAAGATTAAGATTTACAACAAAAAACATAATATACAATAGTAATAAAACATTAATATGAAAGAACAATTAAAAACAGTTGTATTTTGGAATTTGAAATGGAATTTAATATATTTGGCTTTAAATGTTATCTTTACTGTATGAACACAAAATACTTTAATTTCAAAATAACTTTAAAATTTAATCTGCTGATTTTTAATGCTTTTATTTTAACCAAAATGTGTGATATCACACTTCTTCTTACCTCCGCCCACCCCCCTTGTCACAAACTGTCGCAATTTCATGAACTCCTCTCCCCCCTCCAAGCGTGACATCATTTGTGGATGGCCCCTGAAATGAAAACAGAGTTAACCCAAACTACAACAAAAATAATTAGCGGCAGGAAGGGATTTCCTCTCCTTCCCCCCTCTGCTGTAACTTTTCAGAAAATTTGCTGCGAATTTCAGAATTTTTTTTTTAACTCAGAGTCAAATCTGGGGGGGAATGGAGGAGGGCACGGGTCCGATCCTGAGACCGTCCCACGTCGAAATATGTTGAAAAGTGTTACTGTTTTTTATATATATACTTTCATTTAATAGAAAGTCATTATAACTTAAAATCTATAAAATTGTTCTTCCAATCCCGAAAACTAAATTCTGGCTACGGTTCTTGTTTAACAATAAATTAATGTTGTAACAAACACAAAATATTTTTTGTATACACAAAATATTTTCATACACTCATTAAAATAAAGACTTTGTTTATTATTTGTGCATTGCACAAGTAATAATAAGGACTTAAACCGTTCCAGATGAAAAATACTGGCTGCAAAGTTAAGACAGAATAGGAAGTTAAGTGGTGGTGGAGGGGGGGGGGACGTTACCGAACTCCAAAGATGTCTTTGCAGCCAAACAAGAAGTCACTATGTATCTTACAGATACGATGAAGAGATCGAGTGTTAAAAACAAAAGTTAATGAACATCATTCACAGTCAGCTCTTCCGCGTATGTATAGTGCCTGACATCCGACTTAGCCAAAATTCTGAAGAGATTAGCTAAGGTGTCACTATTCACAAATATGGGACTAACAAGAAAAACAAGTGCGATGCATGACAAATATATATATATATATAATTGAATTGATCTAAAAAGTAAGAGGTAATTTTTTTTACCATTTAACTCTGACCATTTGGCAGGCAAAAGAGGTTTAGTCCCTTCAACCCTCCGCACCCCCATATTTCGGTGTGGCATGGAGATGCGACTGAAAAATGAAAGTTAATAAGCTACTTTTACAGTCAACTCTTCCGCACCGGATTTCCGATTCAACCGAAATCGACTTGAGATTAGCTGTGGTGTTACTGTGCATTAACATACTCCCGCATTGACAATCTTGGCGCTCGCCGACTATGAGAGAAATTTAAAAAATCCTTGAATTAAACTACTTTTAGATTTGTCGAATTTATTTGTGGGTCTCTGGAACTGAGCATATATGTTTTCATTTATCGAGCTATTTTTCAGTCATTTGAAAATGGATTTTGTGGTCTCAAGTAAATTTGGTCGCAGGACTGAGGAGGATATTGGATTAACGAGAAAAACAAATTCGTGGCATGCCAGAAAATAAATCAAATTTATCTGAAAAAGAAGGAATATCAGCCCTTTTTTCATTTCACTGCGATCTCTTCAGAGGTGTAATAGAGCTATAACCTTATAACCCCCAGTCCCCATCGAATCCTTTGGTGTATGCTGAGGCATCACTGTGCACTAATATATGGAACTAACCTAGATAGCTGCGTCGCAGATAAAAAAAATAAAAATTAATCTCAAAAGAAAGAAAGAAACAGGAGTTTTTTTTTTTCATTTCATTTTTGATTATTTCAAAAGGGGGCCTACCCCATCAGCCCCTTCACCTCATTGGGTATACTGTGGTGCAACTGTGCGCTGATACGAGACTAGCCAGAGCTTCTAGTTCGTTGTATTGAAGAAAACAATTGCATTACAAATTTATCTCAAACAAAAAGAAAAATATTAGCACTTTTTTCATTTCATTTTCGACTGTTTTGGGAGGGGGCTGTAACCCCATCACCCCCTTTCTACTTCTTTGAGTATAATGTGATGTCACTGTGCACTAATCTAGAACAAAAGTGAAGAGAGTGGCTAGTCTATTGAATGATAGGAGAAAAAAAAATACAAATTTATTTCAAACAGAAAGAAAAAAAGCAATATTTTTTTATTTCATTTTCGACTATTTCGGGAGGAGGGGGGCTGTAATCCCATCAGCCCTCTCCCCATCTTTGGGTATGTTGTGATGTCAATGTGAACTAATATGGTGTTAATGAGAATGGCTATTTCGCTGTATGGCAGAAGAAAATTTACAAATTTATCTCAAACAAGAAGAAAAAAAATTAACCTTTTTTTCATTTCATTTTCGACTATTTAGGAAGGGGGCACCCCCATTAGCCCCTTTCACCTCTTTGGGTATAATGTGGTGTCACTGTCCACTAGTAAGGAACTAAAGAGAAGAGAGCGGCTAGTCTGTTGAATGATAAGGTAAAAATACCAATTTATCTCAAGCAAAAAGGAAAATATCAGCACTTTTTCATTTCATGCTCGATTTTTTGGGAGAGAGCTGTAACTCCATTAGCCCCCTTCTATCTTTTGAGGTATAATGCGGTGTCACTGTACACTACTGCATGGAACTACAGCGAAGGGAGCGGCTAGTCTGTTAAATGATAGGGGAGAAAATGCAAATTTATCTCAAATAGACAGAAAAAAATCAGCACTATTTTTTCATTTCTATTTTGGACTATTTCGAGAGGAGGGGTCTGTAAATCCATCAGCCCCCTCCCCATCTTTGGGTATGCTCGATGTCAATGTGGACTAAAATGGTGTTAACGAAAACGGCTATTTTGCTGTATGACAGAAGAAAAACTTACAGATTTATCTTTAAAAAGTAAGGAAAAAACACTTTTTCCTTTAATTTTTCGACTATTTCTGGTTGGGGGGGGGGGGCTGTAACCAATACAACACTTTTTCTCTTTTTGGTATCAATATGGACTAATATAGAACTAAAGCGAAGGAAGCGCATAGTCTGTTGAATGATAGGGGGAAAATGCAAATTTATCTTAAACAGACAGAAAAAATTCAGCACTATTTTTTCATTTCATTTTCGTCCATTTCGAGAGGATGGGGCTGAAATTCCATCAGCCCCCTAACTAATATAACCTGGACTAATATGGTGTTAACGAGAATGGCTATTTTGCTGTATGGCAGAAGAAAAAATTAAAGATTTATCTTTAAAAAGTAAGGAAAAAACACTTTTTCATTTAATTTTTCGACTATTTCGGGAGGAGGGGTGCTATAACCCCGTCAGCCCACTTTCTCTTCTTTGTTGTCAATGTGGACTAATATGGGATGAGTGATGATAACTAGTCCGCTGTATGATAGAAAAAAAATTTCCATAAAAGAAAGACGAAAAATCAGCACTTTTTCATATCACTTTCGAAAATTTCGGGGGGGATGGGCTGTAGCCCCATCAGCCCCCCCTCCTTGGGTACACCCATGCTTTCACACATTTATATATTTAACTTCTTAATTTTTATTTATATTTCAATAAACAGCAAATTTACCTCAGTGACCCGGAGCACTTGCTTTGGCAGTCATTTAGAAATGTTTTAAATTATGCTAAACAGCAACTTAATTCATGTTTAAAAATTTGTATAGTGTTGTCTAACACAGCAACAACCTAGTCATTTTCACATGTTCACACGCATATCTGAAAGACAATTTCCAAAAAATTTCCCCAGATCAAAGGTTTCGAGAATTTTAATATTCGATCTTTAACGTTATATTTCTCAACACTTCTGAAGAGTAAATTTCTCACTGGAAAAGTAGAGAACGTCATGTAAATTTGAAATCATACCCAGGTACGATGTTTTTGCAAGAAGCTTTGTAATTGGTTAAGTGCATGCAGATATATAAGTAATTCTTGGAAATCGAAAACATGATATCAAAAATATTTTTTATATGTCTCAGTTAACATTTTTTAAATATAAAATGTCAGTGATATTTTTCAAAATTGATTTCATCAAAGAACTTCAGCATTTGCAACCTTGAATGAAATGTGCATAAAATGATAAAATAAACATCAACAGTCTTTTCTTAAAAAAAAAAAAATAGAAAAAAACATATGAACAGTAAATTATTTCCTGTGCTTGCTTTGAACTATAATTAAAGAATAACTAATCTAGACTAAAGAAGAAACCTCCATTTTAAATCGATTGATAATGCTATACTTCAACTTTATGAATGATATTAGAAAAAAAATACATTTTGTAATTTAGAACAGTGTCAAACAATGTATATTAAAAGAGCAAAAAACAATTATTACAAAGAAAAACAGTTTCCATTTTTGAGAATGTGTCATAATGCAACGGTTGAATATTCTAAGAAGAATAGAAAATATAAATCTGGTAAAATTCAGTAATAAAAATGCCTCGTAATCTCATTTTCCAACAATTTTTGACTGCTTTATTATTAATAAAAATAAAACATTTAATTAGCATAAGTAAGCAGTTGACAATTTTTCTTCTAATTCGGGAAACCTGATATCTGGAGTCAATTACTAAGGTTGTTTATCAAATAACTATTATCTTAAAATCAGCAAGTCTGTATTTCACAATTTCTCCGTTATCTGCATGGATCCTTTCAGAATTTTAAAATTTAACTTAGTTTCCAAGCTATTAATTTTTTTTTAACTTTGGACGAAGTTTCTCTAAAGATGACAACACAATAGCTCCATGTTTGTGAGGGGGAAATGTAAAATAAAGATAAATAATGGAGTATAGTATGCTATCCAAAAAGCTGAAGATATATCTTTATTTTTTGTTTGAATAAATTGATTTAATGATTTTAATTTTACATTCTGCTTTAAAAAATATAGTGTAAAAAATATTTATATGACTTACTTCCACATTTACTTAAGTTAATATAAAAAACTGAAATGATTTGGTATTATTGATCCTTAGGAAATAATCTTTTCTGCATTTTTAAAAAAAATGTAAATGTATGGACTGTGATAGAACAAGGAGTTTTGAGCTTGGAGTCTCAACATACGTACAAATCATTCGCTAAGATTAAAAGTTTTTGTCCATACCATACAAACGCACACTGCAAGCAATACTTGCCCGGACGAGTTAGACGAGAACATGAACATTAGCTCGGCAATAATGGCAAGCTGTTATCAAAAACTTCGCGACCAATGAAACTTTATTGCCTGTATGTTACGATATTCTTATAAAAGCTTTTTACTACAATCGCATCAAAATCACATAACTTACAAAATGTAATGTTTTGTAATTTTCAGTCTATTTACATTGTAAAAAATCCCTGCCGTCTCGGCCTACAGTCGGAGGTAGATTTCGCAGTTAAGTATTTATTTCACCAACAAAAACTAATTCAAAATTAGAGATAAACCCAGTTTCACAATTTTACCTGACCGCTTTTTACGAGTTTTTAACTTCATTTTTCTGTAAGAGCTGATTTTATCAGAATCACGTTAATACGACAATTTTTTCTTCAACCTCTATTTTTGTTTAATTTGTTTTTGTTATAAAAGTTGGTTCTATCAAAAACTTGTCAATATAGAAGTTGTAGATAATATTAACAAGATTTATAATAAATTTAAGCGGATCTGATATCTTCTGAATTGACGAAGTTATGCATTTTTTTTTTTCATCTTCAACACTCCTTTTTCCCGTTTTTTTTTCGGTAAGAATTGGTCCTGTCAAAACCCTTTCAATTTAAAAGTTGCTGATAGTATTAAGAAAATTTATAATAAGTTTAAGGGAATTTTATATCTTGAGAATTGACGAAGTTATAAACTTTTTTCTCCCTAAAACCTTATTTTTTCGTTCGCTCCTTCAGCCCATTTTTAATTTTATCAAAAATCTGTAATACATAAATTCTTGGCCCTTTTCCTAGAAGTAATAATAACTTTAAACTGATTTGATATGTATTATAATTAAGAAGTTATGGGATTTTTTTCAGTTTTCACAAAACCCTCCCTATTTCTATACCTTTCGTCCAATTTTGCTCGTTAGCGAACTTGACGGAGAACTTCTACCCCTCGATTGTATGCATCAGTTTGGAAGAGATTTATGCAGAATTATGGAAGTTATGGTGCCCATAGGAAAATCATGATCGGCGTAGATCTGCAAAAATATTTCAGAAATTTTTTCTCCCTAAAACCCAATTTTTTCCCCTTGAGCCCATTTTTAAGTTTTAAAAAAAATCTGTGATACATAAATTTTTGGCCCTTTTCCTAGAAGTAATAATAACTTTACATTGATTTGATATGTATTATAATTAAGAAGTTATGCTGTTTTTTTGTTTGTTTGTTTGTTTTGGTTTTCACAAAACCCATCCCTATTTCCACCCCCTTGGTCCGATTTTGCCCATTTGCAATCCCCGACGAGATACTAGCCATCTCAATCTTTTTGATGAGTTTGAAGACGATCCGTGCATAACTGCAACTTTTATCGTGTGGAGAAAATTTAGTACATACATACATACATATGTATATATATAAACTTTTTAGGTGAGGGTGGTTTTGGGTTCATGGGGTTATATAATGAAAAGTTATGAATTAATTTTTAAAAAGTCACGCCATGGTAACAACTGCAATAGGTAGTATTTCTTATGAAATCTACCTAACATGATGTCATGCTTATAATAAGAAATTTTTATAAAATTAATCAATATTTTCTAGACCATAATTCAAATTAAATTTCTTTTTCCCTTAAAGTCGTAAGATCTCATGTCCATTGGATTTCTAATAAATGATTTACGTTTAAAAATGAAGAAAACTATTTAATTTAATGTTTTGATTAATGTTGAAAATGTGTCTGGGAAATGTATGCTATCGCGGACGTTTATAGACGTGCGATCAAACCAATCTTAAATAGGTGAGGAAGATTGTAAAATGATTAGCAATTATGAGAGAGAAAATTAATGTTTATGATTCGTCTTTAAATGATGCTCAAATTAGTACAAAATGGAAATTTTAGGCGAAATTTGCGAATAAATCTGGTTATGAGAGAACATTAGATTTTTTTTTTTACCATTCCAGAACTTTACCTCATCCCAGAACTTTATTTTAGGTTTCCTCTTTTTTTTCTTTTTTTTTTTTTTTTTTTTTTGAGCTACCTCAAAGTGTAAGATTGGCCGAACCTAAATTTAATCAATATAATAAAACCGAGGTTTTGTTAGGAACTAGAGGTTTCACCATTTATAACGAACTGCTCAATTTCGTTAAAAAAAATTCTGACTCTATTTTATATCATACCATATTTGAGTATGTGGTTGAAGGTTATATCTCTGTTCTAAACCTTTTAATAATAATTTTACGTGTTGTGAATTAATTTGTACAGCAGAAGAAGAATTAAAAAAATCGTGTTAAAATCTATTGGGATTAGAGATTATCCTTATTGCAATGATAAATATAAGGCCTTAGAAGTTTTTACTGTGTAATAATAATAGTTACGAAGTGTGTCTACTGTCAATAAAAGACTAAACGCATTCCAGTGGTAACTATAAGCTCTCTGAAAAACAATTTAAATATTTAATTAATAAAATGCGAAATGATGATAATTTGTTTTCTCAGTATAAGGAAAGTTTAATAGAATATCTTGATTTTAATATTGTTGTAAAAGTGTTAAATTCAACAAAACCAATAGGCAGACACATATTTTAATTTTGGCCACATCAAGCTATTTTTGGAAAAGATAGCGTTACAACGAAATCGTGTATTGTGTTAGATACCAGTTCGTACGATCTTTTTATACTTTTTCTATTGTCTGTGGGAGGATATCAATTTATATCCAAATAGTTTTCAGTTGCTCGTCAGTTTTAGCTTGAATAAAATAGGCATTATGACAGATGCTGAGAAAGCATTTATCTAAAACCCCTTATCAGAAAAGCACAGTGACGCTGACACATTTCTTTTAATGGATGTTGTCAAAGATCCGACAAATAAAATGTGTATTAATTTGAAAATGCTACTATATCTTTTAAACGGTTTCTTTTTCGATCATTTGCAATCCCATTTCTGCTAATTACCACAATAAAAAAGAGCATATATAAAGAGGCTAATCTCAATATGTAGAAAATATTGAAATTTCCTATTCTTACTTTTATCTCTACGATTTAGTGAGTGGAACCGATAGTGTTGAAGACGCTTTAAAAATCTCACATGAGGCTAAGATGATCATGAATCAGTCTGGTTACGGAGTACAGCATAATTATTTCAAATTAAAAATATTCAATTTATTATTTAAATCTCCGAATTTGTAATTGCCATATTTAATAACATGATTTGTAATATTTTTCTACTATTGAAAATGGCCTAAAATTATATTTAAGACTTGTTGTAGAAATGTACGCACCCTTTAATAGAGTTATAATATTGTTGTATGATTCTGTTCACGTGATTAGTCCTGTTCAATCAAATGAAAACAGATTTGTTGAGTAACATAACAGTATTGGATGAGTGCTGACGCAGGAGGGTGCAGTTGAGGCCTTCCTCTCCTGGGATATTGAAATTTATCAGTATTTTCTTCATATTTCACAATTTGGAAAGCAATTCTATCGGGTGACTTAAACAATTAAAAATTAAAATAAAAAATGTATTGATGAGCTTAGCAGCGTTTTTATTTATCATATTCAGGAACTGCCGTACATTAAGAATCTTCTCACAAACTTTTATCGTCAGGATTTTGATCTAATAACAGACACGGAAACTTACTAGTTATAATGAACTGAGAGATTTCGAATCTACTAAATGAAGATTCAGATGATACAGGTGGTATGCGACAAAGTAAAAAAAAAAAAAAGAGTTAATCATATGATTAAATATAATCAATGATTCTCTACCATCTGTTAAATTACTATTTGAAAAGACCTAATTCTCACAGTAATTATCATTGATAAAGTAGGCATTTGACCATAAACGCAAATAGATATTTGGAACTTTACAACTCATTTTCTCAAACTGGTGATTGTTCCACTTACCACCTTTATTATCTGAGCTTTTGAAATAGTATTAATAAAAATCCCTAACGTTTCTTTAAATCATTTCTATAAAACTCTTCTTTATATAACAAAAACAATAATTACGTGACCGAACAAAGCAAAGTAATATTAAATATTAATTCATTCTTATTACATTTTATATCGTGCTCTGGTCTTTTTTTAACTAACAGTAATACCATTAATTATTGTTATACATAAATTCAAAATTTTTATTTTATATAAAATTCTTTAGGGGATTAGTTTCCTAATTGAAATCATCCCTTTGAAATCATATTACAGTTGCAATGCCTGTACTTCAGCTAATTAATTTGTTTGAAGTATCTTTTTTTTAATTATTTGTTTTTGAGTAATTTTTAGATAAAAACTGAATAGTGAGCCCTTTGAAAGTGGATAATAAAGCAAAGAAAATCATCGTATTTATTTTCTTCAAACTGGTACTTTTATCATTAGTAAGATTGGGACTGATAACTTTGATAATCATATAGATGAAATGAAAATTTAAAACCTAAAGAAGTGATATGTTAACAATTTCTGTACTTTTAATTGAAACTATAACTTTATTCTAGGTTAATGGTTTTTTTTTTTCAGAATAAATTATTTTCAGTGAAAATTTTGTCTCGTTGTGTTTATAAGACTCGATTAGTTTAAATTCTAGTTTAAGATTATCATTTTGGAAGGTATTTTAGGAATAAACAAAACAATATTTTTGTTTTTATTATATTAGATTGTTTCAAAGCCCAGAAAGTTTGGAAACACAGAAATAATATTTTAAAATAACTATTTATACATTATTTCAGATATTTAAAACTAAGCTATTGTTTGTTAAAAATATTTAATGATATATCAGGAAACGGATATTTTGTTATCTCACAGTTCGTTTAAAAAATTTGAATATAACAAATTCTTAGTCAGAATTTCGCAATTATTTCAAAAGGAAGAAAGAAACAAAATTGGAATAAAATATAAAAAAGAAACGACACGAATCTTCTAATATTGGGTAAATTCAATAAATGTAAAAGAAATTTTCTCAGTCCCTAAGCGTAATTGACTTAATATTTGGTTATCTTTTCATGAGAGATTTGATACAAAGCTACGAAAAACAAGATACATTGCCGTTTATGGCTGGTAATTGCTGGAAGTGCGTTTTAAATTGTATTATGCGTTTTTTACACGAATTAAATTTTAGTTTAACATGTTGTGTGTCCAAAAGTCATTAGACAATATACAGGTGTGTACAGAAATCATTAGATAATATACAGCTGTGTCCAAAAGTCATTAGATAATATTCCGTCTATTGGCGAAAATTGCTAAAAGTGTATTTTCTAATTAAACTAAATTTTAGCGTGCTATGTAGCAGGAATGCAAAACTGTAGATCGTATATCAGGCTGCAAAAAATAATTAGACTAATTTTTGACTATGGAAGGTGATTCAAAAACTGGATTTTTAAATGTGTTATATGTTTTTTAAACTGACTATTTATATGTCTTCTTTCACCTTATATAACGGTGAAGTTTTGATACGGTTTTCTAGATGAATTGGAAATTGTTTTTTAATCTATGCTTGGTGCGGTATTTTTCTTACATAAAAAAGATTTTTAATAACAGAAAAATATAAAAAAAATCACAAAATTTCCGAATTCTATTCCATTATAATATAAAGTTTTTTTTTTATATAATATGATTCACCATAAAAAATCAGTTTACCATAAAAGACACACACTTACTGTATACAAACTTATACACACGCACACTCTATGGGTTTGCTTTTCTCATATTATAATCATTTTTTAATGATCTACTTTTTTCCCCCATTCATTATAGGATAACATTTGTATCCTAAGATTGGTTTTATATTAATATTGCACTTTTAATTAATTCTTTTCTGATATGGAGTTAATGATTTTTCCAATATTCATTAGTACACTTTTGTTTTGTATTGTCGTATTGGATGGGACAGTGTCTGATAAACATCCTTGCTATAAAGAAGTTTATTATTCACAGAAACCATTACTACATCGTTGCATTGTGGGATATTGCTCTTGAAAACGTGTTTCAAAATATAATGTTCCTTCTTATGGCATGTTCTTTTCTTTTCTATAAATATTTAAATCGATACAATGCATTTTGCACTTTTGGATTAAAGTAGTTTCAATGTATTTTAACAATTGGTCATATTTTTCTTGTTTCGATTTTGTCTTATGATTTGATCGTTATTATTTTACAAAAATATTTATCATGCACATACACACACACACACACACATATATATATATATATATTACCACCTTGAGTATATTAAGTGCTATATGTTGCACATAGTATTTGTATAACCTTATTCAAAGAATACTGCCCTTGGCAAAGATTACTTTTCAACCATATAAAGAAAGAAACAATAGAAATCGATATTTTTATTGTGGAAGCATTTTTACAAACTTTAATAGTATGTGTGTATGTAATTTAACAAAAGTGTACCTGGACTGTCTATTGCTCAATCATATAAAAAAGGATAATTTTTACAATTCTAAACAAACATTCTAAGTAAAAAAAAATAACGTCAGACATTAATTAAGGAAGTTAATTCAACATTAAATACTGCACTGACAGAAAGTCTGAAGAAAAATTCAAGAACTTTTATAAGAAAATCGCTAAACAATTTAAAAAAACAACACGCTATTTTTTTCCTTCTTTAAAGAAAAACTCAATTTTTCGCCTACTTCCTCCCAACAGACATTTTTCTTATATATTGCGAGATTTGTGTTTAATTGACATTCTTTTAATATTTTTTTTATTTTTCATTTCTAAAACTGATTGATTTTAATAACTCACATTAAAGATTTTTTTAAATCATTGTCTTCCACATGAAAACAATTTTCTCAAGGATAGCTATGAAAAATATTTTTCTTGTTAAATTAAAAAGCATTGAAAGCTTCTGAGTGGAAATATTGTGGAAATATTCATAAACATTGCAAAGTTGTAAGTAAACAAAACATGAAGAGACATGAAAATATTATTCGAAATTCCATGTAATGTTTTCATTTCTATCACAGCACATTTTTGCAGGTTTACGTCATATTTTATTTTCAACCACATTCTGTTGTATAAGCACGAAATTTAAACTTCCATGTATGTACTTGTATATCGTTTATAATAAATATATATTGGTTATAGTAATGGCTTTTAAAAGAAGCTTGGTAAATCATACAATTAGATTACACTGCTCAACACGTATTTTGGCTCCGAGGTTTATTGAGCTGACATTACGGATATTTGTTGTACTAATTTCCAATGTAACATTATTTTTACCTAATGGCTCTAATTTTTGAGATATAAATATCGTCTGATTTATGTTACCCTATTTCATATTACGCTTGTAATTCACATAATAGAACACAAAACGTTAAAATACATAGCCTAATTTTATTTTCTAGTAACATTATAGTGACTCAAATAACGCATTTTCTTTTGTAAAATAATAAAATTAAACTGTAATTGAAAAGAAAATTAGTTTAGGAAGCTTCTTTTATGGGACATTCTTGAATGAACCTTGCTTTGTTCAGTCTCATTCCAAGTTTCAGTAGTAATCTGCCATCATATGTATATCCAATCTTTCCTGGTAGCTATTTTCTATTATTTTAATGGTATGGTGAAATCTTACACTTTGCTCATAATCACCTAAAGTGTCAGGAAACGGCTGTGCAAGGTACAAAAACCAAAATATTTTGTGTAGCCAATTTTGCTGACTGAAGCTGCTATCAGATTCACCAATGTTTCGAGCGACCAACTTTTTAGTCGATCTTTCCTCCAAGTTTTCCGAGTACAAAGTGAGAAAAAGGTTGCAATTGTCGTTGCTAAAGTTGGAGGAAAAACCGGTACTACTGTTACCAGTTATTACTATTTATCACTCTTTTGTTGTCGCAAGACTTTCCGGAAACTTTGCGATAATTTTTTTTAGCTATCTCTTGATATGAACAGTTTTTCTAAGTTCTATTTATATGCAAACTGTGTTTTATGTCCCATATATGTGTTGTTTTCTTTTACGCATTACATAAAAACTCTTTCTTTGTCATTATTCCATTTCAGCTTTATCGCAACGTCGGCCATCTTGGTAGATGGGAAATGAATGAAGCTGAAAACCGCCTATATCTGATTGGCTGAAATTTTGGAAGTTGGATGAAAAGTCGTGGCTAGCGGAGATTTTTTAGAGCTGCGGTAAAAAAGGTGGGGATATTGCTGTTTGAAATCACACTGGTAGATTTCTCGCAGAAAATTTGGCTGAAATCAGGAGTTGACTCAAAAATTGCTCGTAAAGTTGGTGAATCTGATAGCAGCTTTAGAGGAAAACTGTTTTTTTTTTTTTTTAAATCAATACAAAATACCCATTGATGTTCATGAAACTTGATCTTCTTCATGATCTAAGCTATGATTTCAAATTCTTCGCTCATTTTTGTTGAGTGAGAAATAGGCATTGAGCCATATTTGTTGGCAGCATTTCAAACACTACTTACAGCTGGGAAATATTCTGGAGTATTCAGAAGAAATTCAGAAGTTTTTCATATATTCACGGAATATAAGACTGTTTTCATGACAGAAAAAAAGTAGCAAATATCCCCCCCCCCCCCACCACGGTTGAATGTAATCTTTGTTCCACTTACAAGTATAATCTTGTCATTCAACCAAGAAGCAAGCAATTCAGAAGCTTCTTTAGAAAGACTTAAATCTCTAATTAAGGCACGAAGTTCGTTTTGATTAAAACGTTGAGAACTGTAGAAGTTTTGCCATAAGCACTGTTGCTACCTTGATCTATATCACAAAGTGGATTATAGAGGTTGAATTCATTCTGTGAGATGTCTGGTAGCTAATGAAAGCAGGAAGTAATACTTCATCTGAGTGAAGGACAGGCCATCTTGCAGAGGATAAGTCAGGATACATCCACGGGAATCTTTAGATTCAGCCCACTAATATAAGAATTATCAGTCACCAAACTGTTTTGAGGTTTTCGTCAAACCCTCCGAACTGCGAATTCAAGACTCCTCATTTTCCCATTACTTCACTGTCGTAAGTTATTGATATTAGTTTATTTTCTGACAGAGAAAAAGTAAAATGTTTCTGTTAGTTTCAGCCATCTTCTGACGAGATTTGTGTAATTTAATTTACCTGTTTTTATGTTTAAGGGGAGACACAACTGGAACGCCACGGCTACTCGCATTAATTTTACTCTAATATTTTATACTCATTTATTATATGTAACTAAATTTTATCCTAGTGCTTATATATACTTTAATTCATGTGTGAAGAAATTTACACAAGTTAGAAGTGTATAATATCTTTAGCTGTCTGAAAAATTGTGCTCTTCAGCTAAAAACCCCATTGACTCCTAAAGTACATGAGCGATTTCGATATAAAAAAAAATTGATGGTATAGTATAAATATAAGATTATTTGTGATAGACAGTTTTAAAAAATTCTAATTAGTTTCAGAAAAAAAATTTCTGAAAATAAAAAAAATTCTGAAAAATCGCCATTGCTCTAAAATAGAAAGTTTTTGTCCCAGAAAAAACTGTCTGCCATAAGTCATGAACATAATCCAGTAAATACGGATTCCAAATTTCATCAAAATCGGTCGGGTATTTTCCGAGGAAATGGGTGTTTAAGCTCGCATATTTTCCATAGGATTGAAACCAGTCTTGTGTTCCCTTAAGCGTCAGCAACGCTTACTATCCAAAGATGTTCATACTTTAACATGAAAATAAATATAATTTAAACGCGCAAAATTTCGCCTTATTTAAGAAGATACTTTCTATAAGAAAATACTGGTACCGAAGAATTTCCTGGTCTTGAAAAATCAGGACAAGTACGACCCCTGGTAACAAATTTAATTGGAATAAAGAATATATTATAACAGAGAAAAAGTAAAATTTTTCTGTTAGTTTCAGATATCTTCTGAAGAGATCTGTGCAATTTAATTTGCCTTTTTTTAAGTTTAAGCGTTAGCAACGCTTTGCTCTCTAAACATGTTCAGGTTTTAACATGGATTTAAAAATAACTCCATGTTAAATCTACTATAAAAAAAACTTTAAATTACATGCAATTGAAATGTTTTTTGAAATAATAAATTTTCTTTTGAGAGTAAAGTGTACATTCGAAAATTTAATTTCGGTAAAATGTAATTTTTGCGTATTTTGAATTACCTTAATGTATTCTTAAGTGTCTTCAGTCTTCAAGAAAATCTTTTGAGGTTCCTTAGTAAAACTTTGCAGCTTATTTTATTGAATGAAATGAAAATCCAATTCGGGTTTGAAATCTTTTACTTTACTAAGATCTGGTGAATTTTCGATAAAGCATTAGAGGTAATTTTACTTCGACATTTTCCTCAAATTTTTGAATAATTTTATATGTCACGCTTTTCTTCTACAGGTGTGTCCCTTCTTTCAGATTTTTTACATTTTATTTATTCTTGTTCCCTTTTTACCAAGGTAAAGGATTATTTGCCTCCATCAATAATTTCCGTGTTCATTACAAATGAACTTTAAATACATTTTGAAGGAAAATTAAAAATTAAGTATAATTATTTCATTAAAAGAGAGTATGTTACACACCAGAAAAAGCTTTAACTGATAATAAATAAATTAGCAAACCTTGCCGTTTATACCTAAACCGAGTGTTTTTCGTTAATATTTTCTCCATGAAAGTGATTAAAGTGTTTATTAGAAACAGTTTTTGTGTTAGTTTGTTTCGTTTGGCATTTAAAACCTGTTTTGTATTAGAAATTTCTATGTAATTTCAGATAATACAGATTGAAGTAAAACGATGATATTTCATCTAACTAGTGTGATGTTTGAAAACAAATGCAGATTTGCTATTCTCCATCATTCATTCTTAATGCTATTTACCTTCAATTCGTTATCATAAAGACTCTTTTCTTTTACGCATCAAAGAAGCCAAATATTTTCGTTATTGTTTTTCAAATTCAGCTAAAAAATCTATCACATAGCTTCTTTTTGGACTTTTCTTATTAAGGAAGATTGGATTTAATTTTTTAAAAATTTCATTGAGTTAAAAAACTATTATTGATAAAACTATACAATTCTTTCTTATAACATTCTTCTTACAATATTTTTCTTAATACTTTATTTGTAATCTTTAAAAGTTGTAAACTACATTATTAGTGTTATTGTTTATATATAGATGTATATTTAAATGATAGCATGATTTGTTTTTCATACATTTATATCGAAAAACTACCAAGTAGATCCAATAAAATTCAAAATATTTTCTTCTTTCCAAATAAGCTTAATTGATTTTACGATCACTTAAAATTTGTGTTATAAATATGTGTGAAATATTTCTTCGAATGGGATGTATCCTACATTTGAATCAGTTTTGCAGTCATCATGATTTTGATGTGATTAAAAGTTGAAAAGTATTTCACTAGATTTCATAAAGCATTTTTTTTCTAAGTAAATACTGTCGTTTCCTCTTTTCTCCATTCTATGCAAACGATAGTTGAATGGATCAGAATGTATTTTCTAAAATTCGTCATAAATCTACCCTATATATATAAAATCCTAATGAAACGAATTTCTGAAACGGATATATGAAACGACTGAAATGTAACGAATTTATGAAACGATTCTATGAAACGACTGAAATGTAATGAATTTATGAAACGATTCTATGAAACGACTGATTAAACAACTGATTACGTTTCGCGGCGATTTCTCCTAAAATATGGAATACTTTGCGATGAAATTAACACCAAAAATCCGTATTGACCCACAGATCTCAAACTGATATTAGAATTTTTAAATTCGAATTAGTTTTCGAAATATTAATTTTTTTCTAATTTTAAATACTTTTTTCTAATGATGGCAACTCAAATTTTAATCATAACATATATTTTTTTTTCATATTTTAGAAAAAGTTATTATTTTAAACTAATTTGGCGACCAGTTTGGCCTCCCTTAAATGCATGCTAAGAACAATGCTTTTTTTTGTATTTCATTATCATTTTATTTAATACAAAACTTTCATTTAAAACTGACAATTTTACAATCAATGGCTTTCACATCTTTCTTTTTTTAAAAAAAAAAAAAACGAAAAGAAAAATATTAATTGCAGATGACATATATGCACCGGGGTACCTAAATAGTGCCAAAAGGGCGTTTCTTTGCCTGACATGAAAACCCGGCTATTGTTGCTTATTTATTAATAAATGTTTATTTACCTTTATTTTCTTTTTATTTAAAAAAAAAATGTTATAAATTGTTTTGTTCAATAATTATTAATATTTTTTAATTATTTATTTATTTATTGTTATTTCATTTTAAAAATATATGTATGTAACTGGTATTCGAAAACGGGGTTTTCGCCAAATTGTCGTAAAAAAAATCACGCAAAACCCGATTAAATATTGCAAAAAATCCTGACATTTAATTTCAAATTCAAAGCAACGTTTTAATGGTATTACTTAGTTATTCTGTAGAACAATTTCGCCAAATTATATAAATCGCGAAAGCACTCACCAAATTATACAAATTAATGTAATTTTTATTTTAAATAAAGAAAGAACAAATAAAGGCACGGATGTTATATAAAATATTGGCGCGATTTTTTTCTGACGCCAATGTCGTATACGCAACAGGTGCCTAACTGGCGCCAAAGTATCGTTATTTTGCTTGATATGGTAATCCGGATGTTGTTGTTTATGCTGTTGATGTTTTCGCAAAAATGGAGTCGGCAAAAATGACAAATGGCAAAAATGAATTCCAAATCAGTCAACAATTGTGGTACTGTTTGTGGAAAGCCCATCCACCACGGCAAGGTCGTACCACATTGGATGAGGAAAATCGGTTTTTAATTGTCCTTGGGCCAAAAACCGCATAAAAAGCACATAATGATTAGATTTTTAATTGTCCTTGGGCCAAAAACGCATAAAAAGCACATAATGATTCGGTTTTTAATTATCCTTGGGCCAAAAACCGGATAAGAAGCACCTAATGATTCGGTTTTTAATTATTGCTAGGCATGCGGCTGACAGGTTCCATATGCTGTCCACTATTGTCCGCCACAAGATGAAACTGATAACGATTACCGGTTTTGGAAGTCATTTTTTCCGTAAAACAACCGAAACACTCATGCACATTGAACAGTACGGTTGGTTTACTGTGCAACTCATCACAAAACCGTCGTATTTCGATTAAAAATGTCACTTGAAGCGAAATCCACTTTAGTTATGCCGCTTACAGCGCCATGTATTGAGATACTTTAGAACTGTTTTCTTATGCCATATCGTGTCCCCCTTCTTCCAGTATATTCATTTCAAATTTGAAGTCATTCTGACCAGTGTTTCTTTTTTTACAGCATTTTGAAATTGGGACTTTAATTATAATCAACCTGTGTTATGCTCTCTGAAAATGTATATGAGGACATCAGAAGCCAAGGGGTACAAGTGACGAAATTTCGATTTGGAGTAAATTGAGTTCAAAGATAATTGACGTTAAAGTTGAACATCAATAATAATTGACTGAATTGAAATAGAAAACTGCTGCTTGTTTCACAGTGGTCTTTGAACTCTTATTTCAATAAATGCGAAAAAAGTAGAGTGCAATTTTCTTTAAATTTATAATTAATCAATATTGATCATTATTCGGCAAAACTGGTTGATCTCTAAAACATAACATATAATTAGAAAATCACTTATATTTCTTTACCTGAAAACAAAAAAGCAAATTTCCATGTCGTCTGTGCACTTAGTTTAATTTTTTCAATTTTCTCACTTATAGCCCTTGGCTTCTGGGGTCCTCATATATAATTTCCTTTGACATCTATTAATGAAATCACATAAGCAATATGATATATTCATGATTTATGTTATACGTTTGTCATATTCTAATCCAGATTTTTTTTTTAATGTGACACCAATGCTTCAGAATACTTTTATCTTGCTTACATTTCATGCTCAAACTTTGTTTTGTGCTGGGCCTAATGAATAACTTGCTAAAATGTATAGATTATGAATTTTATATACAGGCTTTGAGCCACTCTCGCAACCACTTTTTCTTGAAGCATCAGTTATAATAATGCAAATGAAATGTAATTTGAATATATGATGCTTAAAATTATATGAAGAATGCAAAAACTTAGCGTCCAGTAAGTAATGATATCAGATTCAATAGAAATGAAATGGAATTGATAATGTTACATGTATTTTGCAATATGTTGAATTTTTTTGCCTACTTTTCAGAAAAACATTTATGAATGTTTTCGTGTTACAATAACGGAATAATATTTTCAACAATAGAAATTTTTATGGAAATGACTTTTAAAAATAGAAAAAGCACCTTTTATTTTACATAAACTTCAACCAAGGTATATTCTATAAACTAGTAATCAATTTAAGCTCCTCGTTTTAATACAGAACTGTATATTGACAGGTAATTTATCAAAAAGATTCCCTTTTTTCTCTGTATTGGGACATTTTATAGTTTAAAATAAATTTTTTCGAAAGCATACACATTTTGCGGTGAAAATACAGAACATGCTAAATAGTTACAAATAATATAAAACTTTTTGGTTTTTGTCGATTAACTGAATTTTCGAAATTCAGTAAAGACAAGAAATTAGGTGGTAAAACGTATCTAAGAAAAATTGAAATTTAAGCGCAATCACAGATATCGGTTTACAAAGAAATTATGTTTGTGATGTAATGTAAAGATTTTGTACAATTTGTAGCCAATACATTATTTAAACACCAACTTGTATCTATCGGTATTTATTAGACGTATCATTTTCACGGAGTTTTTATTTATTATTATGGCCTCCTTGCAGATTAGTATGTTTTGAATCACCTAATAAGAAGAATTGGAAAAATAATTTGTTTATATTTAGTTAAAACGGCTAAGCAGGTGCATGCAGACCTTTTGTGCAATGCGTTTGGCGTATAAAGATACATACGGTTCCACGCCAGTAAAGGAAGCAGCGATTTCTGTTGAGAAGGAAACAAAAAGTATTATTATTAAATTGAATTATACAAAATACAGTAAATTCTGTCTAAGGCGGACTCTGTGTAAGCCGGAATTATGTCTAACGAAGAAATGTTTTCAAGTCCCGGCGAACCCACAGAAAGTAACATTAATTCATTGTGTAAGCCGGAATCTGCCTAACTCGGAAACGGAAAGGTTTTTAAGATCCCACCGAAACCAAAATTTTGCATAAGGCGAAAAAAAGTATATTTTACGAGCGAAATGTATTTGATCTATGAAACTTTAAAACTTATATATATACGCCCAATACACAATATTAGTAAGTGCATGATAAAAAATGGTTTCAAAATCTAAACAGAATTACGCTATCGCTGAAGAATAAAATCGGAGTTATTAATTTAAAAGAAAAGAATTATCTGTAAAAGATCTTTTTATAGGGTTTAATTGTGGTAAAACTCAAATTTATGATGCTATAAAAAGAAAAAAAGAGAGGAATTTGAAAGTGGATTATCCAACAGAAATAGGAAAAGTTTTGTGAAAAATGAACACATTAATGCATCAACTTCTGAATGGTTTTCGAATGCTAGAGGAAGAAAATTGCTCATATCTGGAACTCTGTTGCGTACAAAAGAGAAAGAGATAGCCGAAAAAAGGGTAAAAAGGATTTCAAGGCTTCCATCAAATCGAAAGGGGATACTTTCTGACACATTTTTAAATTTATTTTTGTTCAGAAACACTCATCCGCCACCGAATTAACAAAATCATCAGTATTTTAGATGCTGTAAAGTGGATTGGAGAATCTTGTTCAGAAATGTCGCAAGAAAAAACATCTCGTTGTTTTAGGAAAGCCAGCTTTATAACTCCTTCCTCAGGAAATGAGCAAGAATAAATTGAACAGCTGGGAGAAAATGAGTTACAAAGTCTTATAAAGGATTTAAAATGCTTACATAGCCAAAAAAAAGATTAATGAAGCAGAATATGTATCAGTTGACAATGCAGCGTGCACTAGCGAAGTTAACACATCTGTGGGTGTTTTGATACAGCTATATCATGATGAGGAAAGTGTTAGTGAAAGTGAAGATGATCATGATTCTGTATATGACAGCGGTGGAACTCAAACATATCAGGACGCCTTGAGAAGCACTGGATACCTGGAAAAAAATTTTATCATTCAAATAAATGAAAAAAATTTACCGATATTAACCGACTTACAATGTGTTACTGAAAAATGCATGGTAAACCGAAAATAATGTTTTTCAAGATTATTAAAAACAATAAATTTAATATAATACGAGTGTTTAATTTCATAAAAATTTAATTTTAAGGAATTTCTAAGGACTATGAACATAAAAAAATATGCAACGTGTGCATTTTTTAAATTATTTATTCATTCATTCATTTTTTTTTTTTTTTTTTTGGGGGGGGGGGGGGTGTATTTTACATAAGGCGGAACATTGTCTACGGCGGAAAATTTTCTCGGCCCCGATCGATTCCGCCTTGCACAGAATTTACTGTATATTACATTTTAAATATCTTTTGTAGTTACATGAAAGAGATTTCTTATAATCCCTTAATTGTCATAAATAAATTACAGTATTCTGATCTTAATTCTAATAAGTCTTCAAATGAGCAATTTAAAGTAAAAAGGCCAAAACTGGAACTTTTGTGAGTTTGCTGTTCAATAAATTTCAGGATTGGAAATACTGTTGGAAAGAATATGACAAGAACGAAAAAGCATGCATCAGGCATAGATTATTAAACACTTTCCAGCACCAACAGATTATTATTAAAAAAATGTATTTTTTCTAAAATGAAATTAGATATTAAAATAAGAAGCTTAAAAACACACATTATTCGGGAAAACTTCATTTTATCTACTGTTGTGCATATCCGGTAATATTAGGAATTCTTTCGTGTAGGCCTGAATTTTATCCGTATAATTCATACACAACACCTAATACACTCATAATTAGATAAGTTTAAAAAGGCAAAATTTCACTTCCAGTAATTTACGATCAGTCCTGTAACTGAATATTTTACAAATGGGTTCCATAATCGACAGAAAACATGTTGCTGTGCACTTCAGGGATTTCATTACGTTTCAAGTATCATAACACCATCCCTAAATAATAATGTAATGTAATGTCTTGTGTGTCCCTGTAAACGAACTAGAAACTTTACTTATTCTATACTCTTAAGAAAGCATGTTGTAGTTCTTCTAAGTAATGCATATCAATTATTATGTTTGAACTATCGTAACATTAATAAAATACACCGCAAACGATTTTGCCCCATAGACCATAATGTAACGGAATTTTTTTATGTGTAAAATCCCGGTAACCGAACTGTAAATGCGACAGACTTCAACATTCTATAATATACTTCAAATATAAATTTCATGGCGATACGAGTATATTTACGAGAGCTGGAGCACGGAAAGATGACAGATGGTAGACAGACAGACAAGCCGTGTTTATAAACACTTTCCAACTATGATGGAAAGTGTTAAGAAGTGGAACATATAAGAAATACATTTTAAGAAAAACTAACTTGTAGGATGTTTATAAAATTATTTTGTTAAGGTATAATCCTTAATACATACTTTTATATTTATAATAACATATGTTTTAATTAGTCATTGGCTAATGAGGCACTACCACTGCGTAACGTAAAACGTAAATACTAGCGCTAAATCTATGTATATAGAAATGTTGCAAATATATCGAAATTTTTTTTTCTATCTTTGAATTAAAAGACTACATAATTTTTAAATGACACTATATTTTCGTTTACAGTATTTTATCATATTTCAAATACATTTTAATATTTCAAACTTTCCCGTGTGCTTTTTACTTAAATATAATAAGTGATTTTTTTTTTACTCATCGCAATGGCCTTTTATCCAATTTTTATAGTATTTCTCTAAAAAAAGTCTTATATTTTTATTTATACTATCTTTCAAATGAACATTCTAAATCCATACAATGATTTTGAATCATTTGTAAATGGATATATTTTTATTTCGGTGAGCATATTAAAAATTCGACACTACTACTAAGCACTTTTATATATTCCATTTTCTTTCCTGTATTCTATTTAAAAAATGTATTTATAAAGTTCATTTTGAATCTCGGGGGAAGGGGGGGGGGTGTGAAATGTGTACTAACTTTTCAAGACTGAAATAGCTAAATTACCAGGCAAATAGCTAGCTGAAAAAATTGGTACATTTCAATTATTGTGTTACATTTTGGCAGGACACAATTCTAAAAAAACCCATTTGTCTGAATAAAAAGGGGTGGACTAACCCCCCTTTTCCCCCTTTATCCTTAACCAATGGACCCCCAAAACTAATCAGGGAAGTTCCTTAACATAATAAACCGGTATACCAAATACGGAGCAAATCGAATGATTCTGCATGAAAAACCCATTTATCTGAATTATGGGGGGTGGACTAACCCCGTTTTTCCCCCTTTATCCTTAACCAATGAACTCCCAAAACTAATCAGGGAAGTTCCTTAACATAATAAACCGGTATACCAAATTTGGGGCAAATCGAATGATTCTGCATGAAAAACCCAATTATCTGAATTAAGGGGGTGGACTAACCCCCCTTTTCCCCCTTTATCCTTAACCAATGAACCTCCAAAACTAATCAGGGAAGTTCCTTAACATAATAAACCGGTATACCAAATTCGGAGAAAATCGAATCATTCTGCATGAAAAACCCATTTATCTGAATTAAGGGGTTGGACTAACACCGTTTTTCCCCCTTTATCCTTAACCAATGAACTCCCAAAACTAATCAGGGAAGCGCCTTATCACAATGAACCTAGGAAAAAATTTTGAAGCAAATCGGATGTTTCTATCAAGAGTTATCGCGTTACGTACATACGTACGTACGTACATACATACATACATACATACATACAGAGCGGGCGGGCACATTAGCTCTCAGGCTTTGATAGCCTGTGAGCTAATAAAGTGATCTTTATTATGATTTTTTTAACCTTATTAGATATGTTCATGTAATCTTACGAGGAAAAGAACCCTCGAAAATTATTTTTGTAAGAAAATAATAAAAATAAACAAATGTGTATGCGTTTTGCTTTTAAAAAGTTTTTGCTAAATAGAGCTGTCCGGTATTAGGGAATGCCCATTAACCTCCATAACGAACACGCCCGAATACCGGATATCTCTATTTAGCGAACATAATGCAGGATATTTTGCAGAAGAAAGATTTATTGAAGCATGGGCAAACTCGGCAGTGTCCCCTAACCCTCCCTACGATTTTAGGGGCCCCGAATTAGATATGCAATTATTGTAAATTTTATATTTAAAATTTTTTCGATAGTGTGCCGATTATAATAAAAATTTTGAACATTTAAGGCAGACTAAGATTAAAATTTTTATTTCACATGCTATCAAAGCCTGAGAGCTAATGTGCCCGCCCGTTCTGTATGTATGTATGTACGTACGTACGTACGTATGTATGTACGTAACGCGATAACTCTTGATAGAAACATCCGATTTGCTTCAAAATTTTTTCCTAGGTTCATTGTGATAAGGCGCTTCCCTGATTAGTTTTGGGAGTTCATTGGTTAAGGATAAAGGGCGAAAAATGGGGTTAGTCACTCCCCTTAATTCAGAAAAATGGGTTTTTCATGCAGAATCATTCGATTTGCTCCGAATTTGATATACCGGTTTATTATGTTAAGGAACATCCATGATTAGTTTTGGGGGTTCATTGGTTAAGGATAAAGGGATGAAAACGGGGTTAGTCCACCCCCCCCCCCTTAATTCAGAAAAAAAGGGGTGTTTCCTGCAGAATCATTCGATTTGCTCCGAATTTGGTATACCGGTTTATTATGTTAAGGAACATCCCTGATTAATTTTGGGGGTTCATTGGTTAAGGATAAAGGGGGAAAAGGGGGGTTAGTCCACCCCCTTAATACAGATAAATGGGTTTTTCATGCAGAATCATTCGATTTGCTCCGAATTTGGTATACCGGCTTATTATGTTAAGGAACTTCCCTGATTAGTTTTGGGAGTTCATTGGTTAAGGATAAAGGTGGAAAAACTGGGTTAGTCCACCCCCCTTAATTCAGATAAATGGGTTTTTCATGCAGAATGATTCGATTTGCTCCGAATTTGGTATACCGGTTTATTATGTTAAGGAACTTCCCTGATTAGATTTGGAAGTTCATTGGTTAAGGATAAAGGTGGAAAAACAGGGTTAGTCCACCCTTAATTCAGATAAATTGGTTTTTTTCATGCAGAATGATTCGATTTGCTCCGAAGTTGGTATACCGGTTTATTATGTTAAGGAACTTCCCTGATTAGTTTTGGGAGTTCATTGGTTAAGGATAAAGGGGAAAAGGGGGTCTAGTCCACCTCCTTAATTCAGATAATTGGGTTTTTCATGCAGAATGATTCGATTTGCTCCGAATTTGGTATACCGGTTTATTATGTTAAGGAACTTCCCTGATTTGTTTTGGGGGTTCATTAGTTAAGAATAAACGGGGGAAAGGGGGCTAGTCCACCCCTTTTAATTCAGATAAATGGGTTTTTCATGCAGAATGATTCGATTTGCTCCGAAGTTGGTATACCGGTTTATTATGTTAAGGAACTTCCTTGATTAGTTTTTTGGTTTTATTGGTTAAAGGTAAAGGGGGAAGGGGGGCTAGGCCATCCCCCTTAATTTATATAAACGGGTTTTTCATGCAGAATTATTCGCTTTGCTCCAAATTTGGTATACCGGTTTATTATGTTAAGGAGCTTCCCTGATTCGTTTTGGCGATTCATTGGTTAAAGATAAAGGGGGGTTAGTCCACCCCCTTAATTTAGATAAATTTTTTTTTGCAGGATTATTCGATTTGCTCCAAATTTGGTATACCGGTTTATTATGATAAGGGGCTTCCCTGATGAGATTTGGAGGTTCACTGGTTAAGTATAAAGGGGGAAACGGGGGCTAATTCCCCTTCACTTATTTTTTTGAGGGGCATTATTCTTTAAAATATGTGTATAATATACAATTAGTGTGAATAGCCTGTGAGCTCAATGCCATCAGTTTAGCTGGGCACTTTTCTTTTTTATTTATTTCGTTGCGGTCAAATAACCGTTTTTGCTATTTTTTTTGTTAACCGATGACAAAATTTTTAAAAGACTAGTATTAATTTATTTATATAATAATTTTATTATAACTTTAATTATAACTATAATAATAAAAAATATTATAAACGTAATTATAACTATATTTATTATATACTAGGGGCTAGTCCACCCCCTTAATTTAGATAAATGTTTTTTTTTTTGCAGGATTATTCGATTTGCTCCAAATTTGGTATACCGTTTTATTATGATAAGGAGCTTCCCTGATGAGATATGGATGTTCACTGGTTAAGTATAAAGGGGGAAACGGGGGCTAATTCCCCTTCACTTATTTTTTTGAGGGCATTATTCTTTAAAATAAGTGTATAATATACAATTAGTGTGAATAGCCTGTGAGCTCAATGCCATCAGTTTAGCTGGGCACTTTTCTTTTTTATTTATTTCGTTGAGGTCAAATAACCGTTTTTGCTATTTTTTTGTTAACCGATGACAAAATTTTTAAAAGACTATTATTAATTTATTTTTATTATTTTCTAAAATTAGAAGACTCTACTATTAAAAAGTTTAATAAACTAATGTTTTTCAGTATCAAAATTCAATAAGTGTGTTTGTATTAATTAATTTTAATGTGGCCGACTATTGGTTCATTACATTTACTTACAGGTTCAGTAATCGGCTACCACGGTCGATTACTGGCTAAAAGATTATTTCCCTTTTTTGAGCCTACTTTTAATAATTTGAATTTTTTCGTAATTTGATTATCGCAATTTGAGATTTATATAACCTTTTACTTGCATTTTATTTTATGTACACTATATATAAGGTGTTCTTGAGTAATAACGCCACGTTAAGATTCTACCAATTTTTACGGCTTAGTTTTAGATTTTTTTCCCCCAAACAAATATAAGATTTGATACAGTAACCTATTGATTATGTATACAAGGAAGACTAATTTAGCAGATAGCTATTCATAAAATATAGTGGCATGATTTCTTGACCAATGCTATTAAGCGTTATTACCCACCTGTTAGGTAATAAAATAGCGTCTAAATCGCGGCCCTCAAAACGGCTCTTATCACAAATACACCCAAGAAATTCCCTTGCACTTTGCCCTGGCTCATACGATGTCATTATTATTTACTTTAGTGTTGCATTTTTAGACTTCATAGTGTTGTCTTCATAGTGTTTAGACTTCATAAAAAATGAGAACAAGTAAAAATTTAATTTAAAAAATCAAAAAACTCGACTGCGAAAAAAGCGAACTAATTATTTCCCATCTATTTGAAACTATTTTTATATTACTTACCTATTTTTTTTTATTTACTTGTATGGATGACTTTTAACTTGTGTTTAATTGTTAGTTCCTATCTATAAACACAGTTTTGATGAGGTCTATAGATGTCTATGATAGTTAGAGTTGCAATTAAGCTAGAGACATACGACTTCCATGTTGTGTCATATTTAAACGGAGCTTCTGACCGTAAAATAGTCAATGAAACATCGTCTTCATTTTGAAAGACCTATCCAATGGTATGCCACTCAATAGGGTGCGAAAAAAATTTTTCGTCTCTACCGCCATTTTTTATTTTACGGCCGCCATTTTGAATTGATAAAACAATACCTAGCCTATAACCATCGGACGGTTAAGACGAATCGATAGAGACCTCATACATTAAAATCCATCCAGCCGTTGGGATGTTTCGAGTGTATAAA
This sequence comes from Maratus speciosus, assembly GCA_963932465.1. Lineage (NCBI taxonomy): Eukaryota > Metazoa > Arthropoda > Arachnida > Araneae > Salticidae > Maratus > Maratus speciosus. The sequence continues at coordinate 4,305,793 of OZ010787.1, forward strand.
GAAATCCACACACCCAGATATGCGTGAAACACATAACCCTTCTTGGCAGTCGGGTAAAAAGCCTTATAAATATCATTCATGCACAAGTTACATGAAATTGATTTGCACTCATACGTTCGTCAGTGACTGCAACGTTCACGAATTTCGTTCGTTTGTGATCGCGGATTTCGCGAATTTAGTACGTTTTTGAGACTGCTGCATCCAGTGAAATATTTTTTTGTTTTTATGAGTGCTATGCGCTCATTCGTTCGTCAGTGACTGCAACGTTCACGAATTTCGTTCGTTTGTGATCGCGGATTTCGCGAATTTAGTACGTTTTTGAGACTGCTGCATCCAGTGAAATTTTTTTTCATTTTTATGGGTGTTATGCGCTCATTCGTTCGTTAGTGTTTGCGGCGTTAACGAAGTTCGTTCGTTTGAGATCGCGGCTTTCGCGAATTACCGCTTTTTTGAGACAGCTGCACGACGAGGTTGTTGCACCCAGTGATGTTTTTTTTTCGGTTTTCAAGATGCGCTCATACGCTCATAACTGATTGCGGCGTTAACTAATTTCATTCGTTTCTGATTGCGGCTTTCGCGAATTTAGTGCGTTTTCGAGACTGCTGCACGACGAGTTTGCTGCATCCAGTGATATTTTTTTTTTCGGTTTTCATGAGCGCTATGCACTCATACGTTCATTGATGATTGCGGCGTTAACGAATTTCGTTCGTTCGTGATCGTGGCTTTCGCGAATAATTGCGTTTTATAGACTGCTGCTCGCCGAGGTTGCTGCATCCAGTGATTTTTTTTTTTCATGAGCGCTACGCTCTCATACGTTCGTAACTTATCGCGTCGTTAAAGAATTTCGTTCGTTTGTGTTTGCGGTTTTCGCGAATTTAGTGCCTTTTTGATACTGCTACACGACGAGGTTGTAATCCAGTAATTTCTTTCGGTTTTGATGAGCACTATGCGCTCATACGTTCGTTACTGATTGCGGTGGTAACGAATTTCGTTCGTTCGTGATCGTGGCTATCGCGAATTACTGCGTTTTAAATGATGCTGCACGACGAGGTTGCTGCTCCCAGTGATGTTTTTTTCGGTTTTCATGAACGCTATGCATTCATACGTTCGTTATTGATTTCGACGTTAACGAATTTCGCGAAAATCACGATCACGAACGAACGAATTACTGCGTTTTAGAGACTGCTGCACGACGAGGTTGCTGCACCCAGTGATGTTTTTTTCTGTTTTCATGAGCGCTATTAGCTCATACGTTCGTTAATGATTACGGCGTTAACGAATTTCGTTCGTTTGTGAATGCGGCTTTCGCGAATTACTGCGTTTTAGAGACTGCTGCACGACGAGGTTTCTGCACACAGTGATTTTTTTTCGGTTTTCATGAACACTATGGATTCATACGTTGTCACGGATTGCGGCGTTAACAAATTTTGTTCGTTCTTGATCGTGGCTTTCGCGAATTACTGCGTTTTAGAGACTGCTGCACGACGAGGTTGCTGCACCCAGTGCTTTTTTTTCGGTTTTCATGAGCGCTATTAGCTCATACGTTCGTTACTGATTACGGCGTTAACGAATTTTGTTCGTTTGTGATTGCGGCTTTTGCGAATTACTGCGTTTTACAGCCTGCTGCACGACGAGGTTTCTGCACCCAGTGATGTTTTTTTTCTGTTTTCATGAGCACTGTGCTTTCATACGTTCATTACTGATTGCGGCGTTAACGAATTTCGTTCGTTCGTGATCGTGGCTTTCGCGAATTATTGCGTTTTAGAGATTGCTGAAAGACGAGGCTGCTGCACCCAGTGATGTTTGTTTTTGGTTTTCATGAGTGCTATTAGCTCATACGTTTTTTACTGATTGCGGCGTTAACGAATTTCGTTCGTTCGTGATCGTGGCTTTCGCGAATTACTGCGTTTTAGAGACTGCTGCACAAGTTTGCTGCATCCAGTGATGTTTTCTTACGGTCTTCATGAGCGCTATGCGTTCATACGTTCGTTACTGATTGCGGCGCTAACGAATTTCGTTCGTTTATGATCGAGAATTTCGCGAATTTAGGGCGTTTTTGAGACTGCTGCACGATGAAGCTGCTGCATCCAGTAATTAGATTTAGTTTTGATGAATGCTATGCGCCCATGCATTCATCACAAAAAAAATAGCAAAAAACAAGACTTTTTTTTAAAAAATCGCATAATTATATCAAAACGACTGTTACTATAAAATCTCAAATCTATAATAATAAGATAACTACTAAAATAACAATGATAACAAACGATTGCTTTGTCACATGTATATAAAATATCGAATAGGGGAAGACAACTGAACAAGAAACCATATTTTCCCTTAAATAAGAATTGGCGCCTCATTCTGCTCATATTGTTCAATGATACTACGAGACAGACTGTAATATTTGTAATGTACTATTCAAGATATGCAACTTATTAAAATTACATTTCGAAACTCGATTACGAGATAGTAACGCGAAAATGAAGAATTGGCGCCGCGTTCTGCAAATATCTAACCACGAAATCCCAAGAAAAACTGAAATATGAGCATTGTACAAGTCGAGACATGCAATATATTAAAATTTCATCCCGAAACTCGACGACATGATAGTAACGCTAAAATGACGATTTGGCGCTCCCTACTGCTGATATCACAATAAGATATGCATCGACAGGTCAGTCATTCATGTTTTGTTAATAATCTTGTCCTACATCATAATTTCATTTTGAAACAGGATGACGTAATAATTTTTTCTCTGCTCGCAGCCTAGTCTACGATGGTTAAAAAAAAATTTGAAAGGCCCTCTACTAGATAATTTGGTACTTTTAATTTTATTTTCCATAATAAACAAGAATGAAAAATCTTGCATGAAGAATAGATTATAAAAGCCTTTCCCATGACTTGCAGAATTCTTCATCGAAATTGAGCTGCTTTATACCGTAAAAAAGTAAACATTTTAGAAAAGGCATAAGGCTTTTGAAAACCAGATTATGGTCCCTAACAGAAAAAGTAGTTCAATTCTTTTGCGCAGTCCTGTATTTAATCTAAAGAATTGTATATCATTCTATACATAGTATGATAAAACTTAGTATAGGAATAAAATGATGCATAATAGATTCCCTTTCAGCAGTATAGTAAGTATTGCATAACAAGTTGAAAAAATACCTTCAGCAATTTCTACCCTTATACGGAAACATACTTGAATTATTTTGTACAGCCCTGTATATTACCAATAGATTTTTATAATTACATATTAAGCTAAAATTTAATTAAGGCTAAAACGTTTTTAAAACTACTGAAATGATACTTCCACACATTATTATCCCTGGGAGGTCATGTATTCAGTTCTTTGCGTGGCCCAGTATATGTTTTATTTATATTATATAAACATCTCTTAGTATACTAAATATATTTCAGATGGAAAGAGCATAAAAACCTCTTTTAAGCCATTCACCCTGATACTCGACAAAGCTTACAAACTCTTTTGTGTAGCCTTGTATATGATCTATATCAGTTATACACACCGCATTGTAAGTTAAGGTTTAATTAAACTTAAAAACGCATATCATAAACAAACAGCAATTATTGCTAATAGAAAGATACAGTACTGTATTCGAATTTTTTGAGTTTTCCTGTAAATGAACGATAAATGCTATGCATATCATGTTATACAACGAGTATTTTGTAGTAAGCCTCAGTAATGTTGTATATCAATTTCATTCTATTTGATGTAGTATAAGAGAAATAAAATACGCTGCAAACTGCTTATCCCCTGACACTATTATGTAAAGGAATACTTTTGCGGGCCCTATAAATTAATAATAAGTTCTTTGGACTCCATATTGTCTAGGATGCGTAGTTAAATGCACTTCATATCATGCATATCAATTTCACTATATTTGAAATGGCCAACATCATTAAAATAAACTTGAAGCAATTTTTCTCATTGAGCGTAATGCATCGGGATATTTTGACTGTCCCTGAAGATGAACTATAAGTAGTAGGAAAATAAGAGTACGGGGACAGCAGGGTGCACGGATGCACCGTGCACCCTCTGATACCCCCATCGACCCCGCATCCCCTCCGACACCGTCCCCCCTCCTCTCGTGCACCCTCCCATCCCTCTTCAACTATCCGTGCCGCCTCCGCCACCACAGCACCGCCCCCTAGTGGGAAAAATGGCGTTTTTAGAGTATTTTCCTGCTATAACATGAGAGTTGAACATTAGACCGACTAGATTATCATACTATAAGATGAAGATTAAATTTATATTTGAATTTTTAACAACCTTTACCTTAATGAGTATTATTAATTAAGTAAAACAGTGGAAAATATCAATTTCTTAGGAAAAAAGCTGATTTCTGTAGATTTTATTCAACTACAAGATCAGAATATCAATTTGAATGGAAAAGGTTAACCATATATTTGAATTTTGAACTATCTTTACCTTAATGAGTGTTATTAATTAAGGAAAACAGTGGAAAATATCAATTTCTTAGGAAAAAAGCTGATTTCTGTAGATTTTATTCAACTACAAGATAAGAATATCAACTTAAATGGAAAAAGTAAAACATATATTTGAATTTTGAACAATCTTTATCTTAATGAGTATTATTAATTAAGCAAAACAGTGGAAAATATAAATTTCTTAGGAAAAAGCTGATTTCTGTAGATTTTATTCAACTACAAGATCGGAATATGAACTTAAATGGGGAAAGTGAAACATAAATTTGAATTTTGAATGAACAACACCTTAATAAGTATTATTAATTAACCAAAACAATGAGAATATCAATTTTTAATGAAAAAGCAGATTCTTTAGATCCTTTAGAATTTTTTTTCAACTATAAGATAGGGATATCATTTTAAAAGGAAAATTTAAACATATAATTTAGTTTTTGATCCACCATTACCTTAATAAATTTTGATAATTAAACAAATAACAAAGAATAATATCGAATTTTTAAAGAAAAAGATTAATTTTATTAATCCAATAATGATTTTTACATATTTATATAATACTTCGAACCTATCCAACGTTTTTATTCGTTATTGGCTTTAAATTTTATCATTTTCATATAAAATTTCGAGTTTTCAAACCAATTAACTTAATTTTACTACATTTTAAATGTGGATATTTCTAGGTAAATAACCAATTTTATCTTACACTTAGTAATTTTACACCAACCTAATTGATTTTACAGTGTTTAGACTACTGTAGGATTATGTTTCATCATCACACTTCTTCTAAAAGTAAAAATAACCATATTTCCCGCCCCCCTTTCATGAATTACATCTACGCTCTCTTCAAACTCATAAGAAAATCCTGCGTTTCTCCCCCCTTGAAGGGAGGAGGATACAATAGCGTTACGTCACTTGTTTACAAAATATCGATATGTTGACGATTTGATAATTTTTCAAGATGTATAAAAGAAAGTATCAATATTTTTACATTATTACAAGTATTATTTTACAGTTTAATGAATAATTATTTATTTATTATTGGATACCCAATTTTATCAACAGATCAATTAACTATACCTGTGCTGAAACTACATTTCACATACTTAGCCACACTTTAAAAAATTTCACTTCGATATGTAAATATTAAGTGCATTTTTAACATAACACATGTTTTTCAACACTGGTTCCTATAAGAGAATTTTGTTTATTAAATAGTATGTATTCACTTTCAAATTGCTTTTACTTGAAATTATATAAACCCTTTTAACAGAAAATTTGTTTAATCACAGAACGAATTGTATTTAACACGTTCAACCTCAATATCAATAATTAAACAAAACAATGGAAAATATCAATTTTTAAGAAGAAAAATAAAAATAGATTTCTTTAGATTTTCTTTTTTCAGCTGCAAGATAAGAATAATAACTTAAATGAGGAACGTTAAACATATATTTTAGTTTTTGAACAACCATTACCTTAATGAATTTTAATAATTGAACAAATAACAAAAGGAAAATATGATTTTTAATGAAAAAGACGAATTTAAACGAATTTGATTAACTTTTACACTAGTTTGAGATTTTATCATCCTTTTAGATGCTACCTATGTAGAATTTTAAAATTTCAATAAGACACACTTCAAGAAATACTCATTACTAAACAAAAATAAATTAATTTTAATCTAATCAATGACTGAAAATTTCATATTTAAAAAAAATTTTCATGGATGTGCATAAAAAATGAGAGTTTACGAATTAAATTTCTATTACATTTAACTGGATTTTTCTATATTCGAGCTTATTTTTTATACACAAAGCATTATTTAATCAAATCCAGTACTTTCAGATTTAACGAAATTCAGCGTTTTTCGCTTTTCAAACTAATCCAATGAGCTAAAAAACAACAGCGCCTCCTATAATTTTATAGCGTTGAGTGAAACGAGTGGAATTTTTCACACTGTTTGCTGTTTTCGTTATATGAAGACGTCAGCTTATATTCTCTAGTCTAACTAAAATGAGTAATATGCAAGAAATGTCTTTACCGGAGGAAGATTCAAGTCAATGTTACTTAAAGGATATGAAATCAGCTATACCCAGCCAAGAAGTACATGCTTCGAACATTGAAATAATACCCTCTTCACCAGAACAACTAAAACCACCTTTTACTTGCAATCAATGCGAGAAATCCTATTCCAAAAAGAATACATTAAACAGACATCAAATATCCCATTTGGAGAAAAAGCCCTTTGAATGTGAAATATGCTCAAAAACATTCATTCAAAGCAGTGATTTAAAACGACATAGTGTAACTCATTCCAGGACATCTACTACATATAAATGCGATCAATGCGGGAAAGATTATTTACAAAAGTATCTGTTAACAATTCACAAGAGATCTCATAAGAAGTTTTATGATTGTGATAAATGTTGCAACTCTTTTTTAACAAAGTCTGCTTTAACTAAACATAAAAATGTTCGTCCCAAGGAATATGAATGTAAATACTGCAACATTAAATTGTACGATGAAGTTGAATTTTTACATCATAAAAAAGTTCACCCTAAGAAATATAGTTGTAAACACTGTAAAATTATCTTTTATCTCCAGAGGGAGTTTATTCATCATCTGATCAACATGCATAAATGAAAAATGCAAACTTTGTTAAGTCAGAAACTTGATTTGAATATCTGTATATTTTAAAAATGTATATGTCCTCCTATAACTGTTGAAAATGATGAATAAATATTGTTTAACTGAAAAGGCTGTTGTCGTTTATTTTTGCCATATCAACTTGTGATTTTTCTTGACTCTATCTCATCAAGTCAAAACGATTTTACTAAAATTTTAAAATACATATTGTATATTTTTTAAGTTTATAATTTTTTTAATTTCTTATCGAATGAAACATGAGTTAACTATATTTTATTAATTTCATAATAAAAACCTAACGTTTACCATATAATTATATTATGTTCCGTCTAAATTTTATCTACCCAATTAAATTCTATAATCCCTTCTTATTAGCAAACATTACTATTTAACTGGAAATTTCACATTAATGTTTTTCTTTTTTCATGATTGTACATATAAAAATAAGAGTTTACAAACTAATTTCCATAATTTATCACATTTGAACTTAATTTTTATACCCAAAACATTATTTAATCAAATTTTTATACTTTCTGATTCAGTGAAATTCGATGATTTTTCATTTTTTAAACCAATACCACAATATTTATCGACATTGGACTTGATTCTTCCCTTGTATATTTTTACATTACACAATTAAGATAGATATAGGCTTAGGCCAGCAATAGAGTTAAAAATTGATTATACTCAATTTTCACCTTATAGGAGTTGGTCCTACATGACATTTCTTATTGCTACAATCACTTGATATATTAAAATTAGTCCGAGTTATTCAGTCTATATTATTAATCAAATTATCATATGTTTCATCTTACACTTCTAAGATTTCTCAATTATCATCCATCAAGTTGCTTAAAATATTAATACTGTGTTTATAGTTCTATTGATACATAGCCTACATGAATATAATCTTTAATTTTAACATTTCATATTTTAAATGACCTATTTTCAAAACTAAACTATATGAATTTTTACTACATCACTTATCAATATCACAGTATGATTTATGCTTCACATTTTTCTAATAATTATCAGATTCTTAGAACATAATTTCTTGATAACATATATTATACTACTGATTTGTACGCATGAGTGAGTTGTCACGGGATCAAAACGATTGAGAATTATATAAATTTTCGAAAAGCAGCGCAGTACTTCTCATTTCAACTGTTAAACTTGGAAGAGAAGGTGACTTTAAGTGCGCAACTCTGATAAATTTCCAGATTTTAATTCAAGTGAGGAATCGATTTCTTTGTTAGTGAATAAAGTAAGTTTTAGTATATCATTACAACATATATGTATTAATAAAAATAAATAAATAAATGATTACTTATATATTAAACCTTTCCTAAGTATATAAATATATTTCTTTTATTGTACAGATGTTGCAGCAAGATGAATCAAAACAGCAGCAATCCTCTTTATCAGAAATGGATGATCTGAATGATTCGCTCTTAGCACATGTAGAGTTAAAGAATAATAAATATGTAAGTACTTAGATATGAAATACTATAATTCATATATGAAACGTAATTAGAGTAAATTTAAAATCAAATATTTTATTGTTTGTACTTTAACAGATGTTTTTTATCCATATCATTGAAGAGAATTCTAATTGTTTACATTTATTTATCTCACAGATGTGTTCTATTTGTACAAACAATTTTTAAGTAAATGGAATTTAAAAGAACATACACAGATCCATACAGATGAAAAACCCTATACTTGTGAAGACTGCCAAAAGCCGTTTTCAAGAAAATATGAATCAAAAATGCATACTACATCATATAGTCTATCACCAGCTGTATGTAAACTTTGTGAAGATATTCAAGAAATAACCAGACGTTTGAAGAATTTAACAATCAAGGAAGAGATTTAGACTATGTACTCAACCTATTTGCATAAGAGTTACCACATTATCCCAAAATTGAAATTTCGAAGGCACACGGTGGATGTAAAGAAATTTTTGTTACCCATGATTCTCGTAACCACAATGAATTTGGATATTATTCATAATGTATTCCTTAAATTGTTATAATAAATATTCTTTTATCTGCACTCATCGACGTGTTTATTTATATCTCCTAACATTTTAAACGAAAAACGCTTTCCTATCTTAAAAAATTTCATAAGAACAGATAAAAATTAACAGAGGAATGAAAAAATATGCATGTTCACAAAGTTTTCTACATATATTTACAAAAATGTTTACAAAATAAAAAAATTGCAAGAGTAAAAGACAACACAAAATTAACAAAAATTCACAAAATTTCCCATTAACAAAATTTCACAAAATTAAAAAAAAATACAACATAACATTTTTTTCTTCTTACAAATGTGAGTTTTTAGAAAAGTAGGAAAAAAAAATTACACTTAGATTTTTTTTTTTTTTTCAAAAGTGAAAAAAAATAATTTTACAAAAAATATTTTTACAAAAACTTTTTTTCAAACTTTTTTGCAATTTTTTTTCACAAATTTTGTAATTTTTTAAAAATTATTTTCATGTTATATATATATATATATATATATATTTTTACTTTTGTAATTTTTTAAGATGGGAAAGCGTTTTTCGTTTAAAATGTTAGGAGATATAAATAAACACGTCGATAAGTGTAGATAAAAGAATATTTATTATGTCAATTTAAGGAATACATTATGAATGATATCCAAATTCATTGTAGTTACGAGAATCATGGGTAACAAAAATTTCTTTACATCCACTGTGTGCCTTCTAAATTTCAATTTTGGGAGAATGTGGTAACTCTTATGCAAATAGGTTGAGTACATAGTCTAAATCTCTTCCTTGATTGTTAAATTCTTCAAACGTCTGGTTATTTCTTGAATATCTTCACAAAGTTTACATACAGCTGGTGATAGACTATATGATGTAGTATGCATTTTTGATTCATATTTTCTTGAAAACGGCTTTTGGCAATCTTCACAAGTATAGGGTTTTTCATCTGTATGGATCTGTGTATGTTCTTTTAAATTCCATTTACTTAAAAATTGTTTGTAGCAAATAGAACACATCTGTGACATAAATAAATGTAAACAATTAGAATTCTCTTCAATGATATGGATAAAAAACATTTGTTAAAGTACAAAAAATAAAATATTTGATTTTAAATTTACTCTAATTACGTTTCATATATGAATTATAGTATTTCATATCTAAGTACTTACATATTTATTATTCTTTAACTCTACATGTGCTAAGAGCGAATCATTCAGATCATCCATTTCTGATAAAGAGGATTGCTACTGTTTTGATTCATCTTGCTGCAACATCTGTGCAATAAAAGAAATATATTTATATACTTAGGAAAGGTTTAATGTATAAGTAATCATTTATTTATTTATTTTTATTAATACATATATGTTGTAATGATATACTAAAACTTACTTTATTCACTAACAAAGAAATCGATTCCTCACTTGAATTAAAATATGGAAATTTATCAGAGTTGCGCACTTAAAGTCACCTTCTCTTCCAAGTTTAACAGTTGAAATGAGAAATACTGCGCTGCTTTTCGAAAATTTATATTATTCTCAATCGTTTTGATCACGTGACAACTCACTCATGCGTACAAATCAGTAGTATAATATATGTTATCAAGAAATTATGTTCTAAGAATCTGATAATTATTAGAAAAGTGTGAAGCATAAATCATACTGTGATATTGATAAGTGATGTAGTAAAAATTCATATAGTTTAGTTTTGAAAATAGGTCATTTAAAATATGAAATGTTAAAATTAAAGATTATATTCATGTAGGCTATGTATCAATAGAACTATAAACACAGTAGTATTAATATTTTAAGCAACTTGATGGATGATAATTCAGAAATCTTAGAAGTGTAAGATGAAACATATGATAATTTGATTAATAATATAGACTGAATAACTCGGACTAATTTTAATATATCAAGTGATTGTAGCAATAAGAAATGTCATGTAGGACCAATTCCTATAAGGTGAAAATTGAGTATAATCAATTTTTAACTCTATTGCTGGCCTAAGCCTATATCTATCTTAATTGTGCAATGTAAAAATATACAAGGGAAGAATCAAGTCCAATGTCGATAAATATTGTGGTATTGGTTTAAAAAATGAAAAATCATCGAATTTCACTGAATCAGAAAGTATAAAAATTTGATTAAATAATGTTTTGAGTATAAAAATTAAGTTCAAATGTGATAAATTATGGAAATTAGTTTGTAAACTCTTATTTTTATATGTACAATCATGAAAAAAGAAAAACATTAATGTGAAATTTCCAGTTAAATAGTAATGTTTGCTAATAAGAAGGGTTTATAGAATTTAATTGGGTAGATAAAATTTAGACGGAACATAATAAAATTATATGGTAAACGTTAGGTTTTTATTATGAAACTAATAAAATATAGTTAACTCATGTTTCATTCGATAAGAAATTAAAAAAATTATAAACTTAAAAAAATATACAATATGTATTTTAAAATTTTAGAAAATCGTTTTGACTTGATGAGATAGAGTCAAGAAAAATCACAAGTTGATATGGCAAAAATAAACGACAAAAGCTTTTTCAGTTAAACAATATTTATTCATCATTTTCAACAGTTATAGGAGGACATATACATTTTTAAAATATACAGATATTCAAATCAAGTTTATGACTTAACAAAGTTTGCATTTTTCATTTATGCATGTTGATCATATGATGAATAAACTCCCTCTGGAGATAAAACATAATTTTACAGTGTTTACAACTATATTTCTTAGGGTGAACTTTTTTATGATGTAAAAATTCAACTTCGTCGTACAATTTAATGTTGCAGTATTTACATTCATATTCCTTGGGAGGAACTTTTTTATGTTTAGTTAAAGCAGACTTTGTTAAAAAAGAGTTGGAACATTTATCACAATCATAAAACTTCTTATGAGATCTCTTGTGAATTGTTAACAGACACTTTTGTAAATAATCTTTCTCGCATTGATCGCATTTATATGTAGTAGATGTCCTGGAATGAGTTACACTATGTCGTTTTAAATCACTGCTTTGAATGAATGTCTTTGAGCATATTTCACATTCAAGGGGCTTTTTCTCCAGATGGGATATTTGATGTCTGTTTAATGCATTCTTTTTTTAATAGGATTTCTCGCATTGATTGCAGGTAAAAGCTGATTTTACTTGTTCTGGTGAAGAGGGTAATATTTCAATGTTCGAAGCATGTGCTTCTTGACTGGGTATAGCTGATTTCATATCCTTTAAGTAAGATTGACTTGAATCTTCCTCTGCTAAAGACATTTCTTGCATATTACTCATTTTAGTTAAACTACAGAATATAAGCTGACGTCTTCATATAACGAAAACAGCAAACAGTGTGAAAAATTCCACTCGTTTCACTCAAAGCTATAAAATTATAGGAGGCGCTGCTGTTTTTTAACTCATAGGATTGGTTTGAAAAGTGAAAAATCGCTGAATTTCGTTAAATCTGAAAGTACTGAATTTGATTAAATAATGCTTTGTGTATAAAAATTAAGCTCGAATATAGAAAAATCCAGTTAAATGTAATAGAAATAAGGATATTAATTTGTAAACTCTCATTTTTTATGTAAATTCATGAAAATATTTTTTAAATGTGAAATTTTCAGTTGTTGATTAGATTAAAATTAATTTATTTTTGTTTAGTAATGAGTATTTCTTGAAGTGTGTCTTATTGGAAGTTTAAAATTCTACATAGCTAGCATCTAAAAGGATGATAAAATCTCAAAGTAGTGTAAAAGTTAATCAAATTCGTTTAAATTTGTATTTTTTCATTAAAAAATAATATTTTCCTTTTGTTATTTGTTCAATTATTAAAATTCATTAAGGTAATGGTTTGTCAAAATCTAAAATAAATGTTTAAATTTCCCTTTTAAGTTGAAATCCTCGTATCTTGTTGCTGAAAAAAGAAAATCTAAAGAAATCTGTTTTTATTTTTCTTCTTAAAAATTGATATTTTCCATTGTTTTGTTTAATTATTGATATTGAGGTTGAACGTGTTAAATACAGTTCGTTCTGTGATTAAACAAATTTTCTGTTAAAAGGGTTTATATAATTTCAAGTAAAAGCAATTTGAAAGTGAATACATACTATTTAATAAACAAAATTCTCGTATAGGAACCAGTGTTGAAAAACATGTGTTATGTTAAAAACGCACTTAATATTTACATATTGAAGTGAAATTTTTTAAAGTGTGGCTAAGTATGTGAAATGTAGTTTCAGCACAGGTATAGTTAATTCATCTGTTGATAAAATTGGGTATCCAATAATAAATAAATAATTATTCATTAAACTGTAAAATTATACTTGTAATAATGTAAAAATATTGATACTTTCCTTTATACATCTTGAAAAATGATCAAATCGTCAACATATCGATATTTTGTAAACAAGTGACGTAACGCTATTGTATCCTCCTCCCTTCAAGGGGGGAGAAACGCAGGATTTTCTTATGAGTTTGAAGAGAGCGTAGATATAATTCATGAAAGGGAGGCGGGAAATCTGGTTATTTTTACTTTTAGAAGAAGTGTGATGATGAAACATAATCCTACAGTAGTCTAAACACTGTAAAATCAATTAGGTTGGTTTAAAATTACTAAGTGTAAGATAAAATTGGTTATTTACCTAGAAATATCCACATTTAAAATGTAGTAAAATTAAGTTAATTGGTTTGAAAACTCGAAATTTTATGTGAAAATGATAAAATTTAAAGCCAATAACGAATAAAAACGTTGGATAGGTTCGAAGTATTATATAAAGATGTAAAAATCATTATTGGATTAATAAAATTTATCTTTTTCTTTAAAAATTCGATATTATTCTTTGTTATTTGTTTAATTATCAAAATTTATTAAGGTAATGGCGGATCAAAAACTAAATTATATGTTTAAATTTTCCTTTTAAGATGATATCCCTATCTTATAGTTGAAAAAAAATTCTAAAGTATCTAAAGAATCTGCTTTTTCATTAAAAATTGATATTTTGCGGTGCTGTGGTGGCGGAGGCGGCACGGATAGTTGAAGAGGGATGAGAGGGTGCACGAGAGGAGGGGGGACGGTGTCGGAGGGGGTGCGGGGTACCAGAGTGTGCACGGTGCACCCGTGCTCCCTGCTGTCCCCGTACTCTTATTTTCCTACTACTACTATAAATTCTACACACTTTATTTTCAATAGCGATCGTGCTATTGTTAACGCCAAAAACATACAAAAATTTCAAGGAGATTCGAGTATATTTGCGAGTGTTAGAACTCGGACAGACTGAGGACAATCCAAATTCACAAACACTTTTTAACTACGTTGGAAAATGTTAAATACTATTATAATATTTTAAATTATTACAGCAACATTATAAGAAAAGAATAATTTAACACATTTTATCATTAAAATGTTTTTCTTTTTAGAAAAGTTATACTTTAAGTTATTTAAATAACAAAGCATTTAAGTGGCCGACTACTGGTCCAGTGATGGCCGAACACTAGAATTGAGTGGCCGACTACTAGACCTTTGCTACTTTTAAGTTTAACTTTTTATAAATAAAAACTATAATCAGTTTTTTTAAAAACAATTGCTGAAACAGTAAAAGAAAAGTGTACATTAACATGCGTGACTGTTAAAATGTTGTATTGTTTTTTAAAATTACGCTTTGAGCTATATACTTAAAGAGAGCGCTTAAGTGGCCGACTATTGGTGCTTTTACCCTATATAGTAATTCTGGCTTTTACTAATAGATTTTAATCCTACATTTAAACAATATAAAGGCGTTTCTATTATTTAATTTTTTATATTTTCTTGAAATTGTTATTCGAATAAGAAAAGCTACATATTATTGGCTGCAAACTTACACAAGAAGAAAAAGTTGGATTGCACGTCAATCGTGGCAAATGAGGTGCGTTCTTACTATAACTAGTTTTATAAATATTTTTTGCACACCATATTGTACTTAATGTATATTTTAGTGCACTTCATAAGAGAATATCAATTTCATTCTGTTCGAAAGTCTGTAACATCATTAAAATGCACTTGAAATATTTTTTTCCCATTGACCGTAATGTAACGGAAAATTTTGTCTGTCCCTGTAATTAAACTATACATCCGATTTTCATAAAATTTGAAATGACTCAACAAAATTTTGCAACAATTATATATTTAAAATTTCAGACCATTCCTTTGGGTAGTTTTTGCTCTGTTATATGCGAACGGACGGACAGACAGACGGATCGAACGACGGCTATAGGTGCTACGTATTTATATAATTACGAACCCACCTAAAAATAAATTAACACGTGAGTGCCACGTCAGTAACAGTCGAATGACACTGAACTTTCTGTTTAGGCTGTGTCAGTCACCGGTGACTGCCATTGTAAAATATGATATAAAACTAAAAAAATTACATTGTTTTAAGTAATTACGGAAAATGTTATTAAAATTTACTTAACTTTTATTTATTTCAGGATTATATTTCTATATATGCAGGATGTATACAGGAAATAAGTTTCAATCCGTTAGTAGTGCAATTTGGATCGCTATACGGTAATACCAGCGCTTCTAAGCAACGCGCGTGGCCTGATGGGGATTTCCCCAAGAATTCGCGTGCCACTTAACGTGTTAAAGTGTCTGTTTTCTTTTAACCTTTCATTAATGGAATCTTTATTTTTACTTACATTGACAAGTAAAATTAAAAGATTACGTATCCATAAATGTTTTAAAACTTTCACTGCCATATATGAATTAAATTTCAGACAAGACATACGCCTAAGGACACTTCGCTAATTAAAATCACGAAAATGAAAGTCATTACATATTGAAATTGTCTCTATACGTCACTTAATATTGGATGTTAAATTTAAACTGTTTTTTTTTTTTTTATAACTGTCAGCATGAACAAAAATTACAAAAAAATTAAAAGTGTCACCTTCCTTTATATTATTTTACAATAAGTCAATATTTTTATATCTTAAAACGACGAAAATTATTGAGCATGCAATAAAAGTTTCACAATAAAATTTCCTGCTTTATTATATTGAATACATCACATAACTTAAAAACTTTCAAAATTGAATATCTGAGTATAATACGAAAAAGTATTCATGAGCGGTATCAACAGTTGCTGTGTTCTTAAAACGATTTATTTTTCTTTATGTACCTAAATATTTTCTTTTAAGTACGTCTTGAAATTTGCCCTTTTCGCTTCTCTTATTTCTTTATATTAACATATTTGAAAACAAATTACTTAGTATGAATACATATTGAATAAATAATAATTGTATGTCCGGCTGTACATTGAATAGCTATAGAAGACGTTTTTAGAGGGTATTTATCATTGAATAGAAAAAATAATTTTGAAAATATCATTGTTTAAGTGTGTACTTAAAATATTTATTCCTTACTCTTTTTTTATATAATACTCATTCTGAATGCTGAAAACAGTAATAGTTCTATATTTTTCAAAGTATTCCGCTGACAGTTTCGAACAGATAAATTAATCCAAAGTATTGATTGGTAATTAATATTCACACTATTCTTTTTTTTTTTTGTCAAAATTTAAGCAAAGAACAAAAAAAAGGTATAGGTGTTTATCTTAACATTTCTATAATTTAAATCATATTTCTGTGTGTTTCAAAATTCCGATCCTGTGTATCAGAACTCGTTTGTAGGCAAAACGTTATTTACATTGATTTCTAGAGCATCTTAATTAGCAAATGATTCTCAACTTTAGGAATTTTGGAAGGAAGGAAAACAAATGAGTGTGAGATGGTGTAGTGTCTGGTGAGTATTTTTGAATTTCTTTAAATATCTCATGTGCATTTTTCAGGTGATCGCAGGCATATGAAGTTTGGTAATGTCGCTCTGGAACATCAACCTCTGAATATTTCGAAGTTATTATCTGATACACGTCTTGTTTCATTTACTCAAAGAGAACTATTGGCATAACAAGTTAGCTTCAGATATAAGGAGAATACAATTCCTAATTCCATGGAGGGACAGATTTCCCATAGGGAAAACAGGGCACGCTTTTGGTCCCCCAGTTGAAAGGGAGCCCCTAAATGAACTGCCCTTCGAAGTTAAAACTGAATTGTGCATGTCTAAAATTCAGTGCAAAACATCAACAATTTCTTTACGCGAAAGTTTACTACATCATTATGGTGTTATGACGTAATGTAATTAGGCTCCAAAGCCAAGCCTTTTTTTCTCACCTAGAAAATGTGTTAGTAGCTGGTTGGTTGTGTTTATGACGGCCAATTGTCAACACGAGGCATATAGGGCCTAAAGGGTGGGTGTGCCTTCCGTGGAGATCTTTCTAAGGGAACCTAACCCGTATTTACGCAAGAAAATCCAAGGTTCGAAGAAAACCACAGAAAACTCCGAACGATTAGGCCGACGGGCGCGATTGGGTTCGAACTCAGCACCTCCCATCTACCAGCTTCGAGAGCAGAACCTCTCGGCCACTGGTGGGGTGTATTAGTAGCTAACTTCTAAGCAGCATAGATAATGGGCTTGACGAGTGCTAGCCATTTCCTGAAATGAATAGTTTGATAAGCTGAACAGTGAACTGAATGGAAAAAATTACTCGCATCATTTGTTTTTAGCCACAATAGACAATCCAGTCCGTTCACATGTTTTCAGTGTATGTTAAAGATGAAGCCACAGCATAAACGTAATAAGCCTATTTTCTTCGGAAACTTTTTCTCTGCTGCAACAAATCGCTGGGTTACGTTAAACAACTAAAACGTTAAAATCAGTAAAGAAAATAGTAAATGCCTTACCCTTAAATCAAGATTTGCAACTCATTGGTGTACAAGTGCTGCTGCTAACAGAGCATGAAATCAATATTATATAAGATTAATTGGAGTTTTTAATTATATATCGAAGAACAAAGCAGAATCACAAACCGCAAGACATAAAGCCTCTTCTCTGTGTGCAAAATTGGGCAAGTTGGAAACTGAAATACTTATAGACTTGGGATGCAATTCTTTATAAAATTCCACTCCTCCAAATTGTATGTTCTCCAAGTGAATTTCTGAATTCATTCGTTTTTTGTCCGTTGGTGAAACGAAGGGTACTGCAACTGACATACCTAAAAATAATAAGAAAGTTTGAATATCGGACGCTTTTGAAATGTTGAGACGGTTCTCATTTTTTTTACTTTGCGGATTCCTAACTGCAGTAGGGAATAATCATTTTTGCCTGTTAAAATGTTTTAAATATCCATTAAGAAATCTAATGGCCTATTCCAAATTATCATATCTTGCAATCTTATTTATTGAAAAGAATATAACTATAATGCTAGATTAGGAGGATGTGATTTATGATTTCACTGCTAAATGGCTTAGAAGGAAAATTATTAAAAACTAAATTGTGATTGTGGTACGTGGTATGCTTTATTTCCGTATTTTTATTTTTGTTATCTAAATGATAATAGTATTTCTACGAGAAATTAATTTTCTCATTTATTATAATGAAATTTTTATGAAATTTTTAACATTAAACTATACAAACCACGGAACTGGTTTAAATATCGAAAATATCTCCAGAAAAGAAACTGCAATTGAAGTCGATAGAGTAGAAAAGTACGCGGTTAGAAATCGACTTCAAATATCCTATGGGAAAAAAATTATAAATATGAAAATGCGAACGAGAAATTTGTAAAGAACGCTGCCGTTGGTTGCTTGCGAGTGTCACTTCGTGACTAGCGTAGGCTCTTGATCAAGTAGTGATTCTAAAATTATCGTCATTTAGGGATTTCATTGCGAAGTCTTCATCACCGTTTCTTCATAGTAAATCATCATGTTATGGCATACAGGAGCCGCAGACTCCGTGATTTGCCGTTGGGAAATGGTTAAAAGTATCAGTTAAGGTTATTTCCAAATCCAAACTAGCTACTTCCTGACACATTTTTAAATTTCTTTTTATTCGCAAATGTATCAAATTGGTTGGTGCACTTATTAAGAAACTATGTAAATCGACCAGTGTTTTTCGTTGTTCGGTAACGGCAGAAGACATTTGAAAAAATACTGTCCAAGGGGTCGTTTTAGACCGAATCTCCGGACGCGACAGCGCAGGAAAGAGAACGAACTGCCGTCCTGAACAATATTGACTCATAACTCAAGATGCAATTTGTTTATTCGATCCAAATTGTTTGATTAAAAATGAGTTCAAAAATCATGCTTGCAAGTATGCTTTTATGTTTAAAAATGGGTCCGAAAGTTTCGCGTTGTTGAGCGGGGAAAATATTTTTTTGAGAACTGCCCTAAATAACACTGTAATGAATTTATAATTTTTATGTTTTAAAAGTCAGTTCCGACTCGTATCAAAGGGAGTATATTAATGTCACAGTGGCTTGGACTTGACTCACTTGCAAGTCATGGGAGAACAATAGTATTCGCAATCGAAACAGTTTGATCACACCGCTATAAGAGTTTTTTCGCTTCACAAACTCGTCCAAGATAAAATATCCTATTTTATCACAGCATCAGAATAGAGATGTATAATTTTAATTAATACTTCAACTAATTTTCAGCAGTGAAATTACGCTTGAAATTATTGAATATTTTAATACGTGATTTATCACATTGCTAACTAAGCGTAGAACCAACAGACTGAAAAATGTCAAACCGGGAGTCGAACCCGGAACCCTTGGAATAGGTAGAGCACTTGGACGCTATTTGAAGTGTTCCGGGTTCGATTCCCGGGTTGGACATTTTTCACTCTGTTGGTTCTACGCTTAATTAGCAACGTGATAAATCACGTATTAAAATATTCAGAATGGAGTTTGTTAACGTTTATCAAAAGCTACATCGTATTCACTGTTAAATATATTTTAAGCGATACACATAAGTAAAAGAAGTATATGAAACATATAATAATAATTGTATCTTGTCATATGGATGACCCCTTTTCTCAAGAACTGTTCCCTATATATATTTTACATACTTTAAAATAGGGATTTCTTGAAATTGGCTGTAATTAAAATTTTATGATTTTTACTACAAACTACGGTGCGTGTCAAAAGTTTAAGCACATCATACAATTTCAAAATAAAATTTTATTATTGACTGAAAGTTGCTTTCCTTTTTCCATGACCTACAAATTGTAGTTTAAAAAGATATTTAATAGATTTAGGCTTTAAAATTTATTTCAAATAATAGAATTTATCAAAAGAACAAAAATGAGTGTGTCAAAAGTTTAAGCACAGTAGTTCTTAAGTCTTTAGTAGAACAAGAAATAAAAAATAATAATACTTGATTAAAGTTCCATTCTGCTGAATTACATAGATATACTGTCTTCCATCGATAAAATGAGGTTCTGTATTGTTCCTGGTTCACTTTTAAACCACGCGTTTTCAATGGCATCTTTCAGTTCTTTAACTAAAGAATACTGCATTCAATTTGGATAAACTGCATGTGTGAGAATACCCCTAATATTTTCTATAGGGTTTTAATCAGGGCTAATTGCCGGCCATTTCAAAACAGGTACTTTTTTCGACTTAAGCTACGTTGAAGTTGAGTTTGTGGTATGGATCGAAGCATTATCATATTGAAATAGCCATTTTTCTCCCTCCAAAACTTTGGCAACAGGGAAAAAATGATTGGCAAGTGTCTCTGGATAGTTTTCAGAGTTTTCACGACCACTGATGAATGCTAGAGATGTCTGACAATTTATTATCGTTAGACGTTTATTCGACGTTAAAAATCATGAACTATTAGCATTGCAAATACTAACATGCCTCTCTCTACGTAATATGCTGCCTTTCGTCTTGGATATGTGTGCTCGATAACACTGGTCAAACACAGCGTTGATGGAACTGTAAAGTGCGATCTATCACATTAACCCTACTATTGAAGAGGGCTTAAAATTGTCTCAGCGTTTGACAACTGTGTATTTTTAACCAGCTAATGTATTATAACGAAACTTGTTTAAACGGAACCTGTCTATAACGGAAATATTTCACAGTCCCAACGGAAGTAATATCATTCAATTTTACATACTGAAACGTAAAATTGTCTAGAACTGGATATTTTTTCTCTAATGATTCCGTTTACATAAGTTACTACATATTTCTTTGAAAACAAGAACTGAAAAACGTTTAACAAGGCTGTCAACTCAGCTTGTGTCTTTGTCATGTTTAAAGAAACTAGTAAACTTTGGAAGGGAGGTTTTCTCCCTATCCTCTTTACCGATGCACGGTGGGTGATTTACCTATGCTAGCTGGCCAAAATTATTTTTGGCATCAATATGGTCGCATCGCCATGAAACTGAAAAATGTTAATGATATTCACTATTGAATGTTAGGTATTGCAAAATGTAGCTTGTAGCAGTCATAATTTCATTACAGGGACATTCAAAAGTATTTCATTACATTTCGGCTTATGGGGGAAAATCGTTTGCGGTGGTTTTTAATGATGTTTCATAATTCCAAACACTTTGAAATTTATATATATATCTATGAATTGCATTACAAGATGATTCCTATAGAATATGGTATTGATAGCATTTATCGATCCTTTACAGGGACGCTAAAAAAATTATGTTACATTACTATCTATGGAGAAAAATTGTTTGTGGTGTATTTTGTTCATGTTACACTATTTCAAAAGTTCTTAAATTGATATATATATATCTCCGAGGTGCGCTATAAGATGCTTATATTGAATATAATGTGTCATTCATCTTTCATGTACAGAGGCACAAAAAATAAATCATATATTTCTCTGTATGAACAATAATTGACGGAAGTGCGTTTTTAGTTGTGGAACGCTTTTTTAAATTATAAAAATTGCATTCTATTTACTGCGAATAAATTCTATAAATCATATACAGGGCTACACAAAACATGTGAAGTACATATTACGAAACAAATAAATGGCTTAAGTCGAACAATCATGTCGTGCTTTTTAAGACATATTACTGGATTAGTACCATATTTTAATCAGCCATTGATGAGGTTGTATAGCAGTCTTACCACTTAGTGCAAGCATCGCTATTGGAGGTGTCAAAACTGTGGAAATTTAGCAGCTGTGGACCGATATAATACTTCAGTTGACTTATTTAATTAATTATTGATAGTGATAAGATTGGTAAAGTCCAATCAAACAAGCATTGATTCATGATGAAGTCAAGGCAGATTAGGCCGCATGAGTAGTTAAAAAAGGCTTATGAAGAAATCTAGGGTTTTCCCAATTAAAACATAGAAACGTAGTCATCGGAAACTGTTTATTCCATCAGAACATATCATCGTAAACAATTCCCACAGGATGAGATTTATAGAGCCATCCTGCTTGAGCACGAACTAATTATTAATGCGAAAAAGATGTTAAATAACGAATTAATATTCTACGTGACTTAGGACACCAGGTAACAAATTAGGTAAACAATCAAAAGCACAAAATATGTTCTTATGAACTCATGCTCGAGCTATTTATGAGAATACGCGGAGGAATTAATTCCGATTGAAATGCAAACTTCAGGCTAACCAAACAAGCGAGACTCGAAATGAAACTGCGATCCGTCACTCAACCAATAGAGAGCGATCGAGAAACGTCACAGAAATGAATCCCGGCGCTGCTGATGGAAGGATTCCGATGTGAATAGGCTGACGCTCGCCCGGCTGGCGGGAAAATGGGATGAAATAAAATAAAAATGTAAAAATGGCTTTTATAAACATTCGAAAAATAAAGTAACTGCGCTCAGACTTTTACAGTTTGGTAGCCGAAAAAAAATTAATGAAGGGATTAAAAGATTAGATTAAGTTTTAGAATAAAACTATTATTAAGATACGCGTTTTAAATTTATAGGAATTTAACTAGAAATAAATAATAGAGAGTATTAAAAAAAGGGGAATAATTAATATGCCGGGAACTTAGAATAATTTAAATGAATAGTAAAAGTAAAGTTTTTATATAACAATCAGGGATGTATGAAATCTTTAGCTATTTTTTCGCCTTTGTTTGAAATTGTGTTTTCAAACGTGTTTTATGTTTTACAAATTATTGCTTAGATATCTTTTTTTAAGTTATTAAGCAATGAAGTTTAATTATAGTAGTCCGAATGCGTTGAAAAATGTTTCATAATCTGATTGACGCATGATTTTACGGTCTTCTTGATAATTTTAATAATACTTTCTTAACGGTATGGAAGCTAGCGATGACAGCGATGACCACCTCGGCAACTTAGCTTTCGCTTTAGAGTGTTAGTGCAATCCCGAGGGGTAGACCACATCCCTCCTCCCGACTCTAAACCAGAGTCTGAGAGGGAGCGTCGGGTCCCTGATCAAGCTGCTGAGATTTATTTCGATTACTGTCAGATTTACAATTACAATCACAATTGGTTACCCAATTTTCTGGGCGAACCGAAGATTTCACATCGAGATATATGATTGTATGTAGTGATTACATGAGGATCATTTCACCTAATGTGATTGCATAATTGTTTACAATTTTCTTCGATATATATACGTCACAGTACATTTAACACACAATATTTAACATGACAATTAGAAACGCATTACAACACAATATCAAACACCTACTATTACATGACTGTACGTAGTGATTACATGAGGATCATTTTAATGTGATTGCATAATTATTTACATTTTTCATGGATTTATATACGTCACAGTACATTAAACACACAATATTGAACATCACAATTAGAAACACATTACAACACACCTACTATTTACAATTTGCACATACTAGAGTTTGGAGAGATGCACAAGATAAAAATTCAAAAGTGATAGAAGTTTCTGGCACCCGCTAATAACCCGTTTCTCCCTCCATGCTACACCCTAGTGATGGAGTCGGACTAGAATGGCTCTGGATTTGAAAAGATGTACTCGTTTGTTTCTATAAACCTCATGCATTGTATGATCTTGTTGAGTAGTTGTGGTTTCTCTTTTACATCCCGCCACCAACTTGCTAAATTCATACGTGTGTGTTTTCTGAGATGATAATGAGATGTTAATGTACAGTATAATACATAGTGTAACGATGTTGACGGCAAGCCACAAATGCATAGTGGGGAGTCTCTTTTGTTAATTTTGTATAAGTGTTCCTGAAAGGGGCCGTGATTTGTTAAAAATATGTGTAAGTATCTGTTGTTTACGAAATACTAGTGGTCAACCAATGGCAAGAATTCCTTCGTATATCGGCCTGTGTCTGAATCCGTCCAGCGTTTTTGCCAATTTTTTAACAGATTCTGCTTTGTCTGTGATTTTAGTGAAGAAGCTGGATATGGTAAAAATGTATGTATTAGTGTTTCATCCGTTACTGCCGATTTTGCCAGTTGGTCAGCTGCCTCATTGCCCTCAACACCTGAATGTCCTTTTGTCCAATTGAAGTATATGTCTTTTACTGTTGTTTGTAATTGTTGAAGAATTTTTAGTATTAAATAGTTTGTATTGTCAAAATTGTTTAATGCTTTTAAACTTGATAGGCTATCCGTTATGATTAACTATTGAGAATGTTTATCCGACTCTATCCACTCTAATACTGAAGAGATCGCGAAGAGTTCTGACTGGAAGACGGAGTTATCCTGGGACAGTTTCGCTCTCCAAGTATAGATTTGCTCGTTTTTTTTCGTACACACAAAATGCCGAGGCTGTGCCTTCGAACAGTTTGGAACCGTCCGTGTATATTGTAATTTTGCCTACATAGTCGTTTATTTCACAAATTTGTATTTCACTTGTTAGGGGTGATGTTTTGTATTTTGAGCATTTTGGATAGTATAGTGGAGCAAAAGCCTTTTCTGTTGACTTGCCGAGACGAATCGTCCCCGAATACTCCGCCTCCGCCTCCAACTGCAAATCCAGTGGGGGGGGGGACCTGTGAGGACCTACAGGGCGTTTGTTGACGTATTGCGATATGCTCTCGTTATCAGCAACAAAGCTTTCCTTTGTGCCGAGAGCAAATGTCGACGACCGTGATATTGCGCCATACGCGGAAACCAGACAGCACACGCGTAGGCCAGTTTCCTTTGTAAGATCGCCGAGTACCAAATCTTAAAAAATTCAGGAGGGAGTCGACCTGAGATTGATGAAAATTTATAACGATTTTGAGTTATTTTTCCGATTTCTACTCTCTTTTGTGCCACATGTGGGAGAAATGATAATTGTTTATCTAATATTACCCCCAGGTATTTTAGTGTTGTTTCTGATTTTATTGATTTATCTTGAAGTTTAAATGTGGGACCCCACTTAAGGTGTTTGCGTTTGCCAAAAGTTAATGATGAGGATTTTTCATGTGAAATTTCTTTTTTGTTGGTTTCTGCCCAATTCTGAATACATTTTAAAGCTTTCTGATATTTTTGTTCAAGTTGCTGTCTCGACTGTGCCAGATCATTAATATCACGTCATCCGCGTATGCCATCAGTTCACAGTCCTGTACATCAAAGGTCCCCAACAGAGTCTCCAACAGAACCAACCAAAGAAAAGGACCCAGACACGATCCCTGCGGGCAACCCTTACTAAAGAAGTACAACAAAAATGGTGCCATCCAGTCCACCTGAGCTCGCCTACCCGAAAGGAAGGAAACGACAAGATTAATGAGTTGTTTAGAAATATCTAGTCTTTGCAATGCTAGGTTCACCTGGTCCCAAGGGAGGTTGTCAAATGATCCTCTGAAATCCAGTGACACCAGTGATGTGTATTGTTTATTTTGTTTGTGTTGTTCTACTAATGAAATCACTTGCTCCAAAGCTGTTTCCATAGATTTATTTTGCGTGTAGCCGTGTTGCTTACCCGAAAGGAAATTCGTTTTGTCTAATGCGTGATGTATTCGTCTTAGAATTAATTTCTCTAAGATTTTTCCGAATATTGGTAATAGAGCGATGGGGCGATATGAAGAGCTCTCATTCAAGGGTTTTCCCTCCTTTCTAAAATACACGAGCTCTCCCAATTTCCAGTCATCAGGAAAATAGTTTAACTTAAAAAGACTGTTGTACATATCCAACAGAATATTAGGAATTTTTGAAAAGATGCACCTGACCATCCTGTGATCAATTTGATCAAGTCCTGGCGCCTTGTTAATATTGAATGAGAAAATAACATTTCGCAACTCTCTTTTCGTGAATTTTGCCTGGTCGTGCGAGTTTAGTCGCTGTGGTAGTTGCTTTGGAGTTTCATCGCCAAAAATGTCCCTCGTTAGTTTTAAAAGGGTTGATGACCTGGAAGTGGGTGACAAAGAATCAAATTGGTAACTGATATGTGAGTCCTGGAATCGCTGGAAGGCTAACTTTTTCGTTAAATCAAAAGGATCCGTCTCTCTGCGACACAGGTTTGTCCAAGCTTTTTCCTTCTCCGATAAAATCTGTTTTTGATAAATTGCCCTTTCCCTTTTGTATTGCTGGTTTATTTTTGACTCGTAGTTTGAATTTTTTGCTCTTTTTAAAAGGGCTGTTACTTTATTTCTTTGGGCCCTCAATTTCGGAGACCACCAGGAAATTTTAAATTTCTTGAAGGGGGCTTTCTTTTTAAAGGATTTATTGGCTTGTAATAATATTTCTTGTTTAAAAGTTTCGTATTCTTCGTTAAACAGGTCTATAGTTTCTATGTCATTAAAGTTAATCTGTGAGCATTTTCAAGTTAGTTGTTCGGAAAATTGTGTCAAAGGGATTCCTTTTGTTTTGAATCTTCTTCTTGGTAGTTTGGGTATTGTGAAATTTAGCTCTGTCTCTATTGGGTAGTGGTCTCCAAAAAGGGAAGGAATTACTTCCCAGTGTTTTATGTGTGAAAACATAGCCTGCGTGCAGATGGACAGAACCGGCCTCCCCAGGTTCTTCCCCGACTCATACATTGGTGGACTGGATGAAGAGTTTAGAATAACTCGTTGATACGCTATGACTCTATCGATAAGAACTTTTCCCCTGGTGTCTTCACTCCTATCCTCATCAAAGTCAGCACTCGGGGGGCTATACAGGCTGCCAATGCTTAAGGTTAAAGGCTTAAGGTCTAAATTTATAAAAACTGAGTTATAGTGTTTAGAAGAGAGATTATGTTTTAAGTTTTGGTCTAAGATTAAAATATGGGCTTTTTTAGAGCTTGAACTATAGCATGGTGTTGTTCGAGGAAGTGATAGAGGTCTATTTTCATAAAGGTATGCATCTTGAAGACAAACCAGGGAATAGTCCGAGTCTGTGAGGAATTTCATAAAAGCAGCGGTTTGTGATCTGATGTTCTGTAAATTTTGTTGAATTAATTTGAATTTTTACTTCTATAAGACAATGACGCTAGCGCTTCTTGTTTCTTTCGCTGATGCACGCTGCAGGATGGATCGTAATATGGATGTTTTTCATATAGTTCAGCTTTCCTATGTTCCCCCTTGTAGTAGTCGAGCACTTTTTTGCAGTTAACACACTCTTCTTTTTCTGAGGCACAATCCTTGATGTTGTGGCCTTTGCCACATTTAGCGCAGGCCTCTGCATTCTGGGACACTCTTGCTGTATGCCCTATTTCCTGACAGTGATAACACCTTTGAATGAAGACATACCGTCTTACCGTGCACCGGTTAAATCCTATGCACAATTTTCCTGCCATTAGTTGCAGTGCATCTCTCTTCAGTAGCTGCAACACCAAGTGCGAGGTTTCCTCGCCCTCTCTTCCTTTCAATACTCTTATCAGCTTATATTGCACCTTCCTCCTCAGAGCTCTTTCCAAAGCCGGATAGAGTACTTGTTTTTCATATAGCTCTTGTTGCTCTTCTAAGTTGTTCTGTGAACTGTCTGCTTCTCTTTCGACGTTTTTCTGTGTGACTACTGGGGCTTCTGGGGCTCCAAAGACTATCACTCGGACTGTTTTCGGGTTTGGTTCTTTAATATCCAGTTTTTCCGCCATATCTTCTGTAGTGCAGATTTTATCTTTCACCTGTTCTAGGTCAAATTTGTTTTTACATGTTATTATTATTTTATTTTGTTTAGTTGTTTGGCAGTCTACTGGTGGTAATTCAGCCATATTCATAGAATTGAGAACTTTCTTTATTATTGGCATTTTTGTTTCCTTGTCTTTCGGTGTTAATATTAGTGTCGGTCTTTCTTGTGGGAGCGGTGGAAAAATTGTCATTTCTGCATATGTTGGTCGGTCTTTTTCTATTGCTGTTTCTCCCTCTCTATGATTAATTGAGTCCTTTCGGTTTTCTGCCTGAAGAGTGGTAACATGTTCGACGAGTCTTTTTTCCATTTGTTCATGGTTCTGTTGTATGATTTTGTTCATATCATTGATCAATTGATCTTCTCTTTCGATTTTATCTTGTTTTGTCTGTTTGCTTAACTCTTCTTGGAATTTAATTCTTTCGCTGAGTTTCATTATTAAGTGATCTTTTTCTTCTGTCTGTTGTTTGAGCTGCTTAAAGTTTTTGATTACTGATGACATGGTATTCTTTATCTTTACTTCTTTCTTTGACGCTAACTGCGTTTGTAGTTGGTGCATGAGTTCTAGTACCTGGTCTGCAATTTTCGACAACGTGTCTCGTTCTTGGTGTTCTTCCTTCTCAGCCTTGTCGTGTTGTCTTACGCTTTCTTTCTCTATTTCCACCGCTTTCTCTTCCAAAAACTTTCGGTATTTTTGTGCATTTTCATTACTTCCTTTGTCGCGTTTCTTTTGATGTCTAACCATCTGATCTATTAAAACCAGTATCGTCATTCGTGATGCTGTTTCGGCGTCAAATGGCAGCAGTTCATCTCCCGGCTGGTAATTTTTGTTTGCTCGCTGTGGTAGCTGTGTTTCTTTGTCTTTAGACTTCACCCCGTCTTCATCTGACTCTGTTATGACAGAGGAATCATTCCTTTGCGACTGCAACTCTTTTTCATTTCGCGGATCGACCTGTTTCATTTTGAATATATATTTTTATAATATCAGTAGATAAAAATACATCTGATTTTCTCTATCAGCTTATGTCTTCTATTGTGACTTTTTCGGTCCTGATTATACTGTTTGCACAGCGTTTTCACTTAGTATAATTAATGCACTTTTTCATTTATGGCCCAGGCATCACTAGGACCCAACCATGCTTTTTGAAGGAAAGGGAAAATAGGAGAGTTTAAAGTAAAAATCAGTGACCTATATCACCGTAAATGACTAAGATAAAAAATTAATGATCGGACAGCGGGGGGTTTTAGTAATCTTAAGGGGGAAAAATATAGAGGCTTTGGAAGATAAGTTACAAAAACTAGGGGACATAATTTTGAAGAAAACTGACCAAAAAAAATAAAAAATAAATAAATAAAAAAAAAATAAATAAATAAAAAGAGTTTCAATGCTCATATACCTCATTGCTCTCGATGTGCCATTTACAAACATTTTTCTCTTGGTTACTTTCAAGTTCTTTTCATTTAATCTTTATTTACATTTATGTACACATTGTTGACAAGTTTATTCAAGTTTCCTGTTTCTCTCCACCAAACCTTACCAATGATATGTGGTATGTCCTGTGACTGTTTTTCACATTTGATAATTACGCATTTTGCCATAGGTAGTTGCACAAACTGTCTAATATTAACTGTAGACCAGTCCTGCAGTTTTGAGGTTTTTCACTGAAGTAAAACCAGTCAGGGAATATTAACAACAAAATGAACTTTTTAAGGCTTGCCTGTGATTGAAAGAAGTTCATGCTGGACTTGGTATGATAAAAAAGTAATGGTCAGGGAAGTTGGGGGAGTAAATAACGTCAGGGATCATTAGTGTTCAACGAGAATTTTAATTTTATATGTCACCTGCCATGTTTCAGAGCTTATTTAAAAGAAGTTGAAAAGTTAACCCTTTTAGAGTCCCCTTACAATACCAAAATGGCATGTAGCATATGCAATTGAGAATTTAATCTATGAAGTTTAAAATACTGGCTTCCTGTACGACTCTCTATAAGATTTTGAGAAATGACTGAAAATGCGCCTTAAAGAGCCTACTACTGCCTAAATTGTGAGTTGAAAAAGGGGATGAGATCATAGATGAAGAGCTTATGTCATGACCTTTCTGTGGACACCAAACTTTGGAGTTTTCAAGCACCTTCCAAAAAACGCCTAAAAACACCCCCTGGAGGCTAAAAAAGAACTAAAAAAGGAAACGAAAGTCAGGGTTGTGGAGCTTAGGTCAAGACCTAACTATAGATATGTCACATGACCCCCCCTGTAACAAAATTTTAAAATCCCCCCCTCCCCCCGGTTCCCCCCAGGTGACAGCTAGGAAAAAATGGAGATAGCCAATCGATGCCCCGTCCCAAAAGACATCTGACATACGTACTTGTGGCGCCCTCCAAGCAATATTTCGCTTAATAAAGACAAATTTTGAAAATTACTCTTTGTAAGTTCCGGTTTGGAACAATTGCCCTAAAGAGCCTACTACTGCCTAAAATATGAGTTAAACTAGGGTATGAGATCATAGATGAAGAGCTTATGTCATGACCTTTCAGTGGACACCAAACTTGGGGGTTTTCAAGCACTTTCTAAAAATCGCCTAAAAACGCCCCCTGGAGGCTAAAAAAAGAACTAAAAAAAGAAAGACAGGAATGTGGAGCTTAGGTCAAGACCTAACTTTAGCTATGTCACATGACCCCTCTGTGACAAAATTTAAAAAAAACCCTCCCGCGGTTCCCCCCAGGTGACAGCTAGGGAAAAATGGAGATAGCCAATCGATGCTCCGTCCCAAAAAGGATCTGACATACGTACATGTGGCACCCTCCGAGTAATATTTCGCTTAAAAAAGACGAATTTTGAAAATTACTCTTTGTAAGTTCCGGTTTGGAACAATTACGAAATAAAGGATGGAAAATACTATCGAAGTGACTTGCACAACAAGGGAAGCGCTGAGGGGGTTAAATAACTAACTTCAGTAAAAATGTGCCTGCAAGGGGTTAGGAACTTCAGAACTCTTGAAACACTGCAAACCCCAAAGGGTTAAGTGTGTAATGTACTGTCATGAATAAGTGGTGATTTATTGAAGCAAATGAAAGCAATATTTATGAAAATTACCCATGATTCTCTGTATTTCAGTTAGTGAAATAGTGTCGGAAACTTAAAAGACACCCAGAGCTACCCATAATTCAATGCTAACTTTATAAATACCTCCCGTGTACAGATTGTACTATATCTATTTTATTTATTAAACGTCACTCGTTGTGCTAATTAGTTTGTGGCAACACCCTATGATGATTCCAATTCTTAGCCTTGTGGAAATTCAGCAAATTGGCTCTCTTTGTAATAATTATCTTCATTACAACTTTCAATCTTTAACTTTTACCATTATTGTGAGTACTTTGTACTCCCAATACTTTTCTTAAATGTAACTGAGCACCTTTTGTACTATATTTAAGATTGTGGCATATCATGCAATGTATCACTGATTAGCAAAGATTTAAATATTCAAAGCTTTAACATGTCGGCATCATTATATTAGTCGTCTACATGTTTTATATCTATGTAAAACCTTTTTCTAAAGAATGTAAAGGGATAGTTCTGTAAAGGACTCATCCCCAGGCCAAAACAACCCAACCCTTGCCTAACTTGGGCGGCAATGAGTAACGAGAACGAAACCAGCCGCCATCTTGAGTAAAAATAGATACTTAAAATAACATATTTTAAAATGCTCTTAAATCACTTAATAACATAATAAAACTCAATAAAAATTATGGCGGAGAAAACTTCAAACTTTCTACTTTACATACATGCACACCACTTTATGTAATAAACAGTATGAGTTATTTAAATAAATTTTCAAAAAATATTCAGTTCACATTTATTCCTATGGAGATTTAATGATTAAAATGGGGAATCCCCTATCCGCCAACTTGGAGCAAAAAACAGAAAATATATACAAGTTTTGAGTAGTAAAAATAGCACTTACATACAATATATTTTTGTAAAAATTATGGCGAAATGAACTTTAAAACCTCCTACATCTTTCTATTACAGTTAATAATTGCTAAAAGCATTAAAAGTTTTTTTATAATTTTATTAGAAAATGATTTCACCCATGCTATTTCTATGGGCGACCTGAATTGTTGAAACATTTTACTATGGTATGGAAGCTAAAATGACAAAACTATATTTGTATTATTATAACAAATCCTAAAATTTAGGATACGGGGCAAACATTCGACGGCTTTAATGAAAATTGCTATGTTGTATATTCTGTTGCAT
Source organism: Maratus speciosus (assembly GCA_963932465.1). Lineage (NCBI taxonomy): Eukaryota > Metazoa > Arthropoda > Arachnida > Araneae > Salticidae > Maratus > Maratus speciosus. Next base: position 4,338,044 of record OZ010787.1, read on the forward strand.
CGCTCTTGCAAAACTTCATTTGCTCTTCATTGTAATTTTCCCCTATAAACAAAATATTTTCAACCAAATTCACATTTTCGTTAAATTTTGAAATCATGTTGCCGTTGCGTAATGGTTCAAAAGTTTATTTATGTGACCAAATTAAATTCTGCTGTCTGTGATAAAAAGAAAATGGTACTTGAAATAAAATAAAAATATATATACATTTAGACTTAATAAGCTAAAAACAATTCTAAAAACTGGGAGGGCACCTAAGGGCAGACAAATTAAATTGGAACGAAAAGGTAATAATCTAAACTATTTAATCATATCAAAAGTTGAGCTGAATCGTGCTTTATCATATGACTTTTTCTATATTAAAACTGAAAAATTGTAAATAAAATACTGAGTTTTATGCGACATTAAATATGAAATAACAGCTGATATGTACAAAATTTATGCACATAAATCCGATAAAATAACTCCATATTTTGTTTGGAAGCGTCCAAATTCGAGCAGTATATTTCATTCCGCTTCAAGTAACAGATTAAAGAATTATACTCAAATTGATTGATTCATTCCCAACTAAGAAGCACCAAATTTGCGCTAGTCTATGGATCACACAATTATATTTATATCAAAACCAATAGCAGGGTTCAACACCGTAACTATTAAGCTATAAAAGGCAAAAAATAAATTACGCTAGGATAAACTTTTAAAAATCAACTTTTGGCCAGCCAGAATCGGTAAATCCCCCGCCGTGCGATGGTGCTGTGTAACGCGCAAATCTCCATGCAACAATTTTTTGTAATTTTTCATGAACTGCGGATTAGCTGCTGACATTAAGCTTAAATATTATATTATGTAGAAGCATAAGGAAAAAATAAGGAATAAGAAAGACTTATTATATTGAATGTTATCGATAATATCGGAAAAAAATAGGGAATACATCAGTGCCGCAGTGCCTACACACGAGATACCAGCGTAGGGTGATGCCATGAATAAACCACTAGTCCAAAATTACTTAGTATACTTTTGTGCTATTTCTAGTACTATATTTTATTACAATCACGGCAGTGCAGATGTACCAAGACTATTTTTAAAACACTTTCGAGAGGGGATGTAATTTATTAAGAAAATTACATTGTTTATAAAAGTTTTGATCAAATTCATGTATCTCAGTTATTTTTCATGCTCTGCATGAGTCAGTAAATAGCTTTTTTAATTCTTTCTCCTCTTTCTTTGTCACTCCTGTTTAACTACTCTCCAACAATCTACAATTTCAAAGTGGTGTTTAGTTCCAAAAAGTTTATGTTCTGCTCTGATTATGCCAAATTGCGTTCTCAATGAATAGAAGATAAAAGAATGTTTGCGATTTTTTGTTTGTTTCTTTGTTTTGCTGATTTCCAAAACATAGATTTTTTCAATAGTGTCGTATATAATCAAGAAAGCTGAACATGATTTTTTTTCCTCCATGTAATTATTTTGGACAATCACATTTATTTTAGTTCTTTCAGAAATAAATTTTTGCATTAAATTTATTTTTACGATCTGGGAAAGTTATTTAATTTTGAAAAATAAAATGATGAGGAAAATGTTATCGTTGCAGGTAAAATGCTATCAAATTATTTTATGAATGTCAAATGTACGACAGCGAAAATATGTTTCAGAAGAAAACGAATTATTATAATTATGCTTTTCTTCTGATCTTTTATTCACATTACAAGTTCGTATTTCTCATCGATCTAAACATTAATTGTGATTTTTTTAGCGTTATAAAGAAAACGTCAGAAATATTTTCTTTATCGAATTCAGTGTACATACAATTTTACCACATTTTTTTATAGAAAATTTCCTCTTATTTAACAACAAGAAAATATTACGATTTCTGTTAATAAACGAGGTGATTACGAATACTGCGATTTAAATATTAAATAGAAAACTTCTTATCTTAAATCGGAGTGCCAGACTCCTTGGAAATTCCAAGAAGTGTAAGCACCTTGTTCTGAATTGCATTTATTTAATCATTTCTCGACGACCGGCTTTTACAGAATTTTTAATCTTTTACCACCGATTTTTCAAAACAGAAAATTTCGCCAAATTGAATCGCAGAAATGCTATGAATAAATAAGGCAAAGTTTACAATTAAAAATAACTGGTGGGAATTTTCGAAGATTCTGAGCAACTTATGCGTATACGTATTATGCGTAGGGTAGACCGGGTTACGTTTACGCATGGGGCACGTTTACGCAGTGCACTTTTCCCGAGACGAGTTGTAACTGGCGCGCCACCAGTCATGGCTGATTGATGCTACACTTTGTGGGTATTCTCACAAGTTTTTGAGCGTCAGTCGAGCTTCGGTGTAGCATGAAGAAAAGATAATCTGTTTTCTGTCAACGTGTGCAAATTTTGCGTTGAACTTATTGAAACTTATTGTGAACTAAAAATACTTAGTTAAGGATAAACAAATATATGAACAGTAGCAGCGTTTTATCCTTTTTTTAGAACCGTATTTGTATGAACAGAAATGTTATTAATTTTCGTTGCATGTTAAAAATAAATCCAAACATGGCGACTGGGCACGTTTACGCATTGACATCGGGGCACCATTACGCACGTTCAAAAAGAAGAAATTACGTAAAAATTTACAAGTTTCTATGGAAGCAGAACAGGATGACAGCAAAGGAAAAAGTATGAATCCAAAAACTGCAAAAAAGAAAAATTTTGTACACTGTGGAATAAAAAAAATAGTGAATGAATCTGATGACGAAGATGAAAACTGTGTATGTATATTTATTGTTTGAAATCATACAACCAATCCAAAAAAGGTCAAGACTGGGTTCAGTGTCTCAGATGCAAAAGGTAGTCCCATGACAAGTGTGCAAATAGGCAATACTTTATTTTTTGTTTGTAAAAACTGTAACAGTGATGATGAAGATGACTAAATAGTTTATGTTTTTAATTAGTAACAAGCCTTATGTTTTCAGTTTAGCCTATAAAATGTTCTTTAATTAATTCTCTTTATTTTTTTTAACATTGTTTTAAGTTATAAATAAAACATTTCAATTTGATTAAATATTTATTTCACTTACTCCTTGGTATCACTTATAATATGCGTAAACGTGTCCCACTTGATAAGACTTGGACCTAAAAAAATTTTTTTTGCGGTTAAAAACACAAATAGGGCAACAACTGAATACACAAATTTTGACTTTATTAAGAGCTTTATAAAACCACAATGTCTAAAATTTCCTAAATTAAAACATAAAAATTAGAAAATTCATTGAAAAAGATCCGCGTAAATGTGTCTACCCTATACGAGCATCTTATGTGTATACGACACATACACGTGTCGTTCGTCCCCAAAAGGTTAAGATTGTTTTCTTTGTATAATGTTATAAGTAAGGAAATTTTATTTATTAAATTAAATTTCCGTCATTTGAAGACAAATATATTTTCTAGATTGAAAAGTTATTTTATTTCGTAGTAAATATAAATTTAGCAATAAAAGAAAGACTATTTCCGGCATTATTTTATTTTTAATAGCTTTCATCTTATCCGTGACGCATTTTTGAATTCGATTAGGCCAATTAAAATTTTTTATTTGCAGCTCGGTAGGGTCCTGCAGTGGCTGAAGAATTAGATTAGAGCATGAGAGTATGAATAAAGAGGAATGGACATATCGTCAAAATAGTGAAGCTTCAACTGTAACCGGCTCCACAGGGTCTGATTACCGCTGAACAGTGTGCATCTGAAGCAAAATCCTAGCCAAAATTATTTTTCTTGTGTTTTACAGTTAAAATCATTGCTGTTGACTTACTATTAGTAAATACACTTAATTAATGTTATGTACAATATATAAAACTATATATAAAAGTATGCATTTACTTAAAAAAATAAATATAAAATACAATGTTTACTTAACTTACTCTTTATATATAAAGAGTAAAAAGTTAAGTAAACTTTGTATTTTATATTTATAAGAGGAAAGTAATTATTAATAGACTTTTTTTACCTGCAAGTAATGTTTAAATAAATGTGGTTAATTTCACTATATGTAAACAGTTAGTTATTTATCTAAACCAATGTATCAATATATATGAGGATATGAGTTTCAAAACTCGCCTTATCCAAAAAATCAAATTTTGGGAAATCCCGAAAAACCTCGAACTGCGTCCATTGGTTTTCATTGTAAACCAAGATTTTACAATGGCAGAAATACATGATAAAACTGTTTTTTTTTTCATGCTGTTGTGTTTTTTAGTTGCAAGTTTACGAAAAGAATAGATTGATTGAGAAAACACGATTTTTAAAATTTTGGATAAGGCGAATTTTTAAACTCACGTCCTCATATATTATTTGCATTTAGTTTTGAGCAAAGTTAAGTCTCTAAAGAGTTGTTGTATAAAGATACTGGTTTTTGAGTGTTTTTAATAAATTACCAAAACAATTTATATATAAAAAGAGCAACTATATGCGGAACGTCTTCTTGCAAAGAAATCTCCTCTTCAACTGAAGCTAGGAGCTGTCGGATATACCGCATGCTCCTAAAATAGATATGGATCGGCGCGCCAGTTAGTCAGCTATTAAAAAATATGCTTTTTTACAATTGTTGAGAAAATTTTAATTGTTGAGTCAAATACTGTCCACTATATATATATAAGTCCACTGTGCGCCGGGGCAAACTTCCATCAGTAAATTTGAACAGAAATTTCCTTTTTATTTAAACTTCTTATTCATGCGAAATCATGCTGTCCTAATTAAGGAAAAATATCTATTCAATTTTACTGGTAAAAGTATGCTGCAGCGTAGTCAACCCCTGTGGTTCCACTATATTTTGACAACTCAAACAATCCCCCTGTCAATGTTACCGAATTTGATTACCACCAAGGAAAACTTCCACCAGAAAATTTTAATAAATATTATCCCTTTATTTAAACGTTTTATTTTTGCAGAAATTCTATCACAAATAAATCAAAAGTTTCTATTCGTTTTTCCTGGTGGAAGTTTTTCTTGGCGTTAATCAGGCCCCGCCCAAATGTCAACAAACAATATCTGCCATCTTGTGACAACCTCCTTAGTTACTTAACCTGCAGCCGGTAGACACTACGCTATCTGTCTCCTCCCCCTTATCCATAGCTCCATTGATTAGAGCTCACATAATTCTTTTGATTGTCGACTCTTTCAAGAATTTATCTGCTGTTTTCGAATTCCACTGTTTTACAATTTCCAACTCATAAAAAATTCCAATAAAAAAATACTCTTATGCGGTCTTCTGATATTTTTATTGATACACTATGACGCAAAAGTTTAGACAATGACGTCATTCAGCTTTAAAATGTAGAATTATGACGTCAGAATTACAAAAACCTGTAAATATATTCAAAAACTGATTTAAAATGCTATGTACAAAAGACAGTCGTTTTATTTGCTATAATACTAATTCTTTTCGTAAAAATTCAAATGTGCTTGTCGCAAAAGTTTAGACACTATTCTAAATTTCTTTGAATATTCGCTGGCATATGCAAATTTAGAATCGATGATGTCACAAATTTGGAGTACTTAAGTTCTGCAAACGATTGCGCTTCATAGTCGACATGCCGAGAGCTAAAGAAATTCAAGTGAATGAGGTTTCAAGGATTTGGCAGTTGAAAGGTGAAGGGAAGAGCGTTTCTGAAATTTCTGCTATTATTAATAGGTCAAAAAAATCTATTTATCGAGTTTTATCGAGTGGTTCCGAATATAAAGCAAAATGTCGGTCTGGGAGGCCACGTGTGACAAATGTACGAGAGGATCGCCTGATACAAAGACTAGCGAGTACTCAACAAATGAGCGTACGTGGAGTTCAAAGCTCATCGGGACTCTCTGTATCAAAGGATACGATTCGTAGACGAATTTTGGAAAAAGGAACAATCGTTTATAGCAAAATGCAGAAGAAACCAGCTCTGAAACCATATCATAAGTTACAAAGACTTATGTGGGCTCGAAAGCATATGTCATATGGAGAGAAATGGCAGTCAGTCATATTTAGCGATGAAGAAAAGTGGAATCTGGATGGTCCAGATGGTTGTTTATCGTATTGGCATGACTTGCGGAAGGAACCTCGACGTTTTTTTAGTCGCAGACAAGGAGGGGGCTCGGTGATGGTTTGGGCAGCCTTTTGCTATAATGGACAAGTATCTCTGACCTTCACCAGTGGTCGTCAAACTTTACAGCATTATACACAGACATTAGAAGAAAACCTACTGCCATTTGCTGAGCTTCTAGGGGGTCCTCAGTGGGAATTTCAGCAAGACAATGCTTCAATTCACACTGCAAAACATTCAAAATCTTGGTTTAATTCCCATAATATAAGAGTTCTCGACTGGCCAACATGTAGCCCAGATCTTAACCCTATAGAAAACCTTTGGAGCATCATGTGTCGCAAAGTTTATAGCAACGCTAGACAATACTCTTCTGAAAAGGAACTTAAGACATCTATTGAGAATGCATGGTACGATATCGATCCACAAACTATGCAAGATTTAGTTTCTTCCATGCAATCTCGTGTATATGACGTAATACATAAGCATGGATGCGCAACCAGGTTTTAAAAATTGTTTATTTCGATTTTATTTAATTTGTGTCTAAACTTTTGAGACAGCAGTTTATTTTTGTTACCATTTAATTTATTGCAATATGCACAATTCCACTTTTCTTTGTTATAAATATTGTTTATATGTACAGCACATTAATTTCAAGCAGTGATTTGAAAATTGAATAAATATTTTTCAAAGTATGTAAGAATTTCTTCATTGTCTAAACTTTTGCGTCATAGTGTATGTTTATTTATATGTTTATTTATATGTAATCAGATACATTGTTCTGATACATTTTTAAATCTATAACATTGCCAATACGATGGATGGTCAAAGAGTCTGGACAAGATTTAAAATATTAGTTTCAAAATTCGTGAGTTTCAGTCTTAAATTCGCCTTAAATTCAATATCGAAATTACTTCTTTGTTTTGTTAGGACGAAATTAACACGGCTAAAATCGGTTTCAACCATACATAATTTTAACCATCGACCTTTTTTAATGTCATATCGATACTTAATACATTGGCGAGCAAACGAGCTAGAGTATCCAGCTTGCAGCCAGAACGCTTCATTTCGGTACTCGATCATTGAAACATTGATGCCGTATAGATACCACATAGCTGCACGTAAAATTCTGCATGGCTATGGAAAGTCTAATTGATGAGAGGTTGCTAGGTGAGGATAGTGCATGGTTTCAAGAGATCTGCTCATTCTGAAAACGCCAAAATTGAGAGAAGACAATTGTAGGCATAACTCTAAGTGAATTGTAATGCTTGAGATCTAGTCCAGATGGTTCAAGTGGAAGAGGATCGGAAATAAAAAGAAATATTCTGGGTTTGAGACCCAAGCTGGACAGATTTTCAATCAGTTAGGGAAAAATACTACTCGCATGATTTTTTTACAAATCACCATACTCGCATGATTTTCTGTGTCAAAATAATAAAAAGTGTAATTACGTAACCATTGTTTATTGAAATTCTCTTACCAAAGGTATATTCTGTGGAATTGTTTCATATAACAGACCAGATGTCACAAGCAACAGGTTGTCTGAGTGAATTGTGCTGGCTGGGATGCCGCCCAGATAGCTAAATTGGAAGCAGATCGGCAAATAAAACAAAGGTTCTGAGTTAGAGTGCCTGCTCGAAAAAAAATTCGGTTGGAAAAAAAATACTACTCGCATGATTTATTTATCAATCATTGTGCCAAAATAATAAAATGTGTAATTACGTACCCATCGTTTAATTGAATTTCTTTATATGCGGTTTATTTTGTTGAGCCGTTTAAAGCAGCGCACCAGATCTTATTACCAAATAGTTGTCTGAATGAATCGTGCTGGCTGGGATGTCGTCCAGATAGCTTGTTGGAAGAGCCAATGAAAACCAAATGTTCTGCCTTCGAGCCCAGGGCCTCGACACACTTTCACTCAGTTAGGAAAATTACTGTTGTCATGATTTATTTAGCAGTTAGTGTGATTGTGTTAAAATTATTTAAAGTGTCATTACGTATATATCGCTTATTGGTGTTGCTTTACATGCGGTTTATTCTGAAGAGCCATTTTCAAGTAATAGTCCATATATCATTACCAAATAGTTGTCTGAATGAATCGTGCTGGCTGGGATGTCGTCCAGATTGCTTGTTGGAAGAGCCAATTAAAACCAAATGTTCTGCCTTCGAGCCCAGGGCCTCGACACATTTTCACTCAGTTAGGAAAATTACTATTGTCATGATTTATTTAGCAATAAGTGTGATTGTGTTAAAATTATTTAAAGTGTCATTACGTATATATCGCTTATTGATGTTGCTTTACCTGCGGTTTATTCTGAAGAGCCATTTTCAAGTAATAGTCCAGATATCATTACCAAATAGTTGTCTGAATGAATCGCGCTGGCTGGGATGTCGTCCAGATAGCTCTATTGGAAGATCATTGTCAATTAAAGCTGAAGGTTCTCAGTGGAGGTCGGGTTTGGGAGAACCAACAGAATACCGGTATAGTTTACAGCATCCCTTGTAAAGATTGTGACTCTGATTAGATTGGTGAAACTGGACGATCATGTAACGACCATTTGAAAGAGCATAAATGTGCTTTCAAATCTGGCAATTTACAATCGAAACTTGTAAATCATTCAATTGATACCGACCACAGCATAGTTTCGAAAATATTAAATAATTTAATTGCAGTAATTTTAAAAGAAGAATTTTTTTAGAAAGTTGGTTTACATGATTACAGAAATCTCCTCTAAAGGAAGCATGTAGAATTCCACCAAAATATGTGGTTCTACTGTAACATATACTCCCTAGTGATTTAATAATATTTTAAATGCTTAATTTTAAACGTGAACATGTATAAACAGCATCTTTGGTTTTCGATTTATATTTGTACTCATTACAAGTTTGTATAACGTTTGAAACGCCTACTGTGTTATTTTAGTATGGGATATTAATGTGTTATTTTTTATTTTATTACTTGTCTGCTTCTAAATGTTTTTAATTTTAAAATTTTGATTCAGACGTAAGATGTTTAGTTATTTTATATATATTTAATAACCTTGAATGATCACGCGGAAACATTTCACATACATTTCAACATCTTGCTAAACAATTTTGAGTGTATAAGGAAAGTATTTGTCATCGCATGACAAATGACCATTGTATGACCATTAATATTGTGCCGAACATTCGTCACAATTCGAGAACTAAAAGTTTCATAATAGAACCGTTATCAGAACAGTTACTTGTTTATGATTTTCCATATTCTTAATAGACATTTATTATGTTTACGTACTATATAAATATTTTACTTTTGGTTGAACTTTTTGCGCAATCATTTCAATTCTTTCATACGATTTCTCAAATTTTAGTTATTCTAAATATAAATCACGCGGCCTAGTTTTTAGCATTTGAACACAAAATGAGGAGTTAAGGCCAATATTCGCCGGAACGAAACAGAGATTTTAGAGGGGAGTAAATAAGTAAGGTTTTCAGGATTTTCCTTGTACGCAAACAACAGTTTGGGTCACTGTTCCTTCAAAAGTCCTCCTGAATGCATTCTTCCAATAGCGATATGGCCAAAACTGGCCGATGCTTAACGAAATCTCCTCCCTCTCTCCAAATATAAATTTTCATAACAGCTAAGTTTGTATCCTAAAAATTGTGAATTGTATTGTCTGGGTATTTTATCTTAAACGAGACTTATGACCCCCAGTTATTTTACTGTGTGTTAAAAAACCCATTTAATTTCAAATCATTGGATCCGTTAATTTTAAACTATTATTGATGGAATATTTCACTTTTAAAAATTGAAACTCTGTCCATTTTAAAGTAACAAATGTCTGAAATATTATCAACAAAATGAAGCAAGAAGCGTATTCTTCACAACTAATATGATTATTCTGAAATAAAACTAATATTTAGAATACATATAATATTTTTTTGTTGTGTATGTATGTGAATCATTTGTAAATAATTCAGCTTACAATGTGTTTTATTCAAGGAATTTCAGTTATAAATCTAATACCATTTTGTCGCTTTTATTCCTCTCATTTTTATTTACTTTGATAAATTTGTGTCATTTAAGTGTGTCGGTTTTAATAATGAGGCCCTGTTCACTTTTTATTGAGTTGATCCAGAAGTCCATCTGCAAATTAAAACAATAATATAATTAAACGAAAAGTTGACAAAACAAAACAAAATAAAGAAGAAGATTCATCATTCACAATAATTCCCTTAAAAAATATGTTAAACTAACAAAGAAAATGACATGAGCATGAACTTATACTGGAGGTATAACATAGGTACACTCGCGGAAAAAAGTAAACACCCCTTATTAACTCCTCAACAAATTATCGTAGAAGAAAGTTACTCCTATCGAACGATTGGAAATAAAGTCTACTTTTAAATGATGTATATAAAATTTGCTTAGGGGGTCATCTACATATTAAAACGAACCCAAACTTCATTTTTTCAATGGCAATACCCAATTTTAACACGATATTTCACATCTTCGATTCAAACTATGCCCAGACACCAAAGTGATTTGAATGATAAGTTTTTGAATTATAAACATTCAAAATTTAGTGCTTCTATTGTTAAATTACAATTTCATACTTTTATTAATATCTCCTGAAATTATACTCCTAAAGTGCTAATTTTTTGTGTAGTAATAATACTAAAATACCCAAACATAAGTACGTTGAATTTGCAATTTTTATAATTTTATGATATGAATTATGAATTATCAAATTAATATTCAAAAAAATTCTGAATTGCAACCTACAAATTTTTTGATGGATTTAGATTTATTAAGTCCTGCTTTATGGAAATCCAAAATTTCACATTTTTCTTCCAAGTAGTTTTCAAATTATACTTAAAAACGGCAAAATGATGGTTTAAGGGGCCGTCTATAATAGAAGTGACTATACAGTGTGATTCATAAAAGATGGGCAGAACTTTAAGGGGTTATAGTACACTTAAAGACAAATAATATTAAATAGGAGACTAAGGGTCCCAGACGTATTCCCAAGGAGATAGGGGGCATTAAAGTTTAGGGTCCGAAATTTCAAATGATTATAAAACATGGAAAAATTGGTCGATTCGTTTGCGGTTTTTGCAAAAAATTTTCTTTATGCCAGTATTTTCTTGAAATAAAATTTTAAAGTTCAATTTCAAAAAATGCCGATATGGGGCGCTTTAGACTTTGGAGTAACAAACAACTATTTTTTAACGTTATTTTTTGTATTTCTTTAAATGATTTCGAAAGCTTAGACTTAAACTTAAATTTTGATCTAAAAATCTGAGTCCTAACGAGTAGTTAAGTAGCGTAAACTGAAATTTGAAATTTGAAACCCTTCTCCCCCCAGAACAAAAATCAGTTATTCCCGATTTTTGTGTCGTAGATTAGGCTCTAACTACTGCCGCGTTTTGCTAAAATTATTCTTTATGTCAGTATTTTCTTGAAAATAAATTTTAAAGAAAATTTTCAAAAAATTCCGATAGAGGGCGCTTTAGAGTTTGGAGTAACGAAGAACTATTTTATACCGTTATTTTTTGTGTCTCATTAAATGCTTTCTAAAGCTTAGACTTAAATTTTCAGCCCAAAATCTGAATCGTTAGACGTGGTTAAGTTTCTGGGGAGAGGGGTTTGAAATTTCTACTCCTGAGCACAGTTCAGTTTACCATGTCCACACATTGTGTGCTGTGATACGAGGTAAAAAGACACAAATTAGGATTATGTTACCAAAGCATATTTATTAATATGTAATTACAATAAATGTTCAAAATTGTGACCACCAGAGGTTATGCACGCAGAACAACGGCGAAGAATGGAACGGCGAACATTCGCGAAAACATCAGGCTTTTCGAGCACTTCCCCTACAGCGGCGGAAAGTCTGCCGAGCAGTTCCTCGGGGGATTCAATGGGTGTCTCATACATAAGAGCCTTCAATCGTCCCCAAAAAAAGAAATCGAGGGGTGAAAGATCTGGCGAGCGAGCAGGCGAAGCAACAGGACCACCTCGACCAATCCATCTGTTCGGAAATGTGATGTCCAGATAGTTGCGGACGTCTCGTATGTAATGGGCTGGCGCTCCATCGTGCTGGAACCACATGACCCGCCGGATGCGTGGAGGAACAACGTTTAACAGGTCTGGCAGCACATGTTGCAGAAATGTGAGGTATGTTTTACCGTTGAGGCGTTCAGGAAGAAGGTACGGTCCGATTAGGTGGTCTCCGAGGATTCCTGCCCAAACATTGATGGAAAAGCGTCTCTGATGAGCATGTGGATACGTAGCATGTGGATTGACATCCGCCCATACATGTGCATTGTGTGTGTTAAATGTACCTTCACGTGTGAAGGTACATTCATCGGTGAAAAGCACAGTTCGTCCAAAATGTGGATTTAGCGCGTTCTGCTGCAGAAACCAGCGGGCGAATTCAATACGATTTGGATAATCCCCTGGAGACAGTTTCTGGACTCGTTGCACATGAAACGGGAGCAAATGTTCATCCTTCAGTACCCTCCAAGTCATGGACTGTGAGGTATCCACCTGCCTAGCCACTGTTCGTGTACTTGTACTTGGCTGCGCCGCTACTACATCCAGAATGGCTTCTGCAACAACTACTGATTCGTCCTTTTTTGCACGACCTGCATTCGACCGGGAAGCGAGAAATGATCCCGTCTCACACAACTGTCTGTGCAAGCGCTCGAAAGTTTTGCGGTTAGGCAACCGCCTGTTGGGAAATCGCTCTCCGTACATTCGTTGTGCCTCTGCACCATTTCCATCTGCCGCTCCGTAAATTAAATGCATCTCAGCCTTTTCCTTATTCGTGAAGGGCACCATCTTCCGATTCATTACTACAGCGACTTACACTTGACTCACCGTTCAGTGGTTTTTATGCCTGAATCGTGTCGAAATTTTGCATACGTGTTCTTCTTCTTCCCCATTTGACATTTGCATACTTTCTGTTTCCTTCTTCACCCGGTGACTAGCGTCAAGAATGGAGCTTTAACGTTTGCATGAGCGACGTTTCCAACTGTGCCAGTGCCTTTATGAGTGAATTCCGACTATGCAGTCCTTGACGAAAGTTGTATTTTTGCCTCGTATCACAGCACAGAATCGTTGGGCATGGTTAAGTAGTGCAAACTGAACTATGTTCAGAAGTTGAAATTTGAACCCCCTCCCCTCGCTACTGAACCACGATCAGCGATTCAGATTTTGAGCTGAAAATTTAAGTTTAAGTCTAAGCTTTAGAAAGCATTTAATGAGACACAAAAAATAACGGTATAAAATAGTTGTTCGTTACTCCAAGTCTAAAGCGCCCTCTATCGGAATTTTTTGAAAATTTTCTTTAAAATTTATTTTCAAGAAAATACTGACATAAAGAATAATTTTAGAAAAACGCGGCAGTAGTTAGAGCCTAATCTACGACACAAAGATCGGGAATAACTGATTTTTGTTCTGGGGGGAGAAGGGTTTCAAATTTCAAATTTCAGTTTATGCTACTTAACTACTCGTTAGGACTCAGATTTTTAGATCAAAATTTAAGTTTAAGTCTAAGCTTTCGAAATCATTTAAAGAAATACAAAAAATAACGTTAAAAAATAGTTGTTTGTTACTCCAAAGTCTAAAGCGCCCCCTATCGGCATTTTTTGAAATTGAACTTTAAAATTTTATTTCAAGAAAATACTGGCATAAAGAAAATTTTTTGCAAAAACCGCAAACGAATCGACCAATTTTTCCATGTTTTATAATCATTTGAAATTTCGGACCCTAAACTTTAATGCCCCCTATCTCCTTGGGAATACGTCTGGGACCCTTAGTCTCCTATTTAATATTATTTGTCTTTAAGTGTACTATAACCCCTTAAAGTTCTGCCCATCTTTTATGAATCACCCTGTATATTTTGAAATTTCTTCTGCTATATTGTAATCTAGCAGTCCTCAATGACTACTTGAGTGGCGCTTAAGATGCCTTGATCAAGAAGGGGGCTCTCTCGGTCAACAATCTAGTACTGAACTTCAATTTGGATACAGCCCTTAAAATAAGCTCGTTTTAAAATAATAAATTTCTCGGAAACTTATCGTACGAATTGCATAAAAATTTGTTTTTAGGCTAATTGAAAGGTGTAGAGTTCATTTATGCTGTCAGAATTGTGTGCTTCTGTTGAAAAAAACAAAGTTATGGTTCGTTTTAATATGTAGATGCCGCCCTAAGCAAATTTTATATACATCATTTAAAAGTAGATTTTATTACCAATCGTGTGGTACCAATAACTTTCTTCTGCGATAATATTTTGCAGAGTTAGTAAGGGGTGTTTACTTTTTTTTTTTTTCCCACGACTGTACAAAAGTTTTAAAGGATATAAAAGGTTAGACATTTGAAAAGTTATCGAATAAATCTTTAATTCAAAGATAAAAAATGGTTTTAAAATAATCAAACGATAACAATATTTATATGATTTTAATATATTTACCAATAATACACTATTCTTATATTAGTTGAGTTGTTAGCTTTCAATACACTCGCAGTAAGTCTTGCAAAATAAGAAATTTCAAATAAACAAATTACAAAGAGAAAAATCTGCACTAGTAAAAATCATGAAAAATGTATTGTGAATAATGAAAATTGTGAAGTTTTTGACAACAGGAAAAACAGCAATAATATGACTTATGAATAAATGTATGTTTAACAAGATATGTAAAGAGGATTTTTGAAACAACCATTTATAAAAAATATGTGTTTTCTTATGAAAATGTGTCTATACTATGTCCTGTAATCTTACTATTTCCGACAGTTTTAATATGCTATGTGGGATTAATGCGTTCTCAGTATGCTACAAAACACAACGTCGGAGATCTTAGTTCGAAAAATTCACAGGCATTCTTATCTTCTTTTCATCTGATAATATTCTTATAGGATTATATCACTTCTCTGTAACGACTGGATAATATTGAAGCTGGCTGATAGTCAAATTCAAACATCCCCCGGATTCCTATTTTGAAATTTGCCGAAGAATGTCCCTAAAGAAATGTTGCGCTATTAAACCTTATACAACCAACCTTTCTTGAAAACGCACTGCCTGGCTATATATTTCACGCAAGGATAATGTATGATATGTTTTGAAATAAGAATTTTCTTCTAACCCGTAGTCTTTCTATGGTGGTACACACCACAATTGCTTTGGTTAAATTTTAGTCTAAGAGCATCGTAATATGTAAAATGTTCATAGCTAATGTTGTTACAATAACGTCGTGGGAAAAAAAGTCAAAAGAGCCAATGTGTTACTATTGATAGATTAAAAAAATGCTGAAACTTTACATCCTAATGTCTGTCACAATCGAATTAAGGGGCATCAAAATACACAAAATGAAAAATAACGTCATGTATTTTTATTTTGGAATAACGAAACATATCGATGGCTTTTTTAAATCTATAAATTTATTGATAAAATTCACATTACTGATAAATTAAAAATTTAAAATATTGTGACACTAATATCAAATGTATTTCATTTTAAAATTTACAAAAATAAACACTTGCAATAACATAATTTATTTCAATTTTGATGACGTAAACTAATAAAATTTGAGTTGAATTTTTTTTATTAAAGAACTGTCTATCAAAATATTTCTGAAAAGAAAAATGACAAAATTTCTGTATTTGCGCATTTTATACATCTGTGAAATAATGTTAATTAACTTTATTCACATTTTTCAATATAAACTAGTGCTTTATATATTATTGATGTTTTAACGTATACATTTTTAAAAAGGCAAAAAAATATTAAGTAAGAAAAAAATACTGACGGATACCAAAAGAAAATAATGAGCCTCTTAAAACTTTAGAAAATACACTAATCATTATTATTCAATATTAATTAATCATTATTTTAAATTCAAATTATATTCTTTGTTTTTAAGTATTTAAAATCACAAAATAATTAATTGTTATCATATTCAGTTCCCTTAAATTCAAGGTTACTAGAAAATCATATAAAATGCGATTTTCTCACCTTTCAGTAAGCTTTAATAATTAATGAAAACAAAAATATTTCTATATCAGAATTTTACTAAACAAAAATAAAAATTAATTTTTTAAAAAATCCTTTTTTCAAAAATTCTCTATTTTGGCAACACAGTATACCATTCAGATTACATAAATCAATAATTTAAAGCTTTCTTTGTCAGCGAAAACACTAACTAGGTTAATGTTAGTATTTAATTTTCTTTGACCAAAAGGTTTGGCTTTTTTGAAATCTCTTTCTATTGGAGTTATTTAAAATGCTTTTGAGTTTTGCATATAGAATATGTTATATTATCAAAAGATTAAACTACTTAATATTTCAGAATTTTATTTCTTTAAAAGTATAGTATTTTTGTTTAAAAGCAAAAATCACGTTTATGAAAACACTAATATCATACAGGGTTTCCACTCTCAACGATTTCAAATGGCTAATTCCTAAACCGTTTGTCATAGACATATAGTTCCAATGACAAAAATGTTTTAAATGAGGTAAAGAAATAATTTTAAAGCGATTTGGGTCAAGAAAAACATTTATTGAAAAATTACGAAATTTAATTTTTTTACGGTCCTCCCGTCCTATAAGTAATATTAAGTAAAAATATCTTATTACACTAAGAAGTAACACAAACAAGTGGGTAAGTGTGATCACAGATCGCACAGTGGGTTTCGTTTAATATTCCTTTTAAAACACTTTGTCCTTTTGAAAAATCTGTATGTTCCACATTTCGCAACCAGGGGGCGCACTCTATTCTAAACAAACCTCTATTCGAACGAAACTCAGTTTTACAACCTATCCGTAGATATATTAGTCAAGGGGATCGGGCCCATAGCACCCGAGATAGGTAGGCGCCCCTTGGCGGTAAAAAATGGAACTAAAATATGTAACGCAATATGTAAAATATGTAAGTGCATAACAGTTAGAAAAGTGCCCAGTTAAACACCCATTAACACCCACCCCCCGAGGGGCAAGGTTATAAAAATTGCTTAAAATACACAAGTTAGAGCCCGGACTGGTAAATAATATAAGAATTTTTGAAAATTTTATGATTTTTCGTGTGATCGCAAGTGTTCTACTATAAGTATGCAAAATTTCATGTCTGCAACTTAATTAGGGGCTAAGTTAGAAAAATTGTTTAAAATACACAAGTTAGAGACCAGGTGGATAAATATGAGACTTTTTGAAATTTTTATGATTTGTCGTGTGATCGCAAGTGTTCAGCTGTAAGTATGCAAAATTTCAAGTCTTCAACTTAATTAGGGGCTGAGTTAGAAAAAAAAGCTTAAAATACACAAGATAGAGCCCAGACGGCTAACTATAAGACTTTTCAAAATTTTATGATTTGTCGTTTGATGTGAGGTGTTCAGCTATAAGTATGCAAAATTTCAAATCTTCAACTTAATTAGGGGCTCAGTTAGTAAAAAAAGATTAAAATACACAAGTTAGAGCCCAGACGGCTAACTATAAGACTTTTCAAAATTTTATGATTTGTCGTTTGATGTGAGGTGTTCAGCTATAAGTATGCAAAATTTCAAATCTTCAACTTAATTAGGGGCTCAGTTAGTAAAAAAAGATTAAAATACACAAGTTAGAGCCCAGACGGCTATATATAAGACTTTTCAAAAGTTTATGATTTTTCGTTTGATGTGAGGTGTTCAGCTATAGGTATGCAAAATTTCAAGTCTCCAGTATGTATAGTTTCTCAGAACGGGCTCTGTGCCGGATAGACAGACAGACAAACAAGTGAGACGAATAGGGTTTCGTCAGATGAACGAAATACTAAAAAAGGCTTATCTTTCTACGATTAAAACTGACTGAGTAATAGCTGTTTAAAATTGGAGCATCTTTTTCGCTACGAAATAGGGGTCATTCACAAATTTACTAGAAATATAATCAGATATAAAAAAAAACTATAGTTGAGAGTAAAATTGACATTACAATATAAACTTGAAATCTATTTTCATTTTTACATATTAAAGAAATATATACAAGTTAAGGGGTCTTGTTCCTTTAAAACGCGACTAGATTTAACGAAAAAATTCAGAGTTTGAATTAGTCTATCTTCAAAACCTTTTTATGTAGGGGAGTTGGGGGATGAATGGGACATTTTCACAAAAATATTTTTTTTTTTTAATTATTTAAGTTATTATCGATATTATATATCGCATTTCATACATTAGGTATTTGACAACATATATGAACAATATTTATTCTAGATTATGATTTATTCGGAAAAATATCATGAAATCAAAAAAACGTTGATCCCTGTCCCAATCATGCCCACAGCAGGGATGATTGGGACACTAATAAGGATGGATGGGACACAAAGATTTTCCTCATTGTATTCAATTTTACCAAATTAAAATTTACAATTATAACCTTATATGTAATTATATTTGTAATATATGATTTTACAGCACGAATCGATATCTTTTTTTTAATAACTTCTTTTATTGCAGTTTGAACTTTTAATGCAGAATTTGGCTATCAATCTGTTCTTTTTTCCCACTTATGAGGCATTTTAGACTTGAAATGAAAGTGCAAAATGTCTTTTAAATATGGCATAGCTAATAATTTTCATTCATAACTTATTAATTAATATTAATTAAATGTAGCTTAGAAACATGCAGAACGGAAATTATTGGGTCGATCGGAAAGTCGTGTCGTGTTGGGAAAATCAATTCGTACCGGAAAATTCTGCCCGGTAATTATTAGACATTAGATATCGGAATCAATGTCTAATAATTAAATGATAGAATTTTCCGGTACGAATTGATTTTCCCAACACGACACGACTTTCCGACCGACACAATATGTTAGGGGTGGGGATTTATTTGTGCAACATTTCAAAATTAAATATAATTTCCCCCATTTGATCAATAAACATGTACTATTTTTAATAATTTTATCTATTTTGATTAAGTTTTAGTACCAATTTTTTGATAATCCATTAATAATTTGTGGGGACCTCAGATGAGGGCGGTAGCGTGACGTGATCTCTTGAGAGGCGTGATGACAAAGATTTTAGTAAGATGAAAAATTGAATGTTTTATTTTCGTAAAACAGCAAAACTCTTGGCTAAATATAATGTCAACACTGACACACCAAAATACTTAAGAAGGTTGTTTTATAAAATGAAGATTTAGTGAGGTAGGAGAATCTAATAAAAATTCTTGACAGAATAATAAATGATAGTCCAGATTAGGAATTTAAAGAGTCACTGTAAAACACTATGGTTCCTTCAAAGTAAATAATGTTCTTTAGAAGTGCTGACTAGCAGTCACCCGTTCGATCAGCTTCTCCGCTGACAAACCCCGCTGAAACCCAGCTGATCAGCTTTGTTGCGTTGAGAGAACAATCCCGTCTCCCCCTCGGACCAACCTCTCCGAGAAATAGTTCCGTAAAAAGCCTAGGGAGAATGTTTTCTCTCGCCAGGGTTGAAGAACCTCTTTTGAGTTTTAGCTTTAGCTAACTAACTCTTCTAATCTAATCCTCTTGATCTCCTCAGAGATCTCTTATATATCCTTATTTTCTCTCTGGAAAACAATGCGAGTCTCCAACATCCACTGGCATTGGTTCGCCTATCAAAATCCTTTTGACAGCTGTCCTTCTAATGGCTAGGCTAGGCCCTACCCGCATTTTGCACACGAAACTCTCCTGTCAAAGTATGCAATGTCGAGAAGCACTTACTCGCATATTTCGGTGTCATAAAGTGGAACCCAGGTGGCCATCCTTTTATCAACGCTCTGTTCCAAAGTGTCACCTTCGTAAGATCGATCGTGCTGGATTTGTTTACATTTATGTTGCCGGCAAACTCTGAAACTTAGACCAATTTTCTAGTGTTTCTTACGAATACATTGGGTCTCCATAGGCCGTGATCCTGTATCATTTATGAGGGTTTTTATATGTGGAAAACTGTGAAAAGGCTATGTTTCCACAAATTATTACAATACAATAAATAACACTCGGAAATTTTAAACAATAGCAACTCATATAATACCATTTAATACTATTAATTAACGTAAATTATTAATTTATCAACCTATATAACACTATTTAGTTAATAAATAAAATTTTCAACATCTCTAGGGATGAATGAGAATGTCCCATTCATCCCCATTTGAAATGTCCCAATCATCCCCATGATGCATATATTCCCTTCTCAGCCATTTTGCCTCAAAAATTATTTTGTCACAATTGTTACTATCCATTCATTTTAAATATCGATATTGAACCTTAAAATAAATAACTACAACATAGCTTAATTTTTTATCGTGTATAAGATATTTCACATCTTCAAATGTAAAAAAAAACTTACTTTTAAGCAGAGATTTCAGAAAATGCAACTTTGAAGGAAAATCAAAACAGCAATGTGGTCCTATTTTTAGTTCTGAAGCACACAGGGGTAGAGCCTTATATGGGGATAGGAAGCAATTTAAAATAAATGTTTATTGCCTGAAATATTGATAATGTCCCATCCATCACTTGTCCCATTCATCCCCTAGCTCCCCTATAAACATGAAATTTTGGATATTGATTAAACAGGCTGTGCTTTGTAATATGCCGCCATTAGAAATTTATTAGTCTTTTACAGAATTTGTGTATTGTTGAAATCATTAGTTCATTTTAAACCCACATATTTGTTTAGTATCTTTACCAAATTTCATGACAATCCATACATACTTTCTCAAAATATCATGCGCTCAATGACTTATGGAGTAAAAAAAAAGAGCTATTTTGATTTCAACAATCACAAATTCTGTAAAAGGCTAATACGTTTATAATGACAGCATATTACAAAGCACAATCTGTTTAATCAATATCCAAAATTTCATGTTTATACATAAAAAGGTTTGAAGATAGACTAATTCAAAATTTGAAGTGTTTCGTTCATTTTCGACGCGTTTAAAAGGTACAAGAACCCCTTAAAAAGTAGCAGATTTTTATTAAAATAGCAATTAAATTCTTTGTGCAGGAATATAAAAGCAATAAACCAACATTTAAAATGCACAAATAATGCGTGAAAAGCAGCAAACAGCTGTTTCGAATCTACAGCGAGATTCTTCTTCAGTGCAAGATAGGGAAAAAAGAACAGCGTGCTAGAAAAAGCAAGGCTGAGCAAAATGATAAACAGAGCGCTGCCTTATATACCCTATGCGGGTAGCGAAAGCGCCAGGAATAACCAATGAGAGAGAAGCAGTGGAAACGACTGGGTGGACAAGTAGCGACATCTACCGGAGAAGGAGAGAAAAAGAAACCAAAAAAGAGGAAATTAAATTAATGCTTTCCAAATACTTGGAAAATCTGGAGTACTAGATAAGTCATTGACTAAAGAGTGAGAATTTTTAATGATGTGGTAAGCTTCCTAAAAATCAAGATCAAGGTTAGACGAACATTTTTGGATAATGGTGGCTGAGGAAAAATTGAACCTATGTTGAGAAGACCAAGAATGTTGAGCAATAGAACCCTTACGAAAATAGTTCATAGAGCTGTATAGAACTCTATAGAATTCTTTACAAGTTCTATAGAATAGCCTTTTTATAGAACACTGTTTCTATAGAGTTTTGTAGAGTTCTATAGAATACTTTTTCTAAAGAAAATGTTTCTATAGAATGCGTTAGAATTTTTTTCTATAGAACAGTTTTTCTATAGAGCGCTATAAATTTATAGAAGTTCTATAGACTATTGATTCTATAGATTTTTTTTTAATAAAAAACATATTTTTTGGTCTTTAATTTATGCGTACTAATTTATTTATACATATATATTAAATAATAATATTAATTAATTTTGTAATACATCACTTAATATCATTATAATTTAATTCGTAATTCTAATACACTGTGATTCAATTGTTAATGTAATAATATATCAATCGAACTACACTGATTTAATTGTTTAATTACTATGTTTGTTAATGATTCATTAATTTGTCGTTTTATTTTATAATCATTTATTAATTTGCTGTTAATTTCATAAAACATTCACCTAATTTAATAAACTTTATTCACTAATGGTAATTTATCTACTAATTTGATAAACTTTATTCACTAATTGTAATTTTTAATCAAAAATTTTAATCTGAAGTATAAAAGTATTTAAACAATTACGTATCAAGATTCACAAATAATAATTTATTAGACTTTTAATTAGTTTTTCAAGTCTATATTAAAATAAGAGTTATTTTTATCAAGTCGCGTCCGATGCCGTCATATTAATAAATTTTAACAGAAATGAGAAATCTGTAATGAACATCTTAACACGACTAACTCTTTTTTTTAACTGTAATTAATATAGCACCACCAACAAAACAAGTAAATAAATTCTATATTTTAACTGACATTTTTTTTTCCTTCTTAAATCTGTTTTTTTAATTTACAAATGATTTCGGTTTTCATAATTTACACAAGTGAGAATAAATGAGCGTATAAAATATATATATAATTTCTATACAATACAATAATATCTATACAAATTTAATGATTGGAAATGCAAATCAGAAAAGAAATAAACTTGAAATAGTTTAAGGAGAGCTGACCTACTACGAGCAACCGTAGAGTGATCTGAGTGTACTTGTTCACGTCCGATCACTGAAGCCAAACAGCATCGAGCATGGTTAGTACTTGGGAGGGTGGCAAAATTTAAACACCTGCTGACGCTGTTTTATTTTTCATAGAATATGTTCGATTATTTTTATAGAATATTTTATAGAATATATTCGAAAATTTTTATAGAATATTTTATAGAATATATTCGAATATTTTTTAGTAATTCTATAGACATTTCTATTGAATTTCTACATATATTTCTATAACTTTTGGCGAAACTAGCTTATAGAAAAACGGGCCATAATTCTATAGGATTCTATAGTACTTTTTCTATAAATATTTTTTATAGAATTCTATAAGAAATTTTTGTAAGGGAAGAACGTTTGAGCTCCTGATTTTTAACATAACCTTCATGCTCTTTTAAATGAAATCTAAAAGCACGTTTCGTTTGGCTAATACAAGAAAGGCCACACTGGCAAGAGATTTGGTAAACGCCCCAGTTATCTAGGCGATCAACGGGGTGCTTGAGATTTGAAAAAGAGATTTTATTAACAGGAGAAAAAATAACATTAAAATCAAACCTTCTTAGGATTTTAGCAACTTGCTGACTGATTTTAGGGAAAAATGGTAACACAACTGAAGTATTAGAGTTGGAATTACAATGCTTTTCAGAATGGACAGGTTTCGTCAATTTCTTATAAATCAATAATATTAGAGGAATAACCACGATCAACAGCAATAGCTTTGAGGTAATTAAGTTCTGCACTTAGTAACTGAGGAGTGGAACAAATATTGGTAGCCCGAAAAACAAAAGTGTTGAAAGCAGCGAATTTCTAGTTAGGGGGATGAGAAGAATGCCTGTGAGGTGGAAGACTGACAGCAAAAGGTTTACGAAAGACGGTATTCTGAAAGCCATTTTCACAACGAATAACAAGGACATTCAGGAAAGAAAGACAGTTATTGGTCTCAATTTCAGAGGTAAATTGAATGCAGGGATCAATGGAATTCATAGTAGAGAGAATATGATTAATATCCGAATTTATTTCAACCAGGACATAAACATAATCAACATAACGAACATAGAACGGGAATTTTAAAATTTCAAAAAGTTTGACCTAAAAATAGTGCATATAAATATCGCATAAAATTGGACTAAGAGGATTGCCCATAGCCAAACCATCAATCCTGCGAAAGAAATTACCATTGAAAACAAAAGTATTTTGCGACAAGCAAGCGCGAGTGAGAAGGATATGTTCCTCGATTTCAAAATAAGAGAAATGGAATTCACAAAGCCTCTTCTTGAGGCAATCTAAAATCTATAGCAGATTTTTGTTAAATGAAATGATTTCGACGCAATTCTTTATAAAATGATACATATTTTTAAATGTTGTTTATTTAAAATGCTAGTTAAAATGCTTATTTAAAATGCTAAATCTTAGTTAAAAATATTAATTAAAGTTAGCTTAAAACTTGTTCGAAGTAACTCCTTCGGCTGCAGTGTAGAAATGTACACGCGAAATAAATACTTCTAATACTTTAAGCACTTTGCGTACGATCCCTCGAACCTTGGTCCAACTCATCCGTATTCAGTTGCAGAAAATTGGTTTAAGTCATGAAATTGAAAGTTTAACAAGTCTGTCAATTTTACTGTTAGATGAATGAAACTTTTATTGTCTTACTAGTTTGTGTGATAGGAAATTTTTACTAAATATTACTTATAGGACAAGGGGACCTTATAAAAATTTAAGTTTCGTAATTTTTTATAAAATGTTTACTTGACTCAAATCGCTGTAAAAATACTTCTTTAGCTCATTTAAATCATTTTTGTAATTCGAACTATTGTCTATGACTAACTATTTAGGAATTAGCCATTGGACATCATTGAGAGTGGACACCCTGTATAATTATTGGAAATAGAAGTTGAAATATACAAGGAACTAAACTATTAAAAAAACTATGATTTACTTCGTAAGTGAGTGTTATTATTTAAATTCAATGAAAAAAATACAAATAATAGTAAGCATTTCAAATTACTTTTGTAATTGGTTTTGTCTACTAAATGTACTTAATAAAATTTAATTAATTCACTAAAAATTTAAGAAACAATTGTAAAATTGCTTTGAATACAGATGTTAAAAATACATACAAATAAATAATGTCATAAAGTGTTGAAGTAAAACATGTCTGAAAAAATGAGATTTAAAAGAATTTGGGAAGAAAATATTACGCTTTAAGAGTATACCCAGTGTTGTCAGATTGGGGACTTTTTTATTGAGATTATTTGACTGTCACCACAGCACTGAGTATACCCATTATATGTGAAATAACTTATTTAATTTTAGAAAAGGAAAATCCCTATTCAGCTATCCTGATTTAATAAATTTCTTTTCCGAGTCAATGCGAATCGTAAAATTTCTTCACCCAAATACTGCTATCCTATAATCAAGGAATGTGGAAGAAGAAAATGTTATTGCATCAATCGCAATGAACAAACCAGACAAATTCAATACAATACGCTTTTATTCAGCTCCGTTAGCAAAGGTGGTTATATAGAAGTATTGGAATGAGAAATAAAACAAGTTACAGAAAGCAGTACAAATAAATAAAACTGCTCTAAATGGGCTTAGGAAATTTAAGAGTAAGTATAGGCCGCAAGAAGTTAATTAAAGTCTACAGTGATTTTTTTTTTCATGTAGGTAGTTAAACATGTTGCATAAATATTTTTTAAAGTTATGAAATTAAACAAACTAATCGGAAAATATAATGGTACGATAGTAGTATCTTATTCCGCCTCAATCAAAGAAAATCTTATCGTTTCTTTAGCGGTCTTGGAAAGCTTTTTTCGTTCAAATCCTTTTCGAGTCATCTTGAATCCTTATGCTTGTTTACAAAACAACTACTTATTTATTATCAGGAGATATAGGATAGAAAATTGTGGTTGATGATTTAAATTGCTTGAAACTGGACAAACTATTCTAATGCATCTCAACTAGTATTCAGAAATCTAAGCACAGCAGACCAATAAAAAAGAGACCACCCCTACATTTTAACCGTCAAATTGTAAAAGAAAAAAATGAAATAGCCATTCGACTGGAAATTATGGCTTCTGTATGTTTAAGAAAATAAGCTAGGGTCGTCTTTTTACTGAAATTGTACCAAACTCTGACATTTTCAATACAAACACCTTATTTTGACGTCCTATTTGGACTTTTAGGTAAATATTACTTTAGTATACCAAACGAGAAATAATTCGGTTGTTTAGTAATTATGAAAATTTAAAGTTTGGAACTACTAATGTTAAATTGTTGGAATGTTATTCCATATGGAAGGCATGAATACGAAATTCCTCAATAGTAAACAATAAAAAAGGTTAAAAGTTTTACCTTTATGTTTTGATGTATTATTCAATAGAAATATATTCTTCTTAGGATGAACGAAAAACATTTATTTGAAGATCAAATACACTAGAATAATATGCTGCACACAATTACTGATAACATTTCACAATATAAAAAACAGATTTATATTCTTGAGACTATTTACAAAAACAAATATAAAGAAATACTTTGAACAATGTATTAAACTATAGTTTGTTGCAGTTTTTTAATGTAAAATATTATTCCTTTGGAATATTATTGGATTTTTAATTCAGCAGCATTTTGCTGCACACTACTATGAGCCATGGAGGAACACAAGAAAGTTCTGAGTGTCTGTGCCAGTAAAATAACAAGGAAGATTGTCTGATGCTGCCATCTGGTGGAATGTTCTTGAAACAAAAGAACAATTCTCTAACATATCTCCCGTTTTGTGATAGAATCTGACCCCAGGTGGAGAAGGTTTCTACAAAGTTCAAATTTGGCCTTTGGCAGCGGCTTCGTCATTATGTCTGCTATCATTTCATTTGTTGATAGATATTTGACATCTATAACATTTTTCGTTTTCAAATCTCGTATGTAATGATACTTTGTATCGATATGTTTAGTGCGAGATTTAAATTTTTCACTTTCAACCAATTTAATTGTAGATTGGTTATCCTCAAAAATTCTAATTGGAAAATGTTGTTATAAGTTGCGATCTTTACATAATTTTAAGATACATAGCACCTCTTGAGTTCCTTGTGACAGTGCCACATATTCAGCTTCTGCTGACGATAACGTTACACATGATTGTTTTCGCGAGAACCATTAAATGCAGCTATTGCCCAAGAAGATTACATTTCCTGAGGTGGATTTTCTGTCTGTAACATCTTGACCCCAGTTTGCATCCGACTATGCAACTATATTAGGATATTCTTTTGAAGAAATGTGGAGATCAAGGTCTTTCGTGGTTTTTAAGTACCTTATTACCTTCTTAACAGCATTCCAGTCTCTTGTCTTGGATTATTGCATCTTCGACTTAGTATGTGTGTAGAGGAGCGGTAATATCAGGTCTTGTGCATGAAGAAATATATAAAAGACTCCTGTAGCTTGTCTATAATTATCATTTAATGATAAAATATTTTCTTCTTTATCTAGACTATAATAGTTAGTTTCCATTGGGGTATAAGTTGGTTTGGCTTCTTAGAGCTGAAAATCCTTAACTAATTGATTTCTTTTACTTCTTTGTGAAAGTAGATAACTTCCATCTTCTTTTCTGTAAATTTCTATACCTAAGAAGTATTTTGCTTCTCCTAGTGTTGTTATGGGATAAGATTTCTTTAAATAATTTATTACTTCATTAACTTCATTTTCATCTTCTGAGCTTATCGGCATATCATCTACATACAGTATGAGATGAATTGTCTTCTTTGATTTTTCTTTTATGAACAAACATGGATCAGCTTCACTTTGTTTAAATCCATATGCCTTTAGAGTATTCTCTATTTCGTCATTCCAGCACTTGGCGGCTTGTTTAAGACCATATATAGCCTTTTTTAATTTATAGACTTTGTCTTTATTTTCTTCATCATAAAAGCCTTCTGGTTGATGCATGTATAACTCTTCATTATCTAGTTTACCATGTAGAAAGGATGTTTTAACATCTACTAGAAATACTTTGGCTTTATGATAAGCTGCCCAGGTCAGAAAAGCTCTAATGGTTGTATGTTTGACGACAGGAGAGAAGGTTTCATCATAATCAGTGCCTAGTTTTTGAGTGAAACCTTTGGCAATTAATCGTGCTTTGCATTGTATTTCTTCTCCATTTTCATCACGTTTTGTTTTGTAAATCCATTTACAGTCAATGGCGTGCTTATTCTTGGGTAAAGTGACAAGTTCAAATACATCATTTTCCTTTAAAGAGTTAAATTCTTCCTTCATAGCTTGAAACCATTTCTGTTGATCTTTTATTGGTAATTTTAAAATATCTTTAAAAGTTTCAGGGTCTTCATTTTTGGAACAACTGTCTTCAGTTTCGTAAGAATATCTTTCTGGTGGAATTCCTTTAGTCTCTCTGTTAGATACTCTTCTCTGGGAATTATTTTCACTTTCTCCTATTGTTGGTTATTGATTTTTCATCAGATTGTATTTCTTCTGCAGTATTTTCTATTGGCATAGCTTCACAATCATTATCAAGATTTTCTGCTGAAAAATTGAAATGCATTAAGTCTGATGTTCACTCTTCAAGATTTTCTTGAAAGACATTCTCAAAGTTCAAATTTTCAAAAAACTTCACGGTTCTGCATATCACTATTTTTCTACGGCCTGTGTAAATTCGGTATCCCCTGCTTCTTAAATCCTAACCAACAAAGACCCCTTCAGTGGCTTTTTCGTCAAATTTTTGTCTCTTCTGTTTATGAACATACACATATGCTTTGCATCCAAATACTTTAAGGTGACTCAAATTTGGTTTATGCCCATTCCACAGTTCATATGATGTCTTTTCAGTTGATTTTGTGGGTAGTCTATTTTGTAAGTAGGCTGCTGTAGCTATGGGTTCTGCCCGGAATGTTTTTGGCAGTTTAGCGTTTATAAGCATGGCTTTACTCATTTCAATAAGTGAGCGATTCTTACTTTCTGCAACTCCATTTTGGGACGGCGAATATGGCGTCATTGTTTCATGATTTATTCCTAAGTTCTTAAGGTAGTCTCTGACAGATTCGTTGCAATATTCTGTTCCGTTGTCACTACGCAAGGATTTAATCTTCAATTTAAATTTGTTTGTTGTTGATGCAAGATACTCTTTAAATTTATCAAATACTTCATCTTTAGAGGAAATAAAATATACTTGTGTCTAACGAGAGCAATCATCAATAAATGTAACGAAATGCATTTTTGATCCCATCCTTTTTGCTTCCGCAGGACCGCATACGTCGCTGTATATCAAATCAAGTGGTATTCTACTTCTGTATTGCGTTTCTTTTGGAAATGATTTTTCTGTTAGCTTAGCTTTTATGCAACTTGAACATTCCGTAGTATGAGAACAATTATTAACAGTAATACCTAAAGCAAAATCATCCTTTTTAATTTTCTTGATGGATTCCAAATTTCTATGGCCCAGCCTTTGGAGCCATTTTAGAATGCAGTTGACATTAGAACAAACGGGTAATATTTCAAAAGCACTATATACCTTTCCATTTGTAGATATTATTTTTAATCTATATAACCCCTCATCAGCTTTTGCATCTGCAACTAAGATGTTGCCTTTTTTAATTAAACATATATCATCTTTAAATGTTACAACAAAACCTTTCTCAGTACAAGACTAGACAGATAATAAATTACTATCCAACTCGGGGACGTAAAGCAAATGATCTAACGTAACTCTATTTGTTTGACCATTAAGTGTTTCAATAATAAAGCACATATATCCTTTCCTTTTGCTGTTAATTTAGTTCCATTAGCAATTGTAATTGTATCTATTCGAATTCTTTAATTCTGAGTACAGTTCCAAAGAATTAGCTAAATGAATAGGTGCACCTGAATCAATAACATAAGACAAATTTTTGTTTTTATTTCCATTTTGTTGTGATTTCATAACAAAACTCGAAGAATTTGATTCTTTCCTTAATTCATGATAGTTTTGAGAATCTGGCAGATTTTCATTTTGACCAGCAGTAAAAGCAGAGAAATTGTTTGGTTTTTTAAACTGTTGACGTTGAATGAAATTTGATTCTGCCTTGTTAGGATTATTACCCTTTAAGTGAAAACAATCTTCACGGTTGTGATTATTCTTTTTGCAATGAGAACAAAATTTTTGTTTATTCAAATGCTTTGGTTTATCCCTATTACCCTTTAAAGCAATAGATTCAAATTTTGTTGAAATTTGTTTAGTTTCAACTCTTCAAAGATACTCATCAATTAATTTGTTTTGAACATATTTTAATGATAAATCTGTTTCATATTTACTTTCAATACCAGTTATAAAGGTACTATAAGAATTTGGTAAGGAACAGAGCAAAATAGCTATTAAATTATCATCTTGTATTACTTCACCTATACTTCTTAATTCTTCTGCCAATTCTAAGACAGAATTAATATGCTCCTGCATCTTTACACTTTCATTATATTTAATGGAATACAGCTTCCTAAGAAGATAAAGTTTATTTGTTAAATTTACTCTTTCATGAACAGATTTCAATTGATCATATCATATGTTTCTTTAGCACTTTTAGCATGTCTGACATGAACAATTTGTGAATCTGAGATATTTAAACAAATTAATGCCCTAGCATTTCTATCATTTTTTACCCAATTGTCATCATTTTCCTTTTTAGGTTCAAATACAACATCATACAGGCCTTCTTTGATTAACAATTGTTCTATTTTGAACTTCCACAATGAATAATTGTCATCAGTTAACTTATCAACATAATGATATTCTTTAAGACTAGACATTATGATATAGTAGTATTTGCTTATTTCACAGAAAATAAAACTTTTTATCTTATTAATACATCAGAACAACAATTATAAACTCAAATATAATGCTAATGATGAAATAAGAACAAAATAAAAATTTTTAGAACAATTTTTGAAGTTACTTTTGATTTCAGAAAAAACTGTTCTTAAATTTTCAAATCTTTGTTTAAAACATAAAATTTACATAATAAAATTTCAATAAGAAACTGGCAAAATAAACTTCAAAATAATTTCTTTTCTTATCAATACACAATACTTTTGATTTCAAAATAAGAACAATTCTTCGAATTTTCTTTTATATCATTCACTTGTGAAAAATTCAACATTCAGAAAATAATTATTTCTTTAAATTTAAATATTATATTTTTTTCTTTGATATTATTACATTTAAAATTGATATAATTTCAGTCTCATAATCGACTGTTGGAATGTTATTCCATATGGAAGGCATGAATACGAAATTCCTCAATAGTAAACAATAAAAAAGGTTAAAAGTTTTACCTTTATGTTTTGATGTATTATTCAGTAGAAATATATTCTTGTTAGGATGAACAAAAAACATTTATTTGAAGATTAAATACACTAGAATAATATGCTGCACACAATTACTGATAACACTTCACAATATAAAAAACAGATGAATATTCTTGAGACTATTTACAAAAAAACAAATATAAAAAAATACTTTGAATTATGTATTAAACTAGGGATGCACAACCTGTGGCCCGCCATGGGTTAACTTGTGGCCCGCGATCACAATTTATATAATTTCTTCGTTTTTTACACAATTTCGTCAATTTATAACTGGAAAAATTGCAATTTTTTGTCCATAAGTCGCAGGACAAATCGCGAATTTCGTCAATTTGCCCCGGGAAAAAATTACAAATTTCACCAGAGCCAATTAAGAATCGCAAATTTCGTTGATCGAGTTCTGAAAAATCGCGAAATTTATCGATGAGTCAAATTTCGTTTATCAACTGAGGAAAAATCTCGAGTTTTGTCAGTTTATCGCCAAGAAATATAGCGAATTTCTACAATTTGCCACTGAAAAAATTGCAAATTTCATCAGAGCCAGTTAAAAATCGTGAATTTCGTTCATCGGACGCGTTAAAAATCGCGAATTTTGTCGATTATGTAATCCTTGATTGCTTGCTGAAAATTTTGAAATTTTGTTTTGGGGGATAGGCAAAAGAGAGCGATATGTTCAACTGATCGAAATATCGAGGAGCGATATATAATAAAGATCTACTGTAGAGACATATATGTTGCTATTGCTGTATGTGTGTACATTACGGATGTTCAACCTGTGCGAGTTTTGTTAGTTGATTGTGAGAAAAAAGCGGAATTTTGTCAATTTGCCGCGGGAAAATTACAACTTTCTTTAGAATCAGTTAAGAATCGCAAATTTCGTTTATCTGGTGCGAAAAATTTCCGAATTTTGTTGATTGCGAGAGGAAAAATTGCGAATTTTGTAGATGAGGTACGGAAAAATTGCAAATTTTGTTGACCGGCTGCGGAAAAATCGTAAATTTTGTTGACAGACTGCGGAAAAATCGTGAGTTTCGTCAGTTTATCGCGAGGAAAAATGTCGAATTTCATCAATTTGTCGCGTAAAAATTACAAATTTCTTCAGAGTCAGTTAAGAATCGCGAATGTCGTTGACCTGACGCGGAAAAATTGTGAGTTTTGTCGAGGAGCTGCGGAAAAATTGCAAACTTTCTTGATCGGCTAGGGAAAAAGCGCGAGTTTCGCCAGCTTATTGCGGGAAAAATTACAAATTTCATCAGAGTCAGTTAACAATGACGAATTTTGTCAATCTGGCACAGTGAAATCGCGAATGTTGTCAATGAGGAACAAAAATTGCAAATTTCGTTGATCGACTGGGGAAAAATCACGATTCTGTCAATCTGCCGCGGAAAAAAATCACGAATTTTGACACTTGATAGAAAAAATTACAATTTTTGTCAATTGGTTGCAAAAATATTGCGAAATTTAACAATCGCTCGTGAAAAAAATCGTGAATTTCTCAAAAATTCGCGAATTTCGCGAATAACTCATGGAAAAAAATTATAAAATTTGTGTGCCGGTCCCAAAAATATCATGAAATAGAAATCCATTGGTCGGAGGAAATAATCTCAAATTTCATCGATTGTGCGCGTAAAAAAATTCGCGATTTTCGCCAATTTATTGCGCGAAAAAATTCGCAAATTACATCAATGTATAACAAGAAAAAATCACGTTTCGTCGATTGGTCATTGGAAAAAATTGCAAATATTGTCAATCTGTCACGTAAAATATCGCAAAATTCGCCAATCACTCATGAAAAAAATAGCGAATTTTCTCAATCGTTCATGGAAAAAACTTGCAAATTTCGAAGATTGATCGCAGAACAAATAAGTCGCGAATTAATTCAATCGGGGGCGGAAAAAATCGCAATTTTCGTTGATCCGTTGTGGAAAAAAAATCACGAAATTTGAAAATTTATCGCTGAAAAATATCGCGAATTGCGTCAATTTATCGCAGGTATCGCAAATTGGTTGTTTGAAAAGATTGCAAATTTTGTCAAAGGCAATGGAAAATTATCGCGAAATCTGTCAATCGGTCGTTGGTAAAAATCTCGAATTTCGTCAATCAGTCGCACTTGATTGACAAAAGATAAAAATACGGGTTTTGTTAATAGTCAGAAGAAAAAAATAGCATAATTAGTCCATCAAGCCTTATTATTTCAATCCTTTTATTTTAAATGAAGTTATTCTTCAATAATTTTTTTTTTTTTTATAATTTTCAATAACGTTCAATTATTTAGAAATTTTGTGTATTTTTTTTTCTTCAAGTTACCATTTGTCAAGAAGGAACCGCTAGTCTTCATAAAGTGTTGAATGGTTATTCATACAAATGCGAAGAAGCCCTACATTCCTTCATACAATTATTTATTTCCGTTTGTTTATTTTTATTATAGACAAAAAATAATTATTTATCAAGAATAAAGACTTATAACCCCCCCCCCTACTTCCCCGATATAGAATTTTCTGTGTGTTACTGATGTGGCTCTCGACAACCCAATCATTTTTGTAAGTGGCCCTTCTCTTAAAAAGGTTGTGCACCCCTATATTAAACTATAGTTTGTTGCAGTTTTTTAATGTGAAATATTATTCCTTTGAAATATTATTGGATTTTTAATCCAGCAGCATTTTGCTGAACATTGCTATGAGCCATGGAGGAACACAAAAAAGTTCTAAGTGTCTGTGCCAGTAAAACAACAAAGAGGATTGTCTGATGCTGCCATCTGGAGGAATGTTCTTGAAACAATAGAACAATTCTCTAACATAAATTCATTTGTATTCGTTGCAAAACAGACTG
Source organism: Maratus speciosus (assembly GCA_963932465.1). Classification (NCBI taxonomy): domain Eukaryota; kingdom Metazoa; phylum Arthropoda; class Arachnida; order Araneae; family Salticidae; genus Maratus; species Maratus speciosus. The sequence continues at coordinate 4,371,862 of OZ010787.1, forward strand.
CAATTCGTGAAGTTTTTTAACGTAACTCAGGATCTTCTATGCAGAGTGAGCTGAATGTTTGAATTACCCTATTTGAAGCTTCTAGAAATAGAATTCTGCTAAAACTTCATAGGTTACATTGAAAAATTTATTTCAATAAAGTGTATAATTTTTAAATTAATTTTCGGAATAATTATAAATTGCAACCTAGGAAGTTTTTTTTACAGAAATCGATTTCGAAAAGCTTCAAATATGCAAATTTAAAATGACATCTTTTTCCCGCAAAATTGTTTTTGAGTAATGCCTAAAAAACTACCTGCATGGCAATATATTTTTCAACGATTATAAATGAATGCAACACTATGAGTTTAAAACTTTAAAACTTCATAATTCCTAATCTAATCTACTTGCCCAAATTAATCCCGTTAGATATCCTACTGCAAAATTTTCCAGAAAAAGAAAAATATGTCAAAATTAGGTGTTAGTATTGAAAATGTCAAAGTTTGTTATAAATTTAGTATGAAGACGACTCTTTGAGCTTCTTTTTTAAACATAAATAAAAAAGACACAATTTTCAGTCCAGAATGGTTAATTCCGTATTTTCCTGTGACAGTTGTGAAGATTAATGTATGGGGGAAGAGCCTTATTTTGGCGGACTGTACATGTAAATATGCAGATGCTAATAAAAAAGAACATGTAAGAAAGAAAAAAAGTAAGAGACAGAGATAGAACATTTTCATTCACAAATACTAGAATAAGTAATTGCATTGCAATGTAACAATATAATTGCCAAAACGTTAGTTGTGGCTTACTGTGGATACCCGGAAAGTTTTTAGTTTCCGTCTGGCTGTTTGTTTTTTGTTTGTATGTCCCGTGATAACTGTCGAAAAAAGGCCTCCATTTAGATACATATTTGGTAGAGATGTTGATGAGATACCCGGAATTAGCTGTATAGTTTTTGGTTGGGTTCATTCGTTCGAAAAATATAAAACTTTTTCTTTTACTTCATAATGCTTTTCAACGGGAATTCAGACGATTTTGAAATTTTTGAAAATGGCGCAATGAGATAATTTATTTACATGTTAAATTATGAATGTTAAAATTTCCCAATTAAGATCTTACATTACTCCGATTAGTTTGAAATTTTGTCAATACATATGGGGCATTATCACATTCTTTTGACTTTTGGGGAAAAAAATCTGACAAAATTAAACTTGCTAAAATAACATTTTAATCTGATAGACGAATGCCTTAATGATTCAAAATAAAGAAAAAATGGTCAGCAGCGAATTTTTTTATTTAAATGAGGTTAAAGTTAAACTTGCGAGTTTAATTTTCATTACCATTTTACCCCTATCACTTTTTATTTTCTTCTAAATTTTTACTTATAATGAATTTGCTTAGTAGCCACAGGACATTCAAATAAGAAATAATAACAATGTAGTACTTTTAATACAGAATTTTTGTATAACATTGTCTTAAAGGGGTGTTAAAGAAGGGACGTTAAGGTAAAAAAAAGGGGGATGGTATTGAAAAAAGGGACGAAATGGTAAAAAAAGGGACGGTAAGGAAAATTACCACCTATTTTTAGGAAAAACATGTTAAGACTAAGTGATAGCCACAACGTTTATTGATTTTTAGAAACAGTTGTTAACATTGGATTAAATTAGTATTTTTTTTAATTTACCTCGAAAAGTGCAGGAAAAAACCTTGGGGACGGTGAGAGCCACGATGCTTGAAATTGATATTTAAATGCTGATTTAAATTCTACAGTAAATTTCCTGCCAAAGAATTTTAGGCATTATTTCTCTAGCATACTTTTGCATAAGAAAAAACTTGAAAAAAAAATTGTGCTGCATCTGAAATGATTTTCTGTATAATATTAGAAGACGGATGGTAAGGAATCTAAAACCCAGGGACAGAGTTTAAAAAATAATAACAACCTTAAAAATGTGTGCAAGTTAATTTTTAGCTACATATTTATATAAAACAATAGTTCCAGTTTCAAAAAAAAATTAGATCGAAATATTTTTAATGAAACAATTTTATCCAGACAGCTCCAGACTTAAAAATCCCTATCAGGGACACGGGACGGTATAGGAGTTTTCCAGGTGTTTGGACCCCCAACATCGTCCAAAACTTATTTATCTCGTTAATATTGTTGTGCAATCATGCAATGGGATGTTTCTCAGTATATGAAATTAAAAAAAAACACAAAAAAGTGTATTAAAATAAAAATTATTATTCAGGGACATGAAAGTCAAAAGATTGTGAGAATGCTCCATATGTCAGTAATACATATATCAGCAGTACATATGTCAGCAATACATTTGTACATCTGTTCGAATACTATAAAGTAATTAAAATTCATAAAGATGCAAATAAATGTAAATACATTGCTTAAATGTGAGTCAAACATAATAAAATCATTTAAAAACACATTAAAGTCCTTTTAAAAACCAAAACGTTTTCAACCGAAACTTACTCGGCCTTCATCAGTGAAAAACTAATTGCTGTTTTCTCTTTGCGTCTTCTAGCTTTGCTCAGAACAGACCATTCTACTTCAAGGGTGGTCTGGAATATAAGGTGGAATTGAAAATGTTATTCAAAATTTCACGAAACAAGTATAGATTTATGAATCATGTATTAATACTTTCCAGACTGCGTGGATATCATATGATAATATATCGTTAGAGACTGTTTTTTATTAGATATTATTTCTAGAGATTCTCTTATGATAGCTTCTTGGTGATTACTTGTACGGAAGATAATTTTGGATCTATTGAAACCTATTTTTATAGGCTGAGATTGCGCTAATATTGCTAAGGTAGTGTGGGTCTATTTAATTTCCAATCTGCTTCATGGTCTTTTATTCTTCCTCGTAATTTTCTTACTTTCATACCTATGTATATAAAATCTTTCTTATCTTTCTTGAAGGGTATAATATATATCACTGATCTATTCATGCCTTGGATTGGTTCTATTTTCGTATTTATCAAAACTTTTAAACAAAACTTGCGGTGATTTTTTCATTGAAACAGATTCGGATTTAATTCGATAACGACTTTTTTTAAATAATAATCCCCCCTTTTTTTCAACAAATATTATAAAAACGTTACATTTTTGAATTTGATATAAATCTGGTAAGGATATTTACGTTTGCATTATTTTATTACATGACATTTTATGCAACATCGGCAAAAAATTCCGATGTTTTGCAGTTGGCAGGTATGTCGGTTATTTATTACTACAGGATAAAATCTGGTGCACAACGATCTCGCTCATTGTAATAAAAAATAGTTTAAAACGCACTTATAAATATAATAGAATCTTGAAATAGCACAATTATTGGCAAAAGATACATAAATTTATTCCGACAACGGGATGTTCATGAGGACAGATCTCTCCTAAAGTTGAAGAGTGTAATTGCATGAAATCATGTTTAATATAATAGTACTTAAAAGTTAGATTTTCTGAATCTTTGGGAAAATCTGATATGAATATACGTATAATCTAAGATTATTAAATTGGGGACTGCAAGATGTTAAATATTGTGTAAGGCGCAATGAAAATTTAAACGTCTTGCAAAATTGGCGTTGAGGTCCCTGATCTGAAGATTTTCTAGTTAGCCCCCGATATGCTATTTCTTTCGGGAAACTATTAAATTGTCGTCGCTAAAAAATAACGTTCCGTTACATCAACCAGCCGTAAAATGAAGCAGATATATCATTGTAGGGTTAAATACTGATAATATCTACTACAGCTTTTTAAACTTCTGAACATTGCACGTTTTCAATTTTTACAGCGTCATATAGGATAAATAAGTACTTTTAAATGCGATTTGTTTGAAAACTGCATCTCAATTTATTTTTGAGGCATTAATTTTTTCTGTGGTTTTTAATAATATTTCTGTAATAGGGGCAATTGAAGTACGCCATTTCTGTAGAAAGTAAAGGAAAATAGTACATAACTATATATTTTTGTTGCCATATTCTCATAAAAACTAACAAAAAAATTTAATTAAAATTTGTGCTAGGCCAAGAATATCGTCTACCATAATAATGTATTTTAAAGTATATGTGTGTGACTTTTTTTCACCGAATTTACTTAATTCCTATCAAAAAGCTGAAAGAATGCAATTTTCCTAATCCGTGTGTAACAGCATTTTCCGAATTTTGAAAAAATATAAATAAATGATTTATGATAAAACATGGAGCTATTATAAACTATATTTAATTTTCAGTATCTATAGTAATTTTACAAACAAATGAAGGCTTATGAATCATTACATACCCGATTTTTGTGTCGAGTTTCTTGAATTTCGACATCGCTTTTTGCTGGGTTTGTGTATTATTCCGCAATAGCGGCGTACTAAGCACATATTTCTATAGATGTTGTTTAAGACTGGATCGTAAATGTGAAATACTTCAGCTGATGCAAATGACATAAAATAAAACAAAAGCGTGTATTAAAACTAAAATGTGTTTTGTACTATCTATATTTATATTTTTTTCATAAAGAGCGACACTAACTTCTGAAAAAGCAGAATTCCTGCTTTCTAGTATGTAATATTTCCTGAGTTTTGACAAAGGCAGCTGAGATTACTCTGAAATTTTTTTCATCTAGAGTTTTTTTTGTTAACTATAAAGCAGTAAAAGATCAGAAAGAGGGGAATTCGGAGTGAATGAAACACTTATTTGATATTAGCATAAATAGTAATATCCGCTAAGAAAAGTAATTAACCCTTTGCCCTCCAAGTTTTTTCATTCGTATTACCAGCAACTCGAAGCGATTTTAGTTACATCTTATTATTTTTTTAAATCTTTATGAATACAAATGTTATGATATATAAAAAAAAAACAAAATAATTATAAAATTATTACATTTTGTAATCGTCCAAAGTGTGATAACTCTCGAAGCAATTGCCAATATGCAATCTTGGCTTTTCTAGACAGGTATCACAAAATTATTTGCATTGTCTCCGTAGCGGAGCCTCGAGTTTGAAAACAAATTTTAAATGGCTCCGCTCCGGAGCCCTCGAGTGTAAAGGGTTAAATGTGAAATTTGTGGCCCTGGATCCTTGAAACACATCTCAATGAAGATGTTAAGGAGTTTTCATGCTTCAACTATTAATAGGATTTTTTTCCATATTTTATTCTAGAAGGCTCCAAAAAAGTAAAAATAAAGCTTATATTGTTCCAGTTCAAAGTGTATCTACAAAACGTAAAAAAACTAGCGTATTTGTCGCACCCCCTATAGTTTTAGAACCAAAGAAAGAGTGAAAATAAACAGGAAGCAGGCATTCTGCTTTTTCAGAATTTAATGTCGGTCTTCAGAATTTAATTATTATTACGAGGGGGAACCCGTCGAATTTCGACGAAAGAAAATGTTTAAGAAGGACCTGTTTCACCGCAACATTTTTTTTTTTTTAAATGAAAACTATTTCTTCTTTAAAAGGTTGGACTATAATCGACGAAAAACAAATGTATCCTAAAATATTTCATCTTTATTATGATCGAATCTATTGAAAGTATCCAGATTATATTTTTTTTTCTGTTGCAGTAGCCAAAAGAAACAAAGTAATCGGTGTAAATACAGTATAAAAGAGAAAATAATAAAAAATGGACATGCAATTTAATGACACTTAAATTAGGATTTCTAAAAGTACTTCTTATATGCATAAAATGTCGTGTTAATTTACGATGGAATGAATAATTTGTATTTTATATAACAAAGTAATTATGAAAATTTTGATATTCAGTTCCTTATCTTAATTTAATTTTAAGTACTTTGTATATGATCTGTTGTTTGCAGATTTGAACCAAAACTTTTTCTAACATATAAATAAATAGTTTCTCGTGAGGAAAAAATCATCGCAGTAAAGCATTGATTTATTTCTTTTCAAGCTGCTCCATTAACTCCCTCAGAAGAGTTACTTTCACATCTATCAAGTCAGATTTCTCAATGGCATCTAAATGCGGGTTAAATATACTACAACTTTCATGTAAGCACAATTCAAAAATGAGGATTACAATACACTATATCGCCAAAGGTGACCGGTCACTTGCGATTTTTGAGGTTTTGTTAAATATCTAGAAATATACATGAGGAATTAACCTGAAGGTGTGTAAACAGTATTGTATAAGTCATATATTTCCGCGAAGATTTTTTCTCGAAACCGATAGGGGGCCGTCAAAAAATTTAAAAAGAACGAATATCTTTTGGATACCTTATAATAACTAATGTAGCAAAAGCATTCAAACTCGAGATTATTAATAAGTGGCTTATTGTAATATACTGTGTTCATTTTTATGAGAATAGCATGTATACTCGTAGAGAAATCAAGGTTTTCATAAAAACAGTCCCAAATTTCGCCAAGTTTTTTTGCTTATAATTTACAGAGTTCTTAATATAAAAAAAAAGTTCTTTTCCGAAAATATGACGAACAACATTGCGTACAATACCCCGCAATCAGAATGAAAAAAATAATAATAATTGGATGAAAAATGAGCAGGTTTACTAAAAAATGTTTCACTGCGCATGCGCGAATGCAATCAAAATATAATGTGCATAATGTGTTAGCTAAGTATATAGAGCAACTTTTGTAAAAGTCTCAAAAACTTAGTTTGAAAAGTCTGATAATAATCGTTTATAGAATAAGCTGAAAATCCGTTGTTCCCAAAATGAAGAAAAAACATAAGGGGTTGTATCCATACATCCATTGATTAGTGCCAATTTAGCATACACAATATTGCACGTAATACTGTATTTGGATACAATCCCTCATCTTTTTGCTTCATTTTGGGAACAACGGATTTTGAGTTTATTCTATAAACGATTATTATCAGACATTTCAAACTATGTTTTTGAGATTTTTACAAAAGTTGCTCTATAAATTTATCTAACACATTATGCACATTATATTTTGATGGGGTTCGCGCATGCGCAGTGATACAGTTTTTAGTAAACCTGCTCATTTTTCACACAATTTTTATTATTTTTTCATTCTGATTGCGGGGTATCATGTACAATGTTGTTCGTCATATGTTCTGAAAAGAACTTTTTTTTTATATTAAGAATTTTGCAAATTATACGCAAAAAACTTGGCCAAATTTGGGACTGTTTTTATAAAAACCTTAATTTCTCTATACATGCTATCCTCATAAAAATGAACACAGTATATTACAATAAGCCACTTATTAATAATCTAGAGTTTAAACGCTTTTGCTCCATTAGTTTTTACAGGGTTATCGCAAAGATATTCGTTCTTTTTCAATTTTTTGACTGTCTCTTATGGGGTTTCGGAAAAAAATCTTCGAGGAAATGTATGACCTATACTATTCTGTTTACACACCTGGAATTTTAGGTTAATTCCTCATGTAGTTTTCTAGATATTTAACAAAACTTCAAAAATCGCAAGTGACCGGTCACCTTTGGCCATATAGTGTATATCTTGTAAACATGTTTTTTTTTTTTTTTATATTGCGTAGTACATTGCTTCAACACCCGTATTTACGATCTAATAACAGTTGATAAGTAAAATTGTTTTAATTATTTAAATAAAACTTGAAATTTAAAGTAAACTTGAACTATATTTTCTTGAGTAGTAAGTTTTTCAACTGATTGAAAATGTGAGCAAGCGGAGACTTGAAACGACAGCCTATGGCATCAATTGTCAATGCTCTTCCAAATGGTCTATTGGAACGACATCCAAGCAAACACAGTTCACTCAGACAACCATTTGGTTATGACATCTGTTCTGTTATTTGAAACAGTGTGAGTAGAGGAAATGGAGAGTTCTACTGCCACACGATCGAGGATCTGTGCAATGTGCAATCAGTGCGAAATCGATAATCATACTCATTTTTCTCTCAATCATAGCAATTATTAATATCATGTTGCTGTTCAGTTTAACACTTTGCTAGAATGGTGTATACATATATCAAGAATTAAGGTTAAAACGGTTTACTTTACAAACACTTGTTTATTTTTTGTCATTTTGTTGTTTTCTCTAAAATTTTCTTGAAAGATGTGTACACGAATAAGTTTTTAATAAGTATGCATGTTTTCCACGTTATTTAAAATATGTGTTAAAAATATACGTGTCTTAGTAAGTATATATGTCAGTAAGCATATATATCTCTATATATATATATGTTTGTACGGATAAAAACATATGTATATGTTTAAAAATTTATGTATTAGAATATTAATGTTTAATTAAAAGCACACATACATATTTACACGTATCTATATCCATAAAGTCAAATGCTTATATAAAGGTTCTTGTGTAAAATATATATGTATAAAGTTTACTAGATCAAAAATAATTACAAAAAGCTTTACAGATGTAATAATAATAATTAAAAAAAGTTTGACAAAGGTTTAACGAAGTGTTAAAAAAAAGTTTTAACAAAAAAAAAAAAAAAAAAAAAACTTAACAAAACAAAAAAAAAAAAGTTTTAACAAAACAAAAAAAAATGTTTAAAAAAAAAACTTAACAAAATTTTAAAAAGTAAAAAGTTTTAACAAAATTTAAAAAAAAGGTTTAAATATGTTTTAAAAAATGAAAGAATAAAAAAACTATACATCAAACAAAATTATTTACAATGAGCATAGCTATTTATATATATTGCATATATCTATGTGTGGTGTGGGGTGTATGTGTTTGAATATGCGTGTTACACATATCTAACAATGTGTTAGAAAGGTTTGTACAGATGTTATAAATAAGCACTCATATAAAAAATCGACATTTTTTTTTATTCAAACAAAGAAATTTACAGAAAGTATATTTACAGAAAGATATATTTACATAAAAACATTTTCTTGATAATTCTACATTATATTAACAATTTTCATCAGCGACATAATCTTAATTAATTTTATAATGTCCATAGGCAAAACTCGATATTCCATCATCTAGCAAGTAGCGCTTATCATCAAAAGGACTTAAGCTAATTTTATTCTGTGTTAATGTATATAGGTGACGGTTATCTTTAGCGATCCTTGTCTGCTTCTCCATGCTAGTTTTCACCTGTTGAAGACATTCTAAATAATATTGATGCTTGATTTTCAGTAGACACACACTTCGCCCGTTTCTTTTCTTCACTCGAAGATTTCGTGGGTAAATTTTGGATTTTAAACCGACAAACTCAAGGGCTATATCTCTATTAAGCTCATCCTTGAACTTGCCAATCACCATCTTATTGATATCTGAGTAGAGCGAATGATGTCTTTCTTAAATTTTCCATAGTTTTTCCAAAAACCGATTTGTTCATTAATTTAAAAAACTCTTTTTCAGAAGAGGATTTTGCTTCCTTTCTTTTCTGTGTATTAAAATTAATATAGCTCTGCAGCCAGGGAGCTACTTTGAATTGAATAGCTTTATGCACAACTATCAGTTTTAACCTAAGTTCCAAATAATATTTCAGATTTCGATAATGAGTGACATAATTCTGCTTATCTTGAAGATATGGGATAAGTTTGGGAGTGCCTTTAATTTTTTTATTTCCAAGCATCCTCTTCGCGGTAGGTGACAACATCTCTTCATTCACAGTCACACGTTCTGGAGCCAGCGGATATTCGTTATGAATTTTGTGAAGCTTCTTAGGACATTTAAGGTCCACCTCAAAAATATATCCAATTTCAGAATCCTCAGCTATAGAAAGAATCCACTCTTCTGTAATATGACTTGTTGCACACCATTCAAATCCTCCAAAGGGTAAAAATTGAGAATTAGTCCATCCATAAAGATTGTTCGCATCCTAATCCATGATGAAGCTGGATGCTTCATTTTTCCTAAAATCGGGCGTATTAGGGAAGTTCACTCTGGCATGTTTCTGACAAATCATACTAATTCCACCACGTATTCCATTTTCGATCATTAACAGCATGTAAATGTCTGTGAGTAACTCTAAAGGTGTATCGCTCATTTTCAAGGATACCTGCAACGCGAGCGAAGGTGCTGTATATAAATGACAAGGATCGATATCATGGTACTGTTGACACAGTTTACGAAAATTTTGGAAAACATCGGTGAGGAGTAAAATATCTGTTATTACATACAGATCATGATATTCACCCAGATTCTGAATATTAAAGGTTTTCCACACGTTCAAGGCATGTTGATAGTCTTCATCTTGAATATCTTTATCTGCGAGACTGTTATAAAATGCTGCAGGTGAGGGTAGTTCCTTTTCATCAAATGTTTCAAAAGAGGTGAATTAGTCGTAAGGGTAAACCCCTTTTCTTGTAAGCATATGCAAATTACTATTTTCAGGGACATTTTCTTCAAATATGGTGAATTGTTCGGGATTAAGGTTTCTAACAAGCTTTTCCAATGAAAAGGGTAAAAGCTGGAATGAATCTAAAGAGATCATCTGTATAGGTTTTGTCGGCTTTCTTAATTTAAAGGTTATATAATTTTCCATAGAGGAAGCAATCACATCAGTTTCATGATCTTTAAATTTACCAATCTTACTCATTAGATGATGCCCATCATAGTTTTTCAGATTATGGAATATAACAGGAATTGTCTTACATTGTTTGTAGTTTAGATTGCATCTGACATGGGCAGCTCCTCTGTATGCACCCGTCACGTGGTCATGGTCAAGAACACGTTTTCCCCTTAATGGTTGCTTACAAATAAAACAAAATTCCGCTTCTTGAAAGGCTTTTTCCTGTGCAGGTGAAAGCTTCATAGGTTCGATATTTAATAACTTTCGTCCTAATACATCTTTTATCTTCAGCATCTGTTAAAAAAAATGGTCTACACAGTCTTTGCCACGATAGACTTTCGCTTTCCACACACATCTCCCATTAGGTCCGACAATAGCATAAGCATACCCACATGGAAAATGATATGTTGTTTTTTCAGTATGGTGCAGTAGATGGTGCAGCAGGCGCAATAGGTATAAGAAGATTCTCAAAGTCAGCATACACAACATATGGTATAGGGTGCTGTAGATGGATCCCCGTAAAAAATAATATAGTGTCATCTTCTTTCGGCAAGTGTATCCTTAGCGCAGCATGTCGAGAACAATATTTGATATGCTTATCCAATAGGTCTTGACTTGAAAACTGATGCAAACACTGATAGCAGTAAAAAGCAACCCCATTATGATGTGTCAGATCCCCTAAAAGTCTCGAAAAGCTTCTAATTAAGCAATAATGTTGTTTTTCACCATCACTAACTAATAATAAGTTGATGACATCAAGATTTTGTTTCACAGATGTATACAGTGGACAAACTTCAGCATCTTCATATCCAAACTCATTAATCCGTAAATTGTTGAGCTGTTCGATAATAGGTACCTTCTGAAGAAATAAAATATATGTGTATATGTATAATTTCTTTGAAAACCATCCTCTAATTTGTTGCTTTTCTGATTTTAAATAAATTTACTGAACTTTTTTTGTAATAATGTATATTATATGTGGTCCGACTTAGGAAAATTAACTTCTGTGTATACTTAGAACAGAATAAACAACTTAGTATTTGTTCCTGTTTAATGCTGAAATTAACGCTTCAACAATAAATAAATTTAACATTCATGTAGTTAGACTATATGGTTAAATACTTTGACTGATGTCTGCACTATTGTATGGTATTAAAAATACACATCTGTCTTAAGAGAAAATAGTATACTGTCTTACACAATGAATTTAATGTGAATTATGCTTGAAAGGAAATGAGTGTGATTGGTTTAAACAATTCGAAATTCAATAATATGACATCTGTTTGTAATATTTTCTTTAAGTAGAATTCGATTTATATTTAAAAACGTATCAAAAACTTAATCAGTTAGCTCATTTTAATTGATTTTCATGGTTTAGTAGCCGTGTATATAATTTAAAATTATTTATCATGAAATTTAATATAGGATCGTAATATAACACACAGAATTTACTGATATATTGAAATTATTATATGTATTTTTTTAAATGTAGATGGCCTGTTAGTTGAATTTTATATTATTTAATTTTTTCTGTTTAGTATAGTTATATATATATATGTATATATTATATATGCATATATATACATATATATATATATATATATATATATATATATATATATATATATATATATATATATATGTATATATTATATATATACATACATATATATATGTGTGTGTATAAAATTTTTAGAAAGTTCCGTTAATATTTTTAATGTAAAATTTATTTTATTATAAAATCACATCAAAAATTTTAATTATATCAGTTAGATAGTTCGATTTAATTAATTTTCATGTCTTGGTAGTTTAAGTATGTAATTTAAAATTACTGTTTATCGTTAAACTAAAAAATTGCCGTAATTATATTTTTCTGAATTTAGAGTTATTCAGTTTAGAATAATTACATATAGATTCAAAATTATTATTATATGTCGAACAGTAATATTTTTATGAAACTGTATATTGATTTATTTGGATAAAATAACACAAAATTTACTAACATAATAAAATAATCATATGTATTTTTTAAATTTTGAATTGTTAGTCGGATTTTATATTATTGGTTAGTTGTATTTTCATATCTTTTTATTTAGTATACTTGTATGTATACAGTTTTTAGAAGTTTTCACTTGAATTGGAAATATATAATTCAATGTATAAAACGTATGTTATTGATATGCAAGGAAATCATGACTCTATGTGTGAAAGTTTTGAAAAATACATTGAGAAACATCTCTACAGTACAACTATTTCTGTTTGGATAAAACATTTTTAATCGTTAATTTCTAAAATCAACAATAAAAGTCACTAAGTTTTAGAATTTGGTAAAGGCTTTTTAATAATATCAATTGCATATAAGTATATAATAATGTTAATTGTATATAAGCATTTGAAAGTTAAATTTAATTTCATCAAGAATAAATTGTAAGTCTTCGGGTTTAATGATCTCTTAGAGTGTTATTAATATGGAAAAAATACTCTTGCGATTTGATGATTTTATTCTTTCGTTTACTCGCCTGATGAAATATTTCGTTGTGATTTGATGATTTTGATCTTTTATTTTCTCGCTAAGTAGAATATTTCATCACCAGATTGGGATCGGCGGGGCGGTGTAAGTTCTGGATATAAATAGGAGGCGGTAAATTGGACTTTCATCATTTGATGATAAATTTTGGTAGTGATAAGACGTGTCTTTAATTGCTCTTGCTTTTACCTAAGTGATTTGTTTAGTTTGAAAAGACTGTTTTTTTTAAGTGTTAAAGTTTGTTTTTCCCTTATTAATCTATTATGGATACTGTTATGTCTTTGGATGAAGCCATGCCTTTGGAAAGTTCTGCGTCTGTGAAGAAGAATTTTACTTGTCTTAGTTGTAATAAGACATTTTCAACTATTTTTAACCTGAATCAGCATTTGAAGATACATTCCGGTGAAAAGATTTTCACATGTGAAGTTTGCCGGAAGACTTTTAGCCGCAGATCTGTTTTGAGAAGACATTCTAAGACTCATATTAATGATGAAGCAACAACTTTTAAGGGAGACCAGCATTCTCAAGCTTTTTCACCGAAGAACAATCCTTCCTTGAATTCTCTGAATGTCGATATAACATCTGATCAACATATGAAGATACACTTTAATGGCAAGGTGTACACGTGTGATTTGTGTCAGAAGTCATTTAGATTTAGATCTAACTTGCAAAGACATTTGAAAGCACATAATGAGCGATCAACATTCAAGTGTGATAAATGTGATCAAGTTTTCACTCGAAAGGATAATTTGATGCAACATATAAGATCACATGAAAGTTCGAAATTTATATGTCCAGAATGTGATAAAAAATTTTTTGGACGAAATTTTGAGCTGAGACAACATATACGCACCCAACACTCCCGTGTACCTCTTGTGTGTCTGAAACGGAAAAGGATTTCATCTAATGTAAAGTCTAAAAAACTGAAGCAGAATCAATCCGATGTACTTAAAGTGTTTAAAACTATCATGCTTTATCCTTATGAACGTGAAGAAAGTGATTTAACTGTGTTTCATTCCCACTTACAAGCTGAAATTCAAGAACGTTTAACAGAGGAAGTTCAAACTAAAGGTGCCATTTAATGGTATATGGTGGGGAAAATAGTCCTTGAACGTATGACTGATAACGAGGAGAAGAAAAAGATTCAATCCTATTTTCGATATCAATGTTTTACAGAACTTACTGAAGAAACTATTATGCAACACATTGAAGAAGGATTCTCCAAAATATTAAAATCCTTTGAAGAATTTGTGCAAAGAGGTTCCGGGTAGAAGCTTAGAAACATTCAGCATTTAGAACTCAAGATTGCTAAATATCATCCTCTGGCTGCAAGTTCATACATTGCTTTACCTAAGAAACTGTATGATAAAAAAGCAGTGTTGAATATTAAAATGAAGATAACAAGTGTTTGGTGTGGTGTCTTTTGTCATTTAAGCTAAACTCACATTATTCAAAAAATCCTGAACGTGTTTCACATTATATCCCTTATGAGAGGGATATCAAGCTTGGTAATGTTGAATGCCCTGTTTCTCTTCAGAAGGTACCTATTATCGAACAGCTCAACAATTTACGGATTAATGTGTTTGGATATGAAGATGATGAAGTATGTCCACTGTATACATTTGAGAAACGAAATCTTGATGTCATCAACTTATTATTAGTTAGTGATGATGAAAAGCAATATTATTGCTTAATTAGAAGCTTTTCAAGACTTTTAGGGGATCTGACACATCATAATGGGGTTGCTTTTTATTGCTATCGATGTTTGCATCGGTTTTCAAGTCAAGACCTATTGGATAAGCATATCAAATATTGTTCTCGACATGCTGCACAAAGGATACACTTGCCGAAAGAAGATGACAATATATTATCTTTTACGGGGATCCATCTACAGCACCCTATACGATATGTTGTGTATGCTGATTTTGAGAGTCTTTTTATACCTATTGCGCCTGCTGCACCCTCTACCACACCATCCTATACTGAAAAAACAACTTTTTATTTTCCATGTGGGTATGCTTATGTTATTATCGGACCTAATGGGAGATGTGTGTGGAAAGCGAAAGTTTATCGCGGCAAAGACTGTGTAGACCATTTTTTTAAACAGATGCTGAAAATAAAAGATGTATTAGGACGAAAGTTATAAAATATCGAACCTATGAAGATTTCACCTGCACAAGAAAAAGCTTTTCAAGAAGCGGAATTTTGTTTTATTTGTAAGCAACCATTATGTGGAAAACGTGTTCGTGTCCTTGATCACGTGACGGGTGCATACAGAGGAACTGCTCATGTCAGATGCAATCTAAACTACAAAATATTTTAGACAATTCCTGTTATATTTCATAATCTGAAAACTATGATGGGCATCATCTAATGAGTAAGATTGGTAAATTTAAAGATCATGAAATTGATGTGATTGCTTCCTCTGTGGAAAATTATATAACCTTTAAATTAAGAAAGACGACAAATCCTATACAGATGATCTTTTTAGATTCATTCCAGTTTTTACCCTTTTTATTGGAAAAGCTTGTTAGAAACCTTAATCCCGAGCAATTTATCATACTTGAAGAAAATTTCCCTGAAAATAGTAATTTGCATATCCTTACAAGAAAAGGGGTATACCCTTACGACTAATTCACACCTTTTGAAAAATTTGATGAATAGGAACTACCCCCACCTGCAGCATTTTATAACAGTCTCGCAGATGAAGATATTCAAGATGAAGACTATCAACATGCCTTGAACGTGTGGAAAACCTTTAATATTCATAATCTGGGTGAATATCATGATCTGTATGTAAAAACAGATATTTTACTCCTTCCCGATGTTTTCCAAAATTTTCGTAAACTGTGTCAACAGTACTATGATATCGATCCTTGTCATTTATATACAGCACCTTCGCTCGCGTTGCAGGTATCCTTGAAAATGAGCGATACACCTTTAGAGTTACTCACAGACATTGACATGCTGTTAATGATCGAAAATGGAATACGTGGTGGAATTAGTATGATTTGTCATAGACATGCCAGAGTGAACTTCCCTAATACGCCCGATTTTAGGGAAAATGAAGCACGCAGCTTCATCATGGATTGGTATGCAAACAATCTTTATGGATACACTAATTCTCAATTTTTACCCTTTGGAGGATTTGAATGGTGTGCAACAAGTCATATTACAGAAGAGTGGATTCTTTCTATAGCTGAGGATTCTGAAATTGGATATATTTTTGAGGTGGACCTTAAATATCATAAGAAGCTTCACAAAATTCATAACGAATATCCGCTGGCTCCAGAACGTGTGACTGTGAATGAAGAGATGTTGTCACAATGCCCCGAAGAGGATGCTTGGAAATAAAAAAATTAAAGGCACTCTCAAACTTATCACAAATCTTCAAGATAAGCAGAATTATGTCACTCATTATCGAAATCTGATATATTATTTGCAACTTGGATTAAAATTTATAGCTGTGCATAAAGCTATTCAATTCAAACAAGCAGCCTGGCTGCAGAGCTATACTAATTTTTATACAGAGAAAAGAAAGGAAGGAAAATCCTCTTCTGAAAAAGAGTTTTTTAAATTAATGAACAAATCGGTTTTTGGAAAAGCTATGGAAAATTTAAGAAAGACATCATTCGCTCTACTCAGATATCAATAAGAACGTAATTGGCGAGTTCAAGGATGAACTTAATGGAGGTTTAGCCCTTCAGTTTTTGGTTTAAAATCCAAAATGTACTCCCCGAAATCTTCGAGTGAAGAAAAGAAGTGGGCGAAGGGTGTGTCTACACATGTTGTTTGACTGATAATCAAGCATCTAGATTATTTAGAATGTCTGAAACAGGTGAAAACTAGCATGGAGAAGCAGACAAGGATCGCTCAAGATAACCATCCCCTATATACATTAACACAGAATAAAATTAGCTTAAGTCCTTTTGATGATAAGCGCTACTTGCTAGATGATGGAATATCGAGTTTTGCCTATGGACATTATAAAATTAATCAAGATTATATCGCAGATGAAAATTGTTAATATAATGTAGAATTATCAAGAAAATGTTTTTATGTAAATATATCTTTCTGTAAATATACTTTCTGTAAATTTCTTTGTTTTAATAAAAAAATAATGTTGATTTTTTATATGAGTGCTTATTTATAACATCTATACAAACCTTTCTAACACATTGTTAGATATGTGTAACACGCGTATTCAAACAGATACACCCCGCACCCACACATAGATATATGCAATATATATAAATAGCTATGCTCATTGTAAATAATTTTGTTTAATATATAGTTTTTTAATCTTTCAGATTTTTTTTTAATAATATTTAAAACTTTTTTTTTCTTTTTAATTTTGTTAAAACTTTTTACTTTTTAAATTTTGTTAAGTTTTTTAAACTTTTTTGTTGTTTTGTTGAAACTTTTTTTTGTTTTGTTAAGTTTTTTTTTTAATTTTTTTAACAACTTTATGGATATAGATACGTGTAAACTTGGATGTGTCCTTTTAATTTAACGTTTATATCCTAATACATAAATTTTTAAACATATACATATGTTTCGATTCGTACAAACACATATATAGAGAGAGATATATACGCTTACTGACATATATACTTACTAAGACACGTATATTTTTTAACACTTATTTTAAATAACGTGGAAAACATGTATACTTATTAAAAACTTATTCGGGTACACATCTTTCAAGAAAATTTTAGAGAAAACAACAAAATGACAAAAAATAAACAAGTGTTTTTAAACTAAACCGTTTTAACCTTAATTCTTGATATATGTATACACCATTCTAGCTAAGTGTTAAATTGAACAGCAACATGGTATTAATAATTGCTATGATTGAGAGAAAGATGAGTATGATTATCGATTTCGCACGGATTGCACATTGAACAGATCCTCGATCGTGTGGCAGTAGAACTCTCCATTTCCTACTACTAGTGTGCCAGAATAAACCGCAGGTGAATTCCAATAAACGGTGGGTACCTAATTCCACATTTTATAATTTCTAACTGATATATTGAAGCATATATGATCATAACTGATACTGAAGCATAGTATGACATAAAATGGAGGTTTCTCTACATGCTTGAAATTTCAATTTTCATTAACAGCCATAGGAATGGAAATACTGTATCAAAAATAATTTATGATTAACAGTGAATAATACGTAACCGTTTGACGTAATTTATTAATTGTCTTTATGTTCCTTAATGAGAAGAAAAATTATGAAAAATTTTCAGACGAAAATAGAATATTTCTATTATTTTTTTTTAACATGAAGGAAAGCTCTTAAAATTTTAAAATTATTTGACACTATAGATAAAAGTATACATCATGGAAGACGGTAGTATTCCGAGTGACGCAGCCTTAAGCCTAAAATCGTATCGTAGAACTCGTAGATGGCGGAACTCATATATACGGTTAACTCGACATCAAAGAAAACGCGAAAACCCGCCTTTTAATAACTCAGTAGATATAGGCCCTATTGTTCTGATTTTTTTAGAACAATCTTATACCTGCAGTCTAATTCTATTCTGAAATTTTTACATTTCTACGTGCAGTATATTTTGAGATCTAAATAGCCATTTTTAAAGCGAACGCGATGGAATGGTATTTAAGAAGTCCCTAATGACAAAATCTGAAAAACGGTACTAACGATTTTCTTTAAATTGATATATAATATTAATCTGATTAAAATGAGTTGAATAAGACATACCTTTTATCTGGGAAACTCATTTTATTTTTGACATTTTCGTTTCCGTTAATGCCCAGTCAACCATTAATCTCTGGTAATTTTCTCGTCTGTGATTAGTGAGTGCGAGACTAACATTAGCCTCGTAGTAAGTAGGTTTGATGTCATCACATCGCGCCAATGAGCGCGAAGGACTGTGACTTTCAGTAAATAGATAATCCATGTTTATTTGTGTAGCGAGCAGAAATTACGCTATAATGATGGATTTAGTGTTTTAAGTCGTCGTTTCCTTTTGGATTTGAAGTTAATTATTTTACATTTCCTTATTTACATTTGGTTATTCCTGAGTGCGAGGTGCTGTCACTTTCAATTGATAGATAATCTATATTTACTTGTGTACTTCTTGAGAGCAGATGGATTTGAAATTAATTATTTACATTTCTTTATTTACATTTGGTTATTCCTAATACGCAGAAATTTTGTCAGTCTTGGCTTGGATGAACTTCTTGCACCATGATAATATATTAGCATAACTTGACCAGGTTGAAAGCTTAATCCAATTTGCTATGCTGTCAGATTTACATATGTCTCAGCAGGGCTGTACGAAGGGTGCAGTCACCCTAGACGCGGAGGGGGCGCCAAATTTATACTACAAACCTCGTCTTTTTCTTCATTTAAAAAAAAGTATATTTACATATTGTTAATTTTTTTTCTCAGTGAAAGTACAAACATCTTTCGTTTCAAAGTTATTGCATTCTCCTTTACCTCATACCGACAGGTGCGGGTGTAATAATAATAATGTAAATAGTTTTTTGCGTCATTGTATCCAAACTAAGTTAAATGTATGCAAATGGATAATATGACGAAAAAAACTATTTAAATAAATTTTACTTTTGATTTTTGGATAGCGTGGCACAAAAGATAAATCAATTTATTTAAATGAATACATTTCAGTGCATTATATAGATTCAGCAAAAGTAATATATTCAACAGTGCATTGGAAAATGAAAAGTATTGTTTAGATGTGTAAATGTATTTAGCCAAAAGAAAATTTAAATTGAATTTTAAAACTAATCGTTTTAAGCAATATCAAGGCGTCACTTAAATTTTGATATCATATCTTTTAAAACTCATATTTTGAATTTATGAGAGATATGAATGATAATGCATCAATGAATAAACTTTTATGCATCTTTTTAAATTGAACATAATTTTTTCACATGCAATTATAAAAAAATAAAATGATGAAATAAATATATATAGATATTATAATTAATAGCATAGTGTCACTAAAAATTTGATATCATTATTTTTAAGTTCCATATTTAAAATTCTTAGAGCATAAGATAAAGCGCTGCGTCACAAACTTTTAACCCGTTAAGGGTTTTTGTATTGATTTTAAATACAAAAACTTTCATTTTTGCCTTCTTATTCCTTAATTATAAACAAATAAACAATGAAAAATTTTGAGGCGAAAACACAATATTCCTATTATTTGTTTGAACATAAAGGAAAGCTTTTAAAATTAAAAAAAAAATTGACATTGTAGGTAAAAGTGTATAATGTAAATTCATAAACTTTCATTCTTGCATTCAATATATTTTTGCCTACTCTAGATTGAAATATCCTTGAGCTAGAACATTTTAAAGTACAGTAGAATTGAAAAAAATAACTATATTGTAATCCTGAATCCATATAGATGGCAGCACTATTTTTTTCTGAAATCCAGTGGAAGATTGTGAAAGACGCTCAAATTTAAACCCTTTCTGGCGCGGTGTCCTTAAAAAAGAACACTTAATTTTAATTCCAAAACTGACAAAGGGCACCAAGAATATTTAACTAAAATTTTCCTATTATAATGTACATGAAAATAAACAAGTTCATATTTTCGAATAAATTCGTTTTTAAATTGCGGTGTCAGTCCATTGTTTCATCAGTTTATAATCAGAACTTTGATTATACTCTTCTGTGATTGGCTGTTGTCTTCTGCGTTCCTATTGGCTGTTTCTTCAGCTTGTTTCCTTTCTCTTAGCTCTCATTTCAGTCTTGCTGCTACTTTCATAGTAGAAGCCCGTCTTCTTTGCGCCTGACGAATAAAGACTCAGATCTTTCGAAAGAACAAGCTCATGTAAGTTTTTAGAAGATCTTTTAGATCGCAAGAATGATTTGTTTGTAAATTTGCATGGTATCTGGGAACAACCGAGAATTCTCGGCGTGAAGTATGGCGTCTGGTATGGGAATACTACGTGAAAAAAAATTGGAAAAGCATGACTAAAAACTGCTAATTTATAACACGTGATAAGACTACATTGTGTTCCTAATCATGCCAGTAAGACAAAGAGGGGTACGCCATAAGGCCTTGAAGCAATCATTGGTTCACTGTATTGCCACATGAAGCAAAGTCTCCTCATGTGTTTCAAATTCAGTAAATAATCGTGCTCGCGAGTTTCGATTTAAGCTGTTGCGTTAATCTATGTCATTTATGATCTATAATTATCTTTGTGACAGATATTTTTTACGAGCATCATAACGGTAAAGGATATCACTGTGCTGAATTTAATGGTCATCGACTGAATACCTTAGGAGGGGTACCTAGCGTCAAAAAGAAACCTTTGGTGTGAACGTATGTATAATAAACTGATACAGAGTGTACGAGCTTCGGTAAGTTTTATTTTCACTCATTTCAAATAGATTCATTGCTATAATGACTACAAATGAACAGTTAAACACAGTAATCTAAAATGAATATAATTTTAAAAGCGCTCTGCTTTTGTGTAGAAAGTAAAGTCGTCATATTATTGATATTATTAAATTATTCATTATATTATTAAATAATAAAGACAGTGTTCATTGCGCAATAAATTTCTAAATCGTGCGTTTATTATATTACTTCTAATTGTCATTATAAACCCGATTCTGGATAACGAGACTACTTAATTGAAGAATTATTTCTGTCATTAACAATTGTGGAGTTACTCGTAGAGATGTGTCATTTGTTGAGGAACGACTCCAAAGGAACGATTCCGACAGTGAAACTGAAGGAACGATTCCATTCTGTAAAAAGGAATCGATCCTTTTCGGATTCGGTCCTTTTTGGAATGACTCCTCGGATTCGTTCCTTTTTGGAACGGTTCCTCGGATTCGGTCCTTTTTGGAACGGTTCCTCGGATTCGGTCCTTTTTGGAACGGTTCCTCGGATTATGTCCTTTTTGGAACGGCTCCTCGGAATCGGTCCTTTTTGGAACGATTCCGAAAAGGAACGACTCCACGGAATCGGTCCTTTTCGGAACGATTCCTCGGAATCGGTTCAAAATGTACCGACTAGGAAAAGGAGCGATTGCACGGAGTCGTTCCGAAAAGGACCGATTCCTCGGAGTCGGTCCATTTCGGAATCGTTCCAAAAAGGACCGAATCCGAGGAACCGTTCCAAAAAGGACCGAATCCGAGGAACCGTTCCGAAAAGGACCGATTCCTCGGGAATCGGTGCTTTTCTTGTAGACTGGCCAGTTTTAATAAATTAAAATACGCTATTTTATTTCAAAATAACAGATTTTGATTCTATTAAAGCTGACTTTATTGCCAAAATATCCTTCTAATGTGTGTGCCACTCCCCCCCCCCCTCCTCAAAAAAAAAGAAAAGTAAAGAAAGAAAGAAAAAAGAAATTGAAGTGCGGGGCGGAGTAGGGCGTTTAATAAACATTACTATTTCATCTTCTTGTGCTAAATTAATCTGAAAGAAATAATTAAAAAAAATATTTTATACGAATTGGATTTTTTACACCTGAGAGAAAAAGTGCCCAAGATGGGATTCGAACCCAGAAACTTTACGTGCTTTACCAATTGAGTACCTGGACCCCGAGGGTAATGGAACACCATGTGTACTTTAATACACTAATACATTTTCTAATTGGTAAATGTATCATACGAAATGAATTTTTTCTAAATGAATTCTTAACCCTAGATCTACCGGGAATTTTATTCAAGTTTTAATAAAACGTTCTACACCAGAATTTTTATTTAAAACTATTTAACTTATTTATTTACCTTATTTTTGTCTGGTTTATATACTTAGTTTATTTTAAAGAAATTTCTGGTTTGAATGAATATTTTGTATGTACCTGTCGGGTCCAATGGACCCGTCTGGTAGACGGAGGGTTAAGGCTGTTCTCAAATCCAAAATGATAAATTTGTGACAAAAGTTTTAATTTATTTTTATTCGGAAATGCATGAAACGAACAGGTGTTGTTGTTCAGAAACTATGTAATCGAGCTGTTTTTTCCGTTTTTTTGCAAACGCAATAGGCCTTTCAGAAAATAGTGTCAAAGTGGGCGTTTTGAACCGAATTTCCGCGCGAAAGAGGCATAATTTCTCAAAAATGGGTGAAAAACATGTTTGTCACGTGATCAAAATCGATTATAACTCAATAGGTAATTTACTGATCAAAAGATGGAAAACACAGTTCGATTCCAAATCGCTTCCATGGTCAAACATTCCAATTTTATATCTTTCCGTTAAAAAATGAATTTGTAAATGTGTCAAAACTTTTTACGCTTGTTGAGCAGATCACTTAAGAACAGCCTTAAGAAAAACAAAGAAAATGCTTGTTTAATTACTAGTGAAAAATTTTTTTTAAATCTGACTAGAAACAGTTTTGAATAATGTAAGAAATATATCACTAGGCCATAAAAATTGCATTTTAATAGGATAATAATAACTGATTTTCAATTATTTTAATAATTGTAGAGTTACGCACTTTCATGCATATTTCACTATTTCATGTTTTTTCCTCAAACATAATTTCAATTTGAGAATCCTCATTGTCAAAATAAATATATGACCAGCTACGAGCGCTCGAGTACCACTTTATTTCCACAGTTTGGCGTCTTGTTTTTCTCTCCTGAAGAAGATGATTAAATTTCGAAACTTTCTAAGATTGTTGTTTTAATCAACTTACATTGAAGTTTATTACATAGAGTAAAATCTGTTAGAACAGGGAATTTTTGTAAAACGTTTCTTTCTTTCTTAAGATAATGAATATTTCAAAAAGCATAATGTCTAATAATAATAATAAGATAACAGTAACAGTGGTGGGTGGGATTGAAATAATTTAACCGCGGTTCGCTCTCTTAATGGCCGTTTTGAGTATAAAAACGGGAAAGAAAAATCACGTGCTACATATAGATTATCGGACTTTCTCCAACACTGCGACATATATAAAGCTGCATATTTTATGCTTGTTTCGGTTTAATAGATTTATGTTAACCCTCCGCCTACCAGAGGGGTTCAATGGCCCCGACAGGTACATTTATAATGATATTTCTAATTTATTTTTAAAACTGAAATTTCTGTAAATATGGGTTTTTTCTGGGATGTTCAATTCTTTTGAGTAGAACATTCCAGAAAAAGTCACATATTTACAAAATTTTCATTTTTTAAAATGTGAAAAATCAATTTGAATGTATCTATCGGGTCCTGTTGCACCGGTCTGGTATGCGGAAGGTTAATATTGCATTTAAAATTTTTACAATATACGAATTTAATTATTGGTTTCCAAAGAATGCACGTTGTGATTTTGTACAGTTTTTTCAATTGTTATTTTACTTCTATTTCTTGCTAAATAATTAGAATTTAAATAACTGTGACTTTGTTTTAATTCAACGTAAAATGAAAGCAAAAAAAATCGTTTATCGTAATAATTTCTTATAATAATTCAGATTTCTTGATCGTTATTGATACTCGTAAATCCCGAGTTCAATGCCATGATTAATGCCTGTTACTGTGGTGATGGATAATACATATCTGAGTTTAATTTCGAGCAAATCAAGGCTCCCTTCATGCTAAACTAAATTTAATCTTTCAAGCCTAATGCCAAATTTCCGTTTTTATTGAGGTAAAACTTACTGCAAATACGATACTAAATTTTATGTATTTTCCTTTCTTATTGTTATTCTTTTCCCTTAGAAGATTTATTTATTTATTTTCTTTTTTTTTTCTTAAATTACATAAAGTTTTCTGAAAAGTTCGAATTTAACAAAATGTTTTATCTATTTTAAATAGTTTTGACAATAAAAAGTTTAACTCCGAATAAAAAATAGTTAAATTCTCAAAAAATTAAGGTTGGTATTATCTATAATACGTTTACAACAGATATCTTTCATTCAACGGCCGAAACATCGTCAAAAGGATAGTTCTTTATATAGTACTACACTCTGTAATAATAATGGACATACTTTTAATTTGCTTAATTTAATTAAACCAATAAACCGTTTTTCAGTTAAAATGTTAGCAAATTTCAAATTTAAAGAAATAGAACTTTGAAGTTTAGTGAATCACTATATCTTTTGGCGGAGATAATATGTACTATATATGAATAAAATCATATATATTACTATATATATATATATATATATATTATAATATTAATGCATATAATATTATCTTATAAATATCACTAGCCATAGCCATGCTGCTAATGAATCTGTTTACAAATCATCTGAAGGAACTTCTACCCTTTCGTGTAACACAAGTGTTCCATGACTTCATGAGTTATGAAGCTCCAAAGATCCCAATCCAAACAAACATATTAGCATTGCAATTCACTCACACCGAACTGAGGTTCTGTATCATATAAGTGAAGAGAGGGTGACGGCGGATGAGGGTGTGAAATTAGAGAAATTCCGGTAGGTTCTTGTGAAATTGGAGATTCAAAAAGAGTTGTAAGTTTATTGAAATTCTACGTAGTTAACAGCAGTTCACAAATAGCGATGTTAGGGTAAAAGACAAGACATACATCAGTCACTCAGGAAAGAAAGTGTGCAAAAACGTGCTTTACTTTTTAACTCTTTCCAATAAAGTTAGTGTTTATGAATGCGGTTTGTCTGTCCGTCAGACCGTCTGTTCACGCTCTAAGGCAAGTCACACACTAAGGCGACACATAAGACATGTCGCTTGAATTCGCTAGAAAAACTGGTTTAAAACAAGTTTGCAACTACTTCGTTCTTTGTTTCGACCGGTTTTTGCACTTCATGTTGCGCTTTGTGTCGTTGTGTGGTCTCAGTGTGTAATATACCTAACTCCCGTAAATATACTCGGATTCCCATGCAATTGATATATGTTAATGATGTTTACCATGGGATGTTTGGTATTCAATATGAAGAGTGTAGCATTAATAGTTTATTTACAGGGGCACTCAAAAGTATTTCGTTACATTATGGTCAACGGGAAAAAATCGTTTGCAGCGCATTTTAATGACATTAAGCTATTTCAAATGCATTAAAATTGATATATATCACTGAATTGCACTACAAGATGATTGCTATAGAATAGGGTGTTTAACTTCTGAACCAGATCCTGAAGGCGGTGATAATAATATTGATGAATTATGCGAAATATCCTATGTGCGTAAAGTTAGGGAGCTGAGGAGAAAGACGATAAAGGGCATAAAGTTATTGAAAGTACGGACACTGGAACAAAAATGTAATCTGCTTTAACTAGTTACATATCCAAACCAGTAGGGCCATCCAAAGGAAAAATGAGATTCAGAATGAAAAATGAAATTAAGATTACCTAGAGGTAGATTTTGAAGAGGAATCTATGAGACTAAAAATTCCTAGACCCTGGTGACAAATATCAGAGCAATAATAAAATTTCCTATACAGGATGTCCACTCTCAACGATGTCCAATAGCTAATTCCTAAACCGTTAGTCATAGCCATATAGTTCAAATTACAAAAATGTTTTAAATGGGGGTAAAGAAGTATTTAAAAAGTGATTTGGGTCAATAGAATCATTTCTTGAAAAATTATGAAATTTAATTTTTTATACGATCCCCCGGTCCTTCAAGTTATAGTTAGTAAAACTTTCCTATTACACTTACACTAAACTTACACTACACTACGACTAAAACTGACCGAAGTAATGGCTGTTTCAACTTGGAGCATATTTTTTTCTGCGAAATAGGGGTCATTTACAAATTTACTAGAAATATAAATAATCTTCAGATATATAAAAAATATAGTTGATAGTAAAATTAACATTGCATTATAAATTTGAAATCTATAATCATTCTGAAATATTAATGCAAAATATACAGCTTGTACTAAACATATAACAGGAAAAAAATAATAGAATTTTCGTTAAATAAAATGTTGAAAAGCAACAGCCTCGATTCTTTACACACTGAATCCAAAAATGGCCTTCATTTTTTATCACAAAGTACAGATTTTTTGCAAATCGTAAATTTGAAAGCTAAAAAGTGAAAAATTTTCGGAAATCTGATTCTGATAGTATAAAATAGATGTGATTGTTATTTCTTTAACTTTTGATAATTGATTTTTATGTATTTTTTACTATTGAATCCGAAAATGACCTTCATTAGTTTTTGGTGTAAATCGCCCTGCACGTGGCGCTGCTATGCAGCATTTTGCAGGATTTCCGCAAAAGCTCTATCTCAAGAACTAATGCACGGATTTTTATAAAACTTCAGATTCCGTTAATCCTTGATATGAATTAGTGCTGGTAAAGTTTTGGTGCAAATCGCCCAACAGATGGCGCTGCTATGCTGCATTTTGCAGCATTTACACGATTTTCGTAATAGCTCAATCTCAAGAAATAATGCACGGATTTTCATCAAACTTCAGATTTAGTTAGTGCTTGACATGAAATTGACGTTCTGCCCCTTGTGGCGTAAATCGCTCAACAGGTGGCGCTGCTATGCTGCGTTTTTTGAGATTTCCGCAATAGCTCTATCTGAAGAACTAATGCTTGGGTTTTCAACAAGCTTCAGATTTAGGTATACTGGATATGAATTAGTGCTGTTTATGTTTTGGTGTAAATCGCTCAATAGGTTGCGCTGGTATGCAGCATTTTTCACGATTTCCACAATAGCTCAATTTCCAGAACTAATGCATGGATTTTCATCAAACTTCAGATTCTGTTAGTCCTTGACATGAATTGATGTTTTGTACCTTTTCGTGTAAATCGCTGAACATGTGGCGCTGCTGTGCTGCATTTTTGTGATTTCCACAATAGCTCTAGCTCCAGAAATAATGCACCGACTTTCATCAAACTTCAGATTCCGGTATACCTTAATATGAATTAGTGCTGTTTGTGTTTTGGTGCAAATCGCTCAACAGGTGGCGCTGCTATGCTGCATTTTTCAGAATTTCCCCTACAGCTTTATCTCAATAAGTAATGCACGAGTTTTCATCAAACTTCAAATTCAGGTATACTTTGATACGAATTGGTTCTAAATTGATGTAATTTCTTTTACTATTTAAATGATTTAATTGACGTGATTTATTTAGAAGAAAGTTTTGTGATGGCCACAACATACTAGTTAAACTTTGAAATTTGCCATTTACAAAAAAAGTCTAACATGATGGTTAAATATGAAGGTAATTTTTACATTCAGTGCTAAAAAGCACATTAAAAGTTAAAAAATATAACCATCGACTCTATTTTATAGTATTAGCTATTTTTTCAATTTTGAAATTTACTAGTTGCGAAAAATTCTGACATAATGGTTAAAAATGAAGATAATTTTCGGATTCAGTGCTAAAAAATACATAAAAATCATAATTTTAAAAATACATAATTTTAAAAATAAAAAAACACAACCATCGCAGTCTTGTGTTATCTAATCTAAAACTTTTTAGAAAACTTGTTGGCAGTAATCTATCCGAAATTTTTTGTGTTACCCTGTAAAATAAGTACATAATGGTAAGCACTGAAAATCATAATAATATTACATTGTCATCTGATTTACGTCAATATGTAAAATTTAACCTCGATCGCATATTTTAAAGTGAGTTGAATTTCGAGTACAAATTTTGAACTGGAAAGACATACATACGATCGTTTCAAGTTAACCCGTTACCCGCTGGTGTTGCGTTCACGCAACGGTCAAAATAATTGCTCATGCTTACATTAATTACTTTGTCACCACTATTTTACAATTAAAAAAATTGCCTTATTTATTGGCAGAAATTTTGATATTTTAATAAAGCGGAAATTACCTTTCTGAATTTGTGGTGACAAGCGACTTTCAACAAGAAATTTGAAAATTCCTACTTATAGTTTTGGCGGTTAATAGGTTAAATAAAAGCTTATAAAAATAGCATAGTTTTTGTTAAAAAAATCATGAAAAGAAACAGCTTCAAATCCTTACAAAAATCTGTCGTAATACGATTTCTTTTAAAGCGCAGCTACACATGAAATAAATCCTTCAAATACTTTAAGCACTTTGTTTACGACCCCTAGAAGCATGGCTAAACTCATGTGTATTCGGATGCAGAAAAGTGGCATAAGTCTTGCATTTCAAAGTTTCGTATAACTTCATGAATTTTAGTGTTAGATAAATGGGACTTTTTTTGTCTTTCTTTTAAGAGAACAGGAAATTTTTACTAAATATCTCTTATAGGGCGGAGGACCGTATAAAAAATTAAATTTCGTAACTTTTTTAGAAATATTTTTATTGATCCAAACGACTTTCAGAATAATTTTTTACCTTATTTAAAACATTTTTGTAATTGGAACTATAGGTCTATGACAAACGGTTTAGGACTTAGCCACTGAACATCGTTGAGAGTAAAGACACACTATATAAAATAATAATATAAATGGACGGTCATTTGACGACATATTTTCAAGAGAAACCAATGATTACACTGAAAATCGAATAGACCTTGCACCGCCCTTAAATTTCCAAGAGGAATTATGCTTTATACCATAAATCATAAAGTTAGAAATAACTGCAAATTAATTGCACACGCTGATCAATGAAATGAACTCTTAAAAACAAAATCATCTGTCCAAAACATTACAAAATTAAAGCGACTGGCTGCCTAAGAAAATGGATGGGTACATAAGAAAATAAATTAGTAAAAAATATTATGGATTGCATGTGGTTCTCTTTATCTCGGAAGTGTTTTTTTCCCCTTGGAATCCTTTATTTTTCAAAATCGTTCTTTTTTTCTCGGAATTGTTCCTTTTTTCTCGGAATCGTTCCTTTTTTCTCAGAATCGTTCCTTGTTTCTCAGAATCGTTCCTTTTTCTCGGATTCATTCCTTTTTTTCGGAACGATTCCGAAAGGAATGACTCCAATGAACT
This sequence comes from Maratus speciosus, assembly GCA_963932465.1. Taxonomy (NCBI): domain Eukaryota; kingdom Metazoa; phylum Arthropoda; class Arachnida; order Araneae; family Salticidae; genus Maratus; species Maratus speciosus. The sequence continues at coordinate 4,401,644 of OZ010787.1, forward strand.
CGTTCTTTTCGGTGAACGATTCCGGCTGGAACGATTCCTTAAAAGGAACGATGGTGCCCATCTCTAGTTACTCGAGTAAATTTGGAGTTTTTGGCAAGGAAGTGATTTAGCTCTTACGAAGTATTCAAAATCATATTTTTTGTATCTTTCGCGGATTTGTTTAATTGAAAGTAACTTAGTCAGAAATTTGTCATAAAATAGGGGCATCAACAACGCTAAAAGCTGTTTAATATGTATTTAAAGTATGAGTTTCATTTCTAACTGCATAACAACCTGTTAATATCTAATGGCAATTTCCATGCAGATAACAAAGCCGAATTTCAACTAGTTTGAATCTATTGAGAAAGACTTGAGAAAGCTGAATGTAATAAACAACAAATTTATCTCATTTTAGATTATTCTGTAGTAAAAATGAGAAGCTTCATCCTTCAAAAATTCATACATTGGTACAGTTTTCTCTCAGTTAGTCTTATGAATCCATATGAACTTTTTAAAGGATTAAAGAACTATTTGAAACGAAGCTAAATTACAAACCGTTGTTTAGCTAAACTGCAAGCTATTGAAATTTGAAAAGTCGCAGTTTTAAGTTAAAATGGCGCGTAAAAAGACTTTTAATTTGAAACTTAAAAGAATAAATTTATCTGAAGTGATATTTGAATAAATATGTAGATATATTTCTGGAATAATCTAGAAAGAAAAACAAAGAAAAAGTTGCCAAATTTCTATTTTTATTACTTTTAACTTTAACTTTTAAAATTAAGAATAATATATATATATATTTATGAAACCGATATTGAAATACCCGTAGAAAAAACAAATTCCCAGATATAAAGTGTTAATTAACACTATTTTTGCCGGGATCGAATGACACTGTTTAAGACTTTGATTTATGGTTATTTAATTTGTTATTTTTAAACTAAGACAATCATAAGTTAAGCATTGGGTGTATTAAAATGGTTTTGTGATTATTTTAATTAAAAAATTACGTATCCAAAACTATCCAAAAATCAAAATTTTAAAAGATGTCACTAGTAGAATTATGGTTAAGGAAAATAAACAAGCTCAGGGTGAGAAAACGTTTTCAAATAAAGTTTCTTTTTTTCCCACCAATTTAAATGTGTTTTTAAATGTCTCTCAAATTGGAACCGGATTTCAATTCTGTTTTCTGTGTTTTTTCTACGTAAAGACAGTTTTAATCTGAAACGGAAATCAGAAAGAAAGATTTCTCCAAAGTTTCTTCTTAAATGTAATCGGAAAATACTATCTTAATGAACAAATGTCTTTCTTGTGATCCCATGTATTTTGATGTTTGGTTTTTCTTAGAAAATATTGTTTAGGGTTTTTTATTAATTGTGACGGAATTTTCATTTTAAAAATAGATATTTTATTACAGTTTAAGCTTAACGACAAACACATTAAGTTCAATTGCGAAATAAGAGACTGGTGATTTGTTTTGCATTTTGTATCGAGTATGAATGTTATAAAATATAGTTAATAACATTAAAAAGACATATAAAATCAGAAATTTGATAAAACTAAAAGCAACACATTAATATCACATAATAAAATAGTTACAGTAGACGTTCCAAGTTTTATATAAGCTCCTCATCAATACAAATGTCAGTTGAAAACCAAAGCAGTTGTTTACATATGTTCACTTTCAAAATTATGCATTTAAAATATTATTAAATACCCAGAGAGATCATATGTCATAGAAGGACCACATATTCCAGTGAAATTCTATGTCATTTAGGAGGAATATCTGTAATCTTTCTTTTAAAGTTTTTCGGTGCCTATTTTAAAAATGTTCTGGTATGTAGCTTTCGATTATCATTTTGTTTATTTATTTTTTTAAACAAAGTTGTATTTTGTGTACACGTTAATTCCATGAGTAATTGTAGTGTAAGTCATATGCTACGATTTTTGGCTACCAGTATTTTAGAACAGAAAAAGTGACTTATTTTATCGGAGATATCTCATTAACTGATTAAGGCGAAGCAATTTTTTCGATAATAACGGTGGCCCACAAATGAAGCGGTTATCAGCTATGTGACTTACGCTACAAAAACCCATGGAACTAGCCTATGCAGATTTCATTATTGTGCAATAGTAAAAAATGTTTTTATCTCTTGTAAAGTGGCCCACAGTATACAATGCTTAACTAGGTCCCGTTGGTGCAAGAGTTTGACATGCCTGTTTCAAACTAACCTTCTACAAAAATTCTACTTGAGTGATTCCATACAAAATGAGCAAAAATTAAAAAAAAATGATAGTAATAAATGATAGGCTCTAGAGATGGGCAGCATCGTTCGTTTTAAGGAATCGTTAAAGCCGGAATCGTTCACCGAAAGGAACGAGTTCATTGGAGTCGTTCCTTTCGGAATCGTTCCGAAAAAAGGAACGAATCCGAGAAAAAGGAAGGATTCTGAGAAAAAAGGAACGATTCCGAGAAAAAAGGAACAATTCCGAGAAAAAAAGAACGATTTTGAAAAATAAAGGATTCCAAGGGGAAAAAAAACACTTCCGAGATAAAGAGAACCACATGCAATCCATAATATTTTTTACTAATTTATTTTCTTATGTACCCATCCATTTTCTTAGGCAGCCAGTCGCTTTAATTTTGTAATGTTTTGGACAGATGATTTTGTTTTTAAGAGTTCATTTCATTGATCAGCGTGTGCAATTAATTTGCAGTTATTTCTAACTTTATGATTTATGGTATAAAGCATAATTCCTCTTGGAAATTTAAGGGCGGTGCAAGGTCTATTCGATTTTCAGTGTAATCATTGGTTTCTCTTGAAAATATGTCGTCAAATGACCGTCCATTTATATTATTATTTTATATAGTGTGTCTTTACTCTCAACGATGTTCAGTGGCTAAGTCCTAAACCGTTTGTCATAGACCTATAGTTCCAATTACAAAAATGTTTTAAATAAGGTAAAAAATTATTCTGAAAGTCGTTTGGATCAATAAAAATATTTCTAAAAAAGTTACGAAATTTAATTTTTTATACGGTCCTCCGCCCTATAAGAGATATTTAGTAAAAATTTCCTGTTCTCTTAAAAGAAAGACAAAAAAAGTCCCATTCATCTAACACTAAAATTCATGAAGTTATACGAAACTTTGAAATGCAAGACTTATGCCACTTTTCTGCATCCGAATACACATGAGTTTAGCCATGCTTCTAGGGGTCGTAAACAAAGTGCTTAAAGTATTTGTAGGATTTATTTCATGTGTAGCTGCGCTTTAAAAGAAATCGTATTACGACAGATTTTTGTAAGGATTTGAAGCTGTTTCTTTTCATGATTTTTTTAACAAAAACTATGCTATTTTTATAAGCTTTTATTTAACCTATTAACCGCCAAAACTATAAGTAGGAATTTTCAAATTTCTTGTTGAAAGTCGCTTGTCACCACAAATTCAGAAAGGTAATTTCCGCTTTATTAAAATATCAAAATTTCTGCCAATAAATAAGGCAATTTTTTTAATTGTAAAATAGTGGTGACAAAGTAATTAATGTAAGCATGAGCAATTATTTTGACCGTTGCGTGAACGCAACACCAGCGGGTAACGGGTTAACTTGAAACGATCGTATGTATGTCTTTCCAGTTCAAAATTTGTACTCGAAATTCAACTCACTTTAAAATATGCGATCGAGGTTAAATTTTACATATTGACGTAAATCAGATGACAATGTAATATTATTATGATTTTCAGTGCTTACCATTATGTACTTATTTTACAGGGTAACACAAAAAATTTCGGATAGATTACTGCCAACAAGTTTTCTAAAAAGTTTTAGATTAGATAACACAAGACTGCGATGGTTGTGTTTTTTTATTTTTAAAATTATGTATTTTTAAAATTATGATTTTTATGTATTTTTTAGCACTGAATCCGAAAATTATCTTCATTTTTAACCATTATGTCAGAATTTTTCGCAACTAGTAAATTTCAAAATAGTAAATTTCAAAATTAAAAAAATAGCTAATACTATAAAATAGAGTCGATGGTTATATTTTTTAACTTTTAATGTGCTTTTTAGCACTGAATGTAAAAATTACCTTCATATTTAACCATCATGTTAGACTTTTTTTGTAAATGGCAAATTTCAAAGTTAAACTAGTATGTTGTGGCCATCACAAAACTTTCTTCTAAATAAATCACGTCAATTAAATCATTTAAATAGTAAAAGAAATTACATCAATTTAGAACCAAATCGTATCAAAGTATACCTGAATTTGAAGTTTGATGAAAATTCGTGCATTACTTATTGAGATAAAGCTGTAGGGGAAATTCTGAAAAATGCAGCATAGCAGCGCCACCTGTTGAGCGATTTGCACCAAAACACAAACAGCACTAATTCATATCCAGTATACCTAAATCTGAAGCTTGTTGAAAACCCAAGCATTAGTTCTTCAGATAGAGCTATTGCGGAAATCTCAAAAAACGCAGCATAGCAGCGCCACCTGTTGAGCGATTTACGCCACAAGGGGCAGAACGTCAATTTCATGTCAAGCCCTAACTAAATCTGAAGTTTGATGAAAATCCGTGCATTATTTCTTGAGATTGAGCTATTACGAAAATCGTGTAAATGCTGCAAAATGCAGCATAGCAGCGCCATTTGTTGGGTGATTTGCACCAAAACTTTACCAGCACTAATTCATATCAAGGATTAACGGAATCTGAAGTTTTATAAAAATCCGTGCATTAGTTCTTGAGATAGAGCTTTTGCGGAAATCCTGCAAAATGCTGCATAGCAGCGCCACCTGCAGGGCGATTTACACCAAAAACTAATGAAGGTCATTTTCGGATTCAATAGTAAAAAATACATAAAAATCAATTATCAAAAGTTAAAAAAATAACAATCACATCTATTTTATACTATCAGAATCAGATTTCCGAAAAATTTTCACTTTTTAGCTTTCAAATTTATGATTTGCAAAAAATCTGTACTTTGTGATAAAAAATGAAGGCCATTTTTGGATTCAGTGTGTAAAGAATCGAGGCTGTTGCTTTTCAACATTTTATTTAACGAAAATTCTATTATTTTTTTCCTGTTATATGTTTAGTACAAGCTGTATATTTTGCATTAATATTTCAGAATGATTATAGATTTCAAATTTATAATGCAATGTTAATTTTACTATCAACTATATTTTTTATATATCTGAAGATTATTTATATTTCTAGTAAATTTGTAAATGACCCCTATTTCGCAGAAAAAAATATGCTCCAAGTTGAAACAGCCATTACTTCGGTCAGTTTTAGTCGTAGTGTAGTGTAAGTTTAGTGTAAGTGTAATAGGAAAGTTTTACTAACTATAACTTGAAGGACCGGGGGATCGTATAAAAAATTAAATTTCATAATTTTTCAAGAAATGATTCTATTGACCCAAATCACTTTTTAAATACTTCTTTACCCCCATTTAAAACATTTTTGTAATTTGAACTATATGGCTATGACTAACGGTTTAGGAATTAGCTATTGGACATCGTTGAGAGTGGACATCCTGTATAGGAAATTTTATTATTGCTCTGATATTTGTCACCAGGGTCTAGGAATTTTTAGTCTCATAGATTCCTCTTCAAAATCTACCTCTATGTAATCTTAATTTCATTTTTCATTCTGAATCTCATTTTTCATTTGGATGGCCCTACTGGTTTGGATATGTAACTAGTTAAAGCAGATTACATTTTTGTTCCAGTGTCCGTACTTTCAATAACTTTATGCCCTTTATCGTCTTTCTCCTCAGCTCCCTAACTTTACGCACATAGGATATTTCGCATAATTCATCAACATTATTATCACCGCCTTCAGGATCTGGTTCAGAAGTTAAACACCCTATTCTATAGCAATCATCTTGTAGTGCAATTCAGTGATATATATCAATTTTAATGCATTTGAAATAGCTTAATGTCATTAAAATGCGCTGCAAACGATTTTTTCCCGTTGACCATAATGTAACGAAATACTTTTGAGTGCCCCTGTAAATAAACTATTAATGCTACACTCTTCATATTGAATACCAAACATCCCATGGTAAACATCATTAACATATATCAATTGCATGGGAATCCGAGTATATTTACGGGAGTTAGGTATATTACACACTGAGACCACACAACGACACAAAGCGCAACATGAAGTGCAAAAACCGGTCGAAACAAAGAACGAAGTAGTTGCAAACTTGTTTTAAACCAGTTTTTCTAGCCAATTCAAGCGACATGTCTTATGTGTCGCCTTAGTGTGTGACTTACCTTAGAGCGTGAACAGACGGTCTGACGGACAGACAAACCGCATTCATAAACACTAACTTTATTGGAAATAGTTAAAAAGTAAAGCACGTTTTTGCACACTGTCTTTCCTGAGTGACTGATGTATGTCTTGTCTTTTACCCTAACATCGCTATTTGTGAACTGCTGTTAACTACGTAGAATTTCAATAAACTTACAACTCTTTTTGAATCTCCAATTTCACGAGAACCTACCGGAATTTCTCTAATTTCACACCCTCATCCGCCGTCACCCTCTCTTCACTTATATGATACAGAACCTCAGTTCGGTGTGAGTGAATTGCAATGCTAATATGTTTGTTTGGATTGGGATCTTTGGAGCTTCATAACTCATGAAGTCATGGAACACTTGTGTTACACGAAAGGGTAGAAGTTCCTTCAGATGATTTGTAAACAGATTCATTAGCAGCATGACTATGGCTAGTGATATTTATAAGATAATATTATATGCATTAATATTATAATATATATATATATATATAGTAATATATATGATTTTATTCATATATAGTACATATTATCTCCGCCAAAAGATATAGTGATTCACTAAACTTCAAAGTTCTATTTCTTTAAATTTGAAATTTGCTAACATTTTAACTGAAAAACGGTTTATTGGTTTAATTAAATTAAGCAAATTAAAAGTATGTCCATTATTATTACAGAGTGTAGTACTATATAAAGAACTATCCTTTTGACGATGTTTCGGCCGTTGAATGAAAGATATCTGTTGTAAACGTATTATAGATAATATAGATAATAGATGTCAAAACTATTTAAAATAGATAAAACATTTTGTTAAATTCGAACTTTTCAGAAAACTTTATGTAATTTAAGAAAAAAAAAAGAAAATAAATAAATAAATCTTCTAAGGGAAAAGAATAACAATAAGAAAGGAAAATACATAAAATTTAGTATCGTATTTGCAGTAAGTTTTACCTCAATAAAAACGGAAATTTGGCATTAGGCTTGAAAGATTAAATTTAGTTTAGCATGAAGGGAGCCTTGATTTGCTCGAAATTAAACTCAGATATGTATTATCCATCACCACAGTAACAGGCATTAATCATGGCATTGAACTCGGGATTTACGAGTATCAATAACGATCAAGAAATCTGAATTATTATAAGAAATTATTACGATAAACGATTTTTTTTGCTTTCATTTTACGTTGAATTAAAACAAAGTCACAGTTATTTAAATTCTAATTATTTAGCAAGAAATAGAAGTAAAATAACAATTGAAAAAACTGTACAAAATCACAACGTGCATTCTTTGGAAACCAATAATTAAATTCGTATATTGTAAAAATTTTAAATGCAATATTAACCTTCCACATACCAGACCGGTGCAACAGGACCCGATAGATACATTCAAATTGATTTTTCACATTTTAAAAAATGAAAATTTTGTAAATATGTGACTTTTTCTGGAATGTTCTACTCAAAAGAATAGAACATCCCAGAAAAAACCCATATTTACAGAAATTTCAGTTTTTAAAATAAATTAGAAATATCATTATAAATGTACCTGTCGGGGCCATTGAACCCCTCTGGTAGGCGGAGGGTTAACATAAATCTATTAAACCGAAACAAGCATAAAATATGCAGCATTATATATGTCGCAGTGTTGGAGAAAGTCCGATAATCTATATGTAGCACGTGATTTTTCTTTCCCGTTTTTATACTCAAAACTGCCATTAAGAGAGCGAACCGCGGTTAAATTATTTCAGTCCCACCCACCACTGTTACTGTTATCTTATTATTATTATTAGACATTATGCTTTTTGAAATATTCATTATCTTAAGAAAGAAAGAAACGTTTTACAAAAATTCCTTGTTCTAACAGATTTTACTCTATGTAATAAACCTCAATGTAAGTTGATTAGAACAACAATCTTAGGGAGTTTCGAGATTTTTTTAATCATCTTCTTCAGGAGAGAAAAACAAGACGCCAAACTGTGGAAATAAAGTGGTACTCGAGCGCTCGTAGCTGGTCATATATTTATTTTGACAAAGAGGATTCTCAAATTGAAATTATGTTTGAGGAAAAAACATGAAATAGTGAAATATGCATGAGAGTGCGTAACTCTACAATTATTAAAATAATTGAAAATCAGTTATTATTATCCTATTAAAATGCAATTTTTATGGCCTAGTGATATATTTCTTACATTATTCAAAACTGTTTCTAGTCAGATTTAAAAAATATTTTTCACTAGTAATTAAAGAAGCATTTTCTTTGTTTTTCTTAAGGCTGTTCTTAAGTGATCTGCTCAACAAGCGTAAAAAGTTTTGACACATTTACAAATTCATTTTTTAACGGAAAGATATAAAATTGGAATGTTTGACCATGGAAGCGATTTGGAATCGAACTGTGTTTTCCATCTTTTGATCAGTAAATTACCTATTGAGTTATATTCGATTTTGATCACGTGACAAACATGTTTTTCACCCATTTTTGAGAAATTATGCCTCTTTCGCGCGGAAATTCGGTTCAAAACGCCCACTTTGACACTATTTTCTGAAAGGCCTATTGCGTTTGCAAAAAAACGGAAAAAACAGCTCGATTACATAGTTTCAGAACAAGAACACCTGTTCGTTTCATGCATTTACGAATAAAAATAAATTAAAACTTTTGTCACAAATTTAACCTTTTGGATTTGAGAACAGCCTTAAGAATTCATTTAGAAAAAATTCATTTCGTATGATACATTTACCAATTAGAAAATGTATTAGTGTATTAAAGTACACATGGTGTTCCATTACCCTCGGGGTCCAGGTACTCAATCGGTAAAGCACGTAAAGTTTCTGGGTTCGAATCCCATCTCGGGCACTTTTTCTCTCAGGTGTAAAAAATCCAATTCGTATAAAATATTTTTTTTAATTATTTCTTTCAGATTAATTTAGCACAAGAAGATGAAATAGTAATGTTTATTAAACGCCCTACTCCGCCCCGCACTTCAATTTTTTTTTCTTTCTTTGTTTACTTTTCTTTTTTTTTTAGGAGGGGGGGGGGGAGTGGCACACACATTAGAAGGATATTTTGGCAATAAAGTCAGCTTTAATAGAATCAAAATCTGTTATTTTGAAATAAAATAGCGTATTTTAATTTATTAAAACTGGCCAGTCTACAAGAAAAGAACCGATTCCCGAGGAATCGGTCCTTTTCGGAACGGTTCCTCGGATTCGGTCCTTTTTGGAACGGTTCCTCGGATTCGGTCCTTTTTGGAACGATTCCGAAATGGACCGACTCCGAGGAATCGGTCCTTTTCGGAACGACTCCGAGGAATCGGTCCTTTTCGGAGTCGGTACATTTTGGACCGATTCCGAGGAATCGTTCCGAAAAGGACCGATTCCGTGGAGTCGTTCCTTTTCGGAATCGTTCCAAAAAGGACCGATTCCGAGGAACCGTTCCAAAAAGGACCGAATCCGAGGAACCGTTCCAAAAAGGACCGAATCCGAGGAACCGTTCCAAAAAGGACCGAATCCGAGGAACCGTTCCAAAAAGGACCGAATCCGAGGAGTCGTTCCAAAAAGGACCGAATCCGAAAAGGACCGATTCCTTTTTACAGAATGGAATCGTTCCTTCAGTTTCACTGCCGGAATCGTTCCTTTGCAGTCGTTCCTCAACAAATGACACATCTCTACGAGTAACTCCAAAATTGTTAATGACAGAAATAATTCTTCAATTAAGTAGTCTCGTTATCCAGAATCGGGTTTATAATGACAATTAGAATTAATATAATAAACGCACAATTTAGAAATTTATTGCGCAATGAACACTATCTTTATTATTTAATAATATAATGAATAATTTAATAATATCAATAATATGACGACTTTACTTTCTACACAAAAGCAGAGCGCTTTTAAAATTATATTCATTTTAGATTACTGTGTTTAACTGTTCATTTGTAGTCATTATAGCAATGAATCTATTTGAAATGAGTGAAAATAAAACTTACCGAAGCTCGTACACTCTGTATCAGTTTATTATACATACGTTCACACCAAAGGTTTCTTTTTGACGCTAGGTACCCCTCCTAAGGTATTCAGTCGATGACCATTAAATTCAGCACAGTGATATCCTTTACCGTTATGATGCTCGTAAAAAATATCTGTCACAAAGATAGTTATAGATCATAAATGACATAGATTAACGTCAACAGCTTAAATCGAAACTCGCGAGCACGATTATTTACTGAATTTGAAACACATGAGGAGACTTTGCTTCATGTGGCAATACAGTGAACCAATGATTGCTTCAAGGCCTTATGGCGTACCCCTCTTTGTCTTACTGGCATGATTAGGAACACAATGTAGTCTTATCACGTGTTATAAATTAGCAGTTTTTAGTCATGCTTTTCCAATTTTTTTTCACGTAGTATTCCCATACCAGACGCCATACTTCACGCCGAGAATTCTCGGTTGTTCCCAGATACCATGCAAATTTACAAACAAATCATTCTTGCCATCTAAAAGATCTTCTAAAAACTTACATGAGCTTGTTCTTTCGAAAGATCTGAGTCTTTATTCGTCAGGCGCAAAGAAGACGGGCTTCTACTATGAAAGTAGCAGCAAGACTGAAATGAGAGCTAAGAGAAAGGAAACAAGCTGAAGAAACAGCCAATAGGAACGCAGAAGACAACAGCCAATCACAGAAGAGTATAATCAAAGTAAAAGAACAAAGAGTAGGAGCGGAATAAGGAAGCAAAAAAAAAATAAAGTAAAGAAAAAATTAAACTAAAGAATGAACTAAATAAAATAAAGAATATTTATACTCTTCTGTGCTTGGCTGTTGTCTTCTGCTTTCCTATTGGCTGTTGATTTCTACTTTCCTATTGGCTGTTTCTTTAGCTTGTTTCCTTTCTCTTATCTCTCATTTCAGTTTTGCTGCTGTTTCACAGTAGAAGCACGTCTTCTTTTCGCCTGATGAAGAAAGACTCAGATCTTTTGAAAGGCCTAGCGCATTTAAGATTTTGATGGAGTTTTAAGAAGATCTTTTAGTTCGTACTAATTCACACCAGGAGGGTTTTGAGAAAAACCCTCCGGTAGCCATTTCAACAACCATACAGAAAATACCTTTGTAAATTAACTCACTCATATAAATTTTGTGCAAACCCTGCACTTCTGTACTTTAAACATAAATAATTAATATTAAGTGAATAAAAATCTGCGCTAAGAATTTATAGATCCACTTGGCAGAAATCATATATCAAGATCTATATTCCTGAATTTTTTTCATTAATCGAAAAAGTACAACATTTTATCAGAACAAAAGAAAAAATGCACCGAGATATAAACTTAAATTTTTAAACTCCGGGATCAGATCATTGTTAAGGCAATTTTTTCTTTTCTCTTCATTTTCAAGCTGTTCAGTAACTTTCCTCTTGACAAGTATTAATTTAAACATGCTGACGCTAATATCTATTCATTTTAAGGATTTCATATCACCGAATTCTTATTTAAATACATTTCAGATAGATTCGTCGCAGAATTGTGTTTGGTATTAAACATTCTTTCTTAAATGAATTCGACCAGTACTGCATTAATAATTTTAAGTTGGGGTATTTGAATATAGATTTTACGAAGTACACTATAATTGTTGCAGCAATATTAAATTTTAAGCTATTTATAGCAGAAAATGTATCATTTAAGTTAATTTAATTTATAATGATTTAGGAAAATGTTATTAATCAGAATTGCAGGCATTGTATTTTACATACAAAATTTGCATTACCATATTCACTGAAAACGAATAGCAACGCAACATAAATTTCATTTAAAATTCTGGATAACACGATCTGATATGAAATTCAATTGCGTAGAAAGAAGCCAGTGACGATATAATGCACTATTGTAGACGTCCAAACCTAAGCCCAATTTGACTATGTAAAGGATATATTGTATTAGTAAAAAGTTTTAAGTATATTTCAATTTAGAACTTACATCATAAAAGAATTCAGAAATTCACGATGAATTTACAATATAGTATGCAAATATGAGAGCAAATATGCGCATATAAATGCAAGAAACTTATTTATAAACAACATTTTGAAGGTTATAATATTTTACCTTTTAAAGCTATATTCTTGAATTTCAATAATATATTATCCTAAATGAAATAATTGACAGCATTCCAAACTGAGCTCGAGTTTGTCAAAATTAGTTTTAGTTTCATCTTGAAACAAACAAATAAACTGATTAGTTCGTAGTCATTATTAGAGATATGAGAAATAAAATTATATGTTTTCAAATTTAGAAGTCAACTTATTTTGTTTTATTAGGGAACACAGAAATGAACAACAAGATATTTAGGTAACAGCAGAAGGTCAAATAAGAGTGAATTCTCTCAAAATATATTTTGTAACAACTTTTATTGTTTTAAAAACTATTGAGTAGGTTCAAAATTTTGAGTAGTTTTAATTTTATTTTATTCAGAAAAAGAGACAATATTCATGAAAAAAATCTTCAACCAGTAGTTTCTAAGCAATAACATCTTAAATGCTCATTACATCTGAGGTAAATTTCTGGAAAACTATTTCTGACATGGAAAATGAGAAAAACACCAATCAATGAGCCTACTCCATATAAGTGCAAAGTTAAAGCGAAATTTCTAGAACCGATGTGTTCTAACAACAGCTCATTAAACTGCTTGAATTAACTACTATTATCTTTCCTAGAGTAGAAATTGTCCTTTTGTCAATAAGGTTCCTAGCAAATCAAATATTGCTAAACTCTTAGTCGAAATGGGACTGTCAATAAAACTCATAAACATATGATGCGTTCAGAATCAAAGTAAATATTCCTTTTCCAACTTTTTGAATTGTTACTCTGTTTGCAATAATTTGCTAAGTGCCGAAACTAAATCGTAGTCTAAAAATGTTTGGGACAGATAGCATTAGTCTTCTATGATTCTCAATGAAATACAGAAGAGGCAATTAACTTTACCTCATAATATCTGAGGTTAATGCGATTGGACTTGATTCACTTTGATTCTGAACGTATATAAGCATATGTTATATACTGGGTGCGTTCGTACAAAAAATAAAAATTCCTTAAAAAGGTAAAACTAATGAAAAACATCGCGTTTTTTACAAATTGGATTAGAGGGATATTTGACTGTTTTTTTTTTTTTTTTTTTTTTTTTTTTTTAAAATATATAGTTTCAAAAGTCAACGATATACAGCACTGATTCGAAACAAAACAACTTTGAATGCTATAGATTTATTCAAACAAGAAATGTTCAACACTGCTTCTAGGTATGGAATAACAGAAGTGGGTAAAAACACCTGCGACAGCTGAATGTAGCATGTATCGAAAGGCGATACATACGGCCTGCTGACTGGCGCTTTTGAATTCCACCAAGATTTATGGAAAGGATCGTATCCAAGAGACTTTAAATAACCTCTCACTAAGGAACATCCCCAACTGTCAGTTCTGGATTTTGAAGACAGTGGTATTGTTCGAAAACTTTTGTCACAAAGATCAAGAAATGTATAGGAACTATACTCCCGAATCCAATAGTTTATGAGATGTGGACCCTTTTCTATTTCGGAAGAAGAAAAATAAAGAAGGGAAAACAGCATGAGATTTCTTCAAAAGCTATCGAAAGCAGAACTTTGTCTTAAAATTAACCAAGATAGTGTTTTTCTACGTAAACGTGTTAAAAACACAAGTGTTCCCAACACAAGGCACAAACGAAGAAGTTCATTATTGTTTGACAGTCAGCGTAGGTTTGTTTAGTAAGAGTGAAGTACAAATGTTTTACTGATCCAAACACTGGATCCGTGTTTCCCATTAGAGTCAGAAAAGCATATGAGGCATTCTCACATAATTTTAACTTTCAGGAATAAAAATTTGGTGACATTAATCTTAATAAAATAAAATTTTAAACTTATAGAAGAATACATTAACCCTCCGTCTACCAGACGGGTCCATTGGACCCGACAGGTACATACAAAATATTCATTCAAACCAGAAATTTCTTTAAAATAAACTAAGTATATAAACCAGACAAAAATAAGGTAAATAAATAAGTTAAATAGTTTTAAATAAAAATTCTGGTGTAGAACGTTTTATTAAAACTTGAATAAAATTCCCGGTAGATCTAGGGTTAATGATTCAAAATAAACAAAGAAATGGTCAGCAGCGATTATTTTTAATAATATTTTATTTAACTGAAGAACAAAGTTAAACTTGCGAGTTTAATTTTTGTTACCGTCCCCTTGACATTATATCCTCTAACTTTTTATTTTCTTCTAAATTTTTACTTATAAAGAATTCGCATAGTAACCATAAAACATTTAAATAAGAAATATCAGCAATATAGTATTTTTAGTATAAAAGTTTCGTATAACATTGTTTTAAAGGCTGAAATTTAACAGTTTATATTATTTTATGCTGAATTATTTTATTTTATTATTATTTACTTGTAACACACATGTCCAGACATGCATTTTTATTATATATATCTACCAGGGCTCTAAAAAATTTTTTTATTATTTAAAATCTTTTACTGAGAATTTCATGGTTGCAAACATAAATATAAGAGTAAGGACGGTAAGAATATCACAGGGACGGTAAAGCCCTGTAGCAAGTAATTACAATTAAATATTTAGATCATTGTTTCTCCAACTGTTGGTCGCGAACAGATAACGAGAGGCTGCAGTTAATCCGAAAAATAAAACGTTTATGTACAAGAAATATCTGTTATTAAATAATAATAATCAAATATTATATAATTGGTATTGATGCCAATGTAGTATGATAAGTAAACGTAAACATGTATTAATTCACGGCTGCATTTATTTATCGCTTGAAAGCTTTACTACAAGTGGATTTACATTTGAAACACACATAAGTAAATTATTTTCACCTAATTTACTTTTTTATGCTACTATTGAAGAAAAAACTTTCCACACAAGTAACAAATAAAAAATATATAGGATCATTGTTTTGAAAGAATCCGTTACTAATATTTCATTAAAACAGTATAATAAAACAGGCTATTTACTTTTTTTATGAATGCTTAGAGTGTCTCAATACTTAAAAGTTTTAAAAACGATGATTTATAACAAAATACATGTGAGGCATTCTCCGATAATTTTAACTTTCATGAATAAGAAACGTGTTAAATTCAACTAAAAAAAGCGGTATTTTTAAACTTACAATTTTAAACTTTCATGTTCTTGTAGCTATAATTAGAAAATGTTCTTATTTAGCATTATTGTCTAATACTGTACTACCCCTGTGCGACCCTTGCCATCCATTTAATAGTGAAATGGAACGAGGATGGTAAGGAAGGGACTATAAGGAAATAAGGGACGGTAAGTAAAATTACCACCTATTTTTCGGCAAATTATGTTAAGACTAAGTGATAGCCATACTGTTCATTGATTTTTAGCAACAGTTATTTACATTGGATCAAGTAAATAAAAAATAATTTACCTCCAAAAGTGCAGGAATAAACCTTGGGGACGGTAAGACTACCAATAAAGTCACAATGCTTGAAATTGATCTTTAAATACTGATTTAAATTCTGCGGAAATTTTCCTGCCACAGAATTACAGCCATTTTTTCTAGCATACATATGCATGAGAAAAAAGTTGAAAAAAATTCTGTGGCTGCATTTGGAGTGATTTTCTGTATAATTTCAGCAAGAGGGACGTTAAGGAATCTAAAATACAGGGACAGAGTTAAAAAAATAATAAAAACCGTAAAAATGTGTGCAGGTTAATTTTTGCTACATGTTTATATACAACAATAGTCCTAGTTTCGGAAAAAATTACGCTGAGTTAATTTTATTGGAACAATTTTATACAGACAGCTCAAAACTTAAAAATCAGCATCAGGGATACGGGACGGTAAGGAATTTCATGGTACATTTTGACCCCCAACATTGTTAAAAACTTTTTAATATTGCTATATAATCATGCAATGGAATATTTTCTAATATAAAAAAGAAAAAAACCAAGAATACGTACTAAAAAAAATTATTATTCAGGGACTTAAAAGTAAAATTTATGTGAGAATGCCTCATATACTGAAGCATTGCGTCGAAAGTATGGTGAAGAGAACTGGCTGTAGGCCAAATGAAGTATTATTATTATGCCTTCTATAGTAATATTGTTAATATCACAGCAAATACTTCGATGATTTTTTTTAATATTCTCCTATTTTCTTTACCATGTAGTCTTGGAAGAAGTAAACATCCAATGGCTGAAGGTATTCTGTCGATCCAGTTAGTAGGAAGACTGGCTTTATAGCAGAACCTAGTTTTTCGCTGTATAAAGTTTCATCTGTTTGGCCCCTTCATCTGTCCAATACCAGGATCTAAATCTCATTACCACTCTGTCATGAAACACTACCGTGCAAATCACTAACATAATTAATTATAAGACAAAATTGCTGCATTTGATAGCTTTTGAAGTAATCTCATGCTGTTTTTCCCTTCTTTATTATGTATTCATCTGAAGCAGAAAAGGGCCCATATCTCGTGATCTATTGGATTCTGGAGTTTAGTTCCTATACATTTCTTGATCCTCGTGACAATATCTTTCAAAGGATACAACTTTCGTCAAAATCCACAACTGCAGTTTGGGATGTTCACTAGTCAGACAAAAGTCTACCAGAGTCAAATCTAGTGACTGCGAGCACCACTTCATTTTACGAATTCGACTTTTCCCTCTTTCTCCATCGAAATTATCCAGAAGGAATGTCTTAACTAAACTGGCAACGTAGGAGTGTTGTACCATTCTGCTTGAAGCTTAGTGCAGACAATACTCCTATTACCTGCTTTCTGTGCACAGCGTATTCTCTCAAAATAAATAACATACCATTTAACAGTCAATGTGCACGTTTTCAGGAAGGTACTGGGTAGAGCTTTTTAAACAAGGTAGGTCTAACAATGAAAGAAGCTTGACACCACACCATGCTACTACATGCGGTGAATATAGAATTTTATCATGAGCTCACAGGGAATCGAGTCACCCAATTGTTAGGTATTGCGTATTAACATCTCCATGCAGTATAAAAGGACTTGTTCAGAAGACATTAACAGCCACTGTATTTTCTTGTTCATCTTTTTCCAGAAACCACGTGCCAGTTTCTGTTTTAGTGTAATTTGCCAGTAAAAATTGGTGCAATAACTGCAATTTCTTAAGGTGCAAATATGTATATGGAACCAATGATCCCCACTCACCTAATGTCTTTTCTGCTTTGTTAACACTGGCGCTTTCCGTAAATGACTTGACTGCTATATGCTTTGTAATATTTTGTACGGCAGTGTTGCGTCCCATTGTCTCTCCACGTCGTAAACGAACCTCATAACGAATTTTTTCCTCAAAGCATATTACAGTCTTTAGTATTTTAGGACATGCAATGAATATTCTTCTAGTGAGCTTTTCCGCCATGCGAAATTTTCGCAATGGGCTGGTTGCTAATTCACCATTCATACAAAAAATGTAACTAACAAAGCTCGGTGCCACAATACATTTCCAAGAGTTTTATTCACAGCCTGATTTTCATACGCCTGCTTCATATTTTGCATATCAACACGCTTTCTACAATCATCAAATTACAACGTTCGTTTAATTTAAAAAATCCATTTTTTTCTGTTCACGAATTTTTAACGAGCTTTTCATGCTAGATTATTATCTCTGCTCCCAGCAGTACTCTGCACCATACAATCACGTACTCTCATTCTCATGCTGCTCCATATCTTAGTGATTCTATAAGTTCTAATTCGCTTTTTTTTAATTTCTTTAACAACTTATTTATTGCTAACTTCTATTATAGAAAATATTTTTACTTCCAAAACATCTGAAAACTTTACACTGCATGCCAGGTTGCATTAAAGTAGTAAAAACTTCCTCGTTTATATAAGACATATAAAAGTACATATAAGCTTTTTTTATACAGCCATTATGAGTCTCCAACCATACATACTGCATATTAATGAATATGTAATCGTCTAAAAATTCTTAAGATCTTTTGTTTCTCATAGATGTTACCATACATGAAAATCTCAGCATTGTTTTTTTTTAAATATATTTAAAATATACTATTTTTAAAACAGAATTAAATAATTTGTAAAAATATAATTATTTTACATTTTACCTACCATCTCATTAAACTTAACATCGTCTGTGTAGACAATGGCCAAAACAAATTCTGTTAACACTTTGATAACTGAGCACGTCATATGCATGCTTTTTCCATTCTTCCGTGACACAAGAATTTACATTATGTATTAGTTACAGTAAGTACCTTTATATATGTAATGGTTTGCCTTCATATCTGCAGGCGGAAGGGTGCAAAACCGGGTAATCGGGAAAAACCAAGTAGAGGAGATGGGGGCACATGTGAACATCGCAATTTTTCGATAGTTATTATAAGTTTTTTTATTTGCAAAAACTTACTAAAGATGATAGTACCTGTAAACATATGGTAAAAAATTTTTGAAGCTCTATGACATTTTGCTTGTGCTCTGTAGCCAAAACACTGTTTTTAGATCTCAAAAGTAAAATCTTTGTTCCAAGTTGATAAGCGAATAACTTTATTTATTTATTCATTTATTTGAATTTGAGTATTTTAACATATACTATGAATAGTAATAAATATTTTTGATACAGATCTTTTTCTTCTAGAATTGAGAAATGTTAATGATTTATCAATTTAACAAAAGGAGCAATGTGGGGCACTTGTGAACAGACTAGTTGGGGCATTTATGAACAGTTCATAAGTGTCCCAATACTCATTCTGTGATTCTGTTTCTTTCATTTAACTCAATGAGAAAGATGTAAGTTCCATTATCTAAAATTTTCCTGAAATAGAAGATATTTTCCTCACACAAAGTTTATTTTTTATTGAAATTTCCACAAACACATCTTTCAGCAAATACATAAAGGGCAACAATCTCGTTTACGTTCAATTGTACTTTAAATAAATTTAATGTTTTCTAAAATGAAATAAGTGTTATATATTATTTTACTAAACGGTTTACAACAATAATTTTTATGCATTGTTAATACAAAAGTATTACCTTGAACGACTTTGCAAATTTTCTGTTACATTTGTTCTAACCCTGCAATGATGGCTTACTTCCATCTCTAAAACAGTTATGTATATGATGCTTTGAATGGAGCTATCCATTCAAAATACCATATCCATAAATACCAGTAATATTTTAAGAAAGTAAAATTTTTAAACTGATAACTACCGTAAAATCCCGATTGTAAACCCCCCCCCCCCCCTCCTCTATCAAAACTAAAAGAAGCTGGGGAGGGGTTATAATCGAGATTTTTTTAATCATTAAAAAACCCTTCTTTATCTATAATTTACAAGTAAATAAGGCAAATACAGGAGTGAGAATTTTTCGTATTGCGGCAGATTTCCGATAAATAGTACGTAAAGGCCCCTCCCTAAAATTGCCCTCAAACAAAAACCCCTGTATATATATATATATATAAAGAATATATATATATATATTTCTTTATGGTGAATTTAAAAGGTAATATAACTAATGATTACGATGACAAATGAATAACAGAATAAAAAGCATGTTAAAGGATATTTTTTCCTTGTGTTCACAACTACACCGATGATGGGGCACATGTGAACAATTTTTTGAATTTATAAAACTATTAAAAAATGTAAGAAAAACTATTAAGGTGATTTTTTTAAAAATTACAATGTGTAAAATAAAGTTCTGTTTACTATATTAAGTAGTTTTTGTTTATAGAAATTAGTCCAGCTATGAGAAAAAGCTATATTTATGCGAACTGTTCACATGTGGTCCCATTTCCCCTATATCTTTTCTTAATTGTGAAATCTTACAAAATCTTCAAGTTTTGATTTTGTCACTTGTTAGCTAATCGATATGGTGGCTCATCTCACAGTTGTTTCACTGAATTCAAAATATTTAATAGCATATTCCGCAAATGAGAAAAAATATATTCGTTTAAATTACGCACACAAAAATTTGGAGATAGAAAGATATTTCCAAAGAAAGACTTAGACACTGTTTTATGTGAAGCAGAATTATACTCATCAGGGCCGTATTTAAAGGGGGGGTGGGCTACTGAGGCAGCAGCCTTAGCCTATCAATGACCCGGGGGCCCTGGTCAATGGCTTAAGTTGTATCAAAGTTTTCTCTTAAAAAAGTGTTTAATTTTTAAAAAGTAAACAAAATAACTTATGTTTCTTAAATGATAATATTACTTTTAAGTGACGAGAAAAATTCCTGTTCCAAGTCTCAATACCCCACTTTTTCTTTTTGCGGTTCCAATGTTTCGCACTCTGTGTTGCTAATTTATTCTTTCAATATTTTTAACCTCTTTCGTCCGTGACCAAAAGAGGACAAAAGTCGTGATTTAATTGCCTAGTGTGCCTAATAACAAAACATCTACATTCGTTTTTTAAGAGATTAAATAGTATCCTCACCTTCCATTGTTTTTACTGCATGCTTTAATGTCGCTTAAAAAAAAAGAGAATTTTTGAATATTTACACATATCATGTTAGTTCAAATGTTTATGAAATATTCTTTTCCGTCACTGGTTAGTTTTTTATTATGAATTTCATTATTTTGATAGCTTTACATACATCCTCATTAAAATTACTATATTCATGGCTACACTTTTTCTTCTGTGCAATTTAATAAAAATCAATCAATATGGGTATAATTTCGATCAAATTAGACTCTTTGGTGAGTCAATTGTTCAAGGAAGGAGAGTTTCTAGTGTGCGTGGATTCATTCAAAATGGGACGAATTTTCGTTGTTTCACTGGTTCATTTAATAACCGGTCTGGGAAGCAAAAATTGTACCCCTTTCACCTTCTTATCTGACACCTCTTCTATAAGCTGGTTATCTTTCCAAAAATAAAAAAAAAAGAATCTTCGAATTCTATTTTTTTATTAGTTTTTTTTTTTTTTTTTTTTTTTTTCAATTTATTCTCTGCTCTTTTAAATATGTTTCTCAGCTATTGAGAGGTTACTTGCTAAGGCCGAGTTGTCAACAACCCAAGGTAAAAGATATTTAATAACGACAATATTCCTCAAAATTAGCAGTTTCCAAAAAGTGCTTCTAAGTTTCTTTTTCTAAATCTTCTTTAGTTTTATTATCCTCATTCGCGATGCCTGGGGAGTCTAGACGTCATAGATCTGACAACATGGCGTTCGAGCTAAGCAATTTGCTGAAATTACTATTGGGAAATAGTGGTAAACACTACTCATAAATTAACTTAAGACTGTGAGAGGTGATAATTAAGATATTAATGTAATTTGGAATTAGTTTCGAAGACATATAAGTAATGATATCAGTAATAGGATTTGAATTATTAAGATAATACTAGATTAATATTAACACAATTACTCTAATTGGTAAACAAATCATATTAGATGTAAATTTCCAACTGGGCGAAAAATGTCCGGACCAGGATTCGAACCCGGGTCCTCCTGGCTGAAGCCGCCAGTGCTCTGACATCTGAGCTATCCCGGACGATTCTGGTCGAACTTTTTCACCCAGCTAACCATGATGATTACAGCATCTGGTCTGAAACCTGGTTCAGCTCAACAGAATAAATCTCAGGTAATGGAACTCCAGAAATCGCTGGATACGAAATTAGACTAGATTAATATTAACACAATTATTCTAATTGGTAAACAAATCATATTAGATGTAAATTTCCAACTGGGCGAAAAATGTCCGGACCAGGATTCGAACCCGGGTCCTCCTGGCTGAAGCCGCCAGTGCTCTGCCATCTGAGCTATCCCGGACGATTCTGGTCGAACTTTTTCACCCAGCTAACCATGATGATTACAGCATCTGGTCTGAAACCTGGTTCAGCTCAACAGAATAAATCTCAGGTAATGGAACTCCAGAAATCGCTGGATACGAAATTACACTAGATTAATATTAACACAATTATTCTAATTGGTAAACAAATCATATTAGATGTAAATTTCCAACTGGGCGAAAAATGTCCGGACCAGGATTCGAACCCGGGACCTCCTGGCTGAAGCCGCCAGTGCTCTGTCATCTGAGCTATCCCGGACGATTCTAAATGGACGATGGCAGAGCACTGGCGGCTTCAGCCAGGAGGTCCCGGGTTCGAATCCTGGTCCGGACATTTTTCGCCCAGTTGGAAATTTATATCTAATATTAAGATAATGCTCAGTTAAAAATTAATGAAAAGAAGAGGGGCGAGGTGAGGTGCAAGTGCTTTTGGACTAATGTGTTTTTAAGACTACTGGAGTCCTTGGTCAAACATCTGGACTAGTACCTGAGCCCGGAGCCTAATTTAAGAAATTTGCTGAAATTACTATTAAGGAATAGTGGTAACCACTCCTGATAAATGAACTTCAAGACTGTGCGAGATGATAATTAAGATATTAATGTAATTTGGAATTAGTTTTGAAGATATATAAGTAATAGGAGTTGCGTTTTTAAGAGAGGGATTTGTTCGGTAAAATTGGGGGAAAACCAAGTTAAATGAGCCAAACCTTGTTGCCATCGGACCCATAGAACCCGAGATAAGAACGCGCCTGGAGCTGTAATATGGCACTAAAAACTGAAAGAGAATCGCAAGTTGAGTTCAGTGAATCAATTTTACATGATATTGGACACATAGAACCGGAGAAAACCATACGCCATTAACGTTTGAAAATGGTCGTAACTGAAGTCTATATTTCGTTAAACATATTTTTAAATTTATATAAAGGAGGAGAAACGCTTATGGACAAACTCTTAACTACAGAACACACTCATAATCTTCGATTAAGTTGATATGTCCTAAGATAATCATTTTAAATTATGTTTTTAGCATCTGGCAACGTTTATTATTTAATATCCTCTCATATCCCAAATTAGCTAGAGGGTCGACTAATCTACTAAACCGATCTCTTTTTAAATCAGTTTTTTATGAAGGCTTGTGTCCCTGGCTGGTTCTTTCTCGGAATTTTTGTACTGTCGCTATCAGTTTTTGCAAAAATTAAGAACAATTAACCCAGCAAAGAAAGAAATAGTGGGCCATCAGCTGGGGAAAAGATTGCAACCAGCACTGCCATCAGCGGAAAAGTGCAATGGTGCCATTACGCAAACCAAAACAAAAGTTTCCATGGGGAATGCAGCTGGACCATCAGTGATGGTCAACAGCAGTCCAGCATTGGTATGGCATCACATTACTTCAATCCAGCACTTTTCCTGCGGTGCTAGCACCTATCCTACTGCCATTCCTTTGCTGGCCCAGCACTTTCCCTTACAAAAATTTCTTATAGAATTCTATGAAAAAACTTGTAGAAAATGGCCCGTTTTCCTATGAGCTAGTTTCACCAGCAGCTGTAGAAGTGTCTATAATAGAAATGTCTATAGAAATATTTGAACTTGCAGTTGTTTCCATGTTGTCACCCTCCCAAGTACTAACCACGCTCAGTGCTGTTTGGTTTTCGTGATCGGACATGAACAAATACTTTCAGCGTATTCAACAATCGCTCGTTCTTTCCAAGCTCTCATTACACTATTTCAAGTTTGTTTCTTTTGTGATTTGCGTTCCCAATCATTAAACTTGTATAGAAATTATTGGATTATATAGAAATCCTATATATTCTATACGTTGATTGATTCTCAACTGTGTAAATTACGAAAACCGAAATCCTTTGTAACTTTGTAAAACCAGATTTAAGAATAAAAAAAAGTGCGTTGAAATAAAGAATTTATTTGTTTATTCATTTACTTATTTATTTTGTTGGTGGCAGTGGTGCTATATTATTTACTGTTTAAAAAAAATAGCTGTACAGCTTAAATTGTATTAAGATATTCATTGCAGATTTCTATTCAAATTCATTAATCTGCCGCGGGGTGATTAAAATATCTCTTATTTTAATGTAGACTTGGCAAAATATTTAAAAGTCTAATAAATAATTATTTGTTAAACTTGAAACGTAATTGTTTAAATATTATTACACTTCAGATTAAAATATTTGAATAAAAATTACAATTGGAGTATTTTTTTTAAAACTGAGATGAATTACGCCACCTAGCATAAGGGTTCCTAGCTTGTATAACTGCAAAAGTTCGTGCACTTCCATGGTGTGGTGGGCCAGCGCAGGAGATAAAACGGAGGACCATCAGAATTTTATCTGATGTCATCCAACAGCAAAGTTGACTGAAGCTGCTCAGCAGTGGTCATGCAGTGGTAGACCATTAGCCAGCACTTCTCCATCATTGCCAGCACCAATCTTGCTACTGGCCAGCAATTTCTTTTTTACTGGGAAAGACCCATTTTTAGAAAGAAAAAAATTGGATATTCGAATATAAAAAATATTTTTACATTTTCTCTGGAATTTTTAAATCGATATCTTGATTAGTTTTCTTATTTTTAGCCAATTAGTGAAAATTTTCATTATCTTTCATTTTTACTTGGAAGTCAAGTCCAGCAGTTGCGCCGTTTTGTTCCCTCTTCGGCAAAAAAAAAATGAGTATTTTAATGAGTTTTATTAATTTCTGGATTAATTACGGGCTGATCTTCTCGAAATAAACATTATTTAAAACAGGACAAAATTTACTATATTGGGCTAAAAAATGTAATTTGTATTATTTTTATTAACGTAGGAAAATCCCACCGAAACATTAAAAGGCGCTAAAAATAGCATAAAAAATTAAATTAAAAAAAATCTAATCAAAAAATCCAAAATCGGGCTTCAAGGTGCAAAACTGCACATATAGAGGTATCTTTCTCCCAAATTGTGTAGCTCTGGGTGCAGCGGCCTCTTCAGAACACCGTCGACAGACACACACACACAAACTGTTTTCCTTTTTATTATAGATTGTAAATATAATATTTCAAAATTACCCTAAATATAAATTCAACTCAATTAATTTTGAAATGCATTTTATTAGATTCAATAATTATTTTTAATTAACAAAATATTTTATCTAACTTTGTCTTCTAAAAATATAACCTGCGGGTCTTTTTTTTTAATCACGTTTTATCCTCTTCGCTACCTGGGTCCACATATGTGGACCTCTATTCTTTTCCCCATAAAAACTAAACTGTTTGACTTTTTTACATTTTGACTCAATTTCTTAAGAGCTGAATGTTTTTTTGCTTTAAAAGCAAACCAATAAATGGCAAAATCTATGCTGATTTCATTATAAAATAGATGATAATTTCATCTGAGTTTGCAAAACGCCTTCAAGAGGTTGTGGCCAAGAAATTGAGAAATTTTCATACTTATTTAACTTAAATCCTTTACAATAAAAAGTTTTGAGGATTTGTGTATCATTCACTTGATTAAAGGCCTTAAATTTGTGATTGTGTGAATTTGGGTTAGTGATAATTAAATTGATATTTTAACGAAATTTGTAATTTTAGATCCGTATTTGTAAACCTAAATTACTAATCCCCTAAAGTATGAATTTCCAAAAAGTTCTTTTTTCTGTCATCTATGATGACATTTTGTTTGTTTAAAACCAATGAATGAGTATTTGTAGTATTATTTTAGCTTTGGGAACGAAGAGGTTACAAATTAATCGAAAACTTGTAGCTGTAAAGTGACAATTTTGCATCATGAAATTATAATTTACTTAAAAAAAAAAAAAAAAAAATCATTTCGAAGCTACGATGTCTCGTTTATTTTTTTAAAGTATAAATTGCTTTTTCCTTAAACATTTATAACTACGATAAAACATTAAAAATAAATAAATATAAAAGAAAATTTAATCTTAGCAGAACAGCTTTATGAATTAAATATAGCAAAAAATATTCAGACTATATATTTATTTATTTTCTCACACAAGAAAACGTTATTTTAATAAGAAATAAGTATTTGGAAATTTCTAAGAAAAGAAAATCATTCAACGAAATTAAAAGAAAAAAGGGGTTAACGTTCTACTACTAAATTTATGAAAATAATAGGAACAAGTGAAATTGAAAACATAAAGTTCTTACACTGACGTCAGGATGAAACTGATTTTTCATGTATACTACATCCATATTGATAATACTGTGAAAAATAAAAAAGAAATTTATGTTCTGGAAAGAAAATATTATTTTTCCTTCAATAAAAAAATATTAGTTTTTTAGAGTAACGGAATATTTACCTATATAAAGAAAAATATCATTAAATAAATTTTAAGTTTTAATACTGGTACTATTTTCATCTAATAGAATTATAAGTTAAGTTCATTTACAAAAGAACATTTCTTTTTAAATGTCTTAAATTTTTGTGTTTTTTTTTTTTTTCAAAACAAGAAAAATGTTGCAAACAGAAAATGTTATTTATTATCTATCCTCCTTACATTAAATTTCTTCTGCATTTAGGTGAAGAATTTTATTACTGAAAGTAATAAACAGGGATGTCAAACGATGTCAGAAGTGTAAATTCAAACGTCGGCGTTCATCAATTCAAAGAAAGAGTTTATGAATTTATTATCTTATCTTAAATTTTATTTACTTAACAATATTTAAAGAATGATATGAAAATAGTATTAGAAAAAGGATTATCCTGTTAACCCAAAATTATGGATTACAAACATACTTTTAGCAAAATATTATCAATATTAAGAAAATTAACAAAAAACTGAAAGTGCATATTTATTTTGTATGAATTTATTCATTATATAAGTAATCTATACAAAAACATACTTTTTTAATATAGGAAATTTTTACTTAATAAATTTAAAGTGATAATTTTTTTTTTCAAATTTAGTCGAAAAATAAACGCACAAAAAATATCAAGGAAATTTTTAAAAATCTAATATAGGTTTGAAAATAACTTATTTCCTGTTAGTGAATTGGAGAAAACAAAATGATGAAAAGTGGAATGTTCAACGCTGCATTTATTTATTCTCCAGTTCGATTAATAATTGTGTCCTCTCAGAATTTAAAACAAGTCGGAAATTGTACGTCAAATGCGGCAAATGGGTGCGCTCGTACTATAACTAGTTTTATAAATATTCAAGTTTTGGTGCAATATTTGTTGCACTCGTATGCAAAAATGCATGAATACAAAATTTATTACGATTATATATATTAAATTCAGTAATACAGAAATAATATGACTCCATCTTAAATACGACACAATCATCATGGCAACCTAGATTCATTACCTATCATGGGATATCATTGACTTAATTACGTATGATAGGATTCAATAGGATTCAATTTTCATAAAATTTGAAATGAATCGACAAAATTCTGCAACGATTATAGACATTAAATTTGAAACTTTGTGGTTGGGAAGATTTTTCTCTGTTATATGCGGACAGACGACTATAGATGCTACGTATTTATATAATTACGAACGCACCTAAAAACATTGGTGTAATATATAGAATATTCGGTATTCTTCATTTTGTAAAAAATGACGAAAATATCAATTTTTAAAATGTTTTGGGCAACGGACTATTAAAAATTAGTGTTATAGATTTCCTTAACTAATTACAGTTGTATTTAATAAATGTATCTCCCTGGGACATTTTCCTCAAATTTGGAAAAAAGACTAGTTATCTTTTTTAGAAAGCGCAATAAACCAGCTGGTTCTCCTCGTGGGTATCGCCCAATAACTTTGTTATCAATTCTTGGCAAACTTTTGGAAAAAAAATAATAAAGAACAGAGTGATGACGGAACTTGAACATAAAATTTTTTTATCAAATTGTCAACATGGATATAGGGAGGGTAAGAGCACTGTAACTGCTTTGAATAATTTTAAAGTCACCGTTTCTCAAATTTTACAGTAGTTTAAATATTGTGCTGCAATTTCATTTGATATTGAAGGTGCATTTGATGCAGTCAGTTGGCCAATACTTGCAAGATTAATAGATAAACTCCCGATATCTGATTATTTAAAATCATTGCTGAAAAATAATATTTCCCACAGGAGTAGAAGTTTTGCCTTTTCATCTGGAATAATAAGGTTTCTTATATATAGGGGATGCCCTTAGGGCTCGTATTTAGGCCCTAAGATCTGGTTAATTCTGGCCGATGACTTGATTAAAAACTTTCTACAGGATTTTCGACAGTTTTATATCCTATGCGGATGATTTCATCGTGATTGAGGGTGCAGATACAAGGAGAGAATTGGAGGTTAATGTCTGGTCCGCGATTAGTGCCTTTGAAGAACAATGTGTTCCCCTTCTTCTTCAGTTAAGTGTGGAAAAATGTGTTTGAATATTGATGAATAAATATACTCTAGATCGAAGACACCTTATTTTTAAACTTAGGAATAAGACGATTCCGGTAAAGAATATTTTGAAATATTTGTGATTTTCTATAGATAGTGGTTTTATTTGGATGACTCATCTTGAAATTGTCAGAGAAAATATAAGCAACTTTGCTTGGGATATTAAAAAACCGGAAGAAGAGATAAAGGTTTAAATACTTATTATAGGAAATATTGTTACCAATTGGTTTTGGAACGCCAGATAGTACATGGGTGTGAAATATGATACACAGATTTAAAATCACATGGGGTTAGAAGATTGAAATCTTGCCAGTGAGCTGGCCTTTTAACTATATTAAAAACTTACAGGAACGTGTCGACTGATGCATTGTGTGTAATTACGGGAATTATCCCTATTTCTATTTCATTGAATTATGCAGCTAAACGTTATAATATTTTACATAATAATGAAGTATTGATATGGGAGGATAGAAACGGTACAGTAAATAACTTCATTAGGAAGACTCTTTTGAATGTCCCCTATTTTATAAATTAGATAATATTATTTTCATACAGAATGTTCGAACTGCGGTTCCTTTAAATCCATATCCAATTATTTACACAGATGCTTCTAGAATGGAATCGGGGACATCTGCAGTATTTACGGTACTTTTTAGAGGAAAGTTTATTAAAGATTTAAAAATTAAACTGAACCATTATAATTCAATTTATCAAGCTGAAATGTTTGCGATTAAGAAAGCTATTGAATGGTTTGTTTCTTCAGTCTTTTCAGATATAGTTTTATATTCACATAGTAATTCTGCAATATTGATTTTGCAGAGTTTGTTCGCGATGAATAATATTATTAAAGACATTTTTAATACTATGTTAAGAAATCCGGGTAAAATCTTGCATATTGGCTGGATAAAAGCACATATTGGCCTGCTTGGCAATGAACGTGCAGATGCCTTGGCCAAAAGTATTAACCAAGATGACATTGCGGATATTAGTGTGAACTTGGTGGCTGTTGTTTCCCTCATTTAGACTATCTTCAGGACTCGTCAATTAGAGGACTAGCAATTGCAATTGCAGAACTCTGAGGTTTGGAGAGAAACGTACTCTGTTATTAAAACTGTGGACACGAACTGTTTATGTGCAAAAGAAGTACTACAATTTTATTTAACTGGCCATGGAAGTTTCCACAGTTTTTGCAAGACATAGGGAAGAAAACTACAAATCTGTGTAACTGTGGTGTGAAAAGTGATGTGTTGCAGTATATATTTGGAAAGTGTTTATTACTGCAATTCTATTTTCGTTTCGAAACAGACCTAACATTAAGACTAATTTATACCGAACAATTTTACATCCCTAAAATTATGAGAAACTCAAAGCAAATTATAACAAATTGAACTCTTTGTACTCTTTTATTAGATATGAATATTAGTGTTTCTGAGTCTTTATGCATGCTGATTTACATTTGAATTACTTCATCTGGGTAGTTATTTGTACAAGGACTGTGATTGTGGGAACGTTTTCTGTTTGAGATGCAAAAACATTTATGAACTTGCAGAATTTTATGCATATTAGTTAAAGTTTTTCGTGTTATGTTTGTTAGCTTGAAACTTATACTTGTAAAATACTTGGCTTTTAATTTTTAGTTTTATAAATTAGCGTAGAGATTTCTTCTCTTAACTAGGCTGGATTAGTGATAGTTAGTATTAGTTTTATTTTATAACACTAACTGTGTTTTTATCAGCTGGCGTGTACCAAATGGCTGACTTTGTATATATATGTGTATTTTTTTACGGTGATTTTTTATTTTAAATAAAAGTTCCGAGCTTGTTTTAGTTCGGGGCGATTTTTAGAGTTTCTCTCCCCATAAAGCTTACGGTTAAGGGGTACCAGATGGGTGCCCTCGCTCCACTGCTTCCAAACTCTGATCATTTTGCTGCTGTTACGCTGCACAGGAGCTGGCTATTTGCACGATAGGAAAATCCTTTTTCACGAAGGCCGATTATTCTCTCCCGTTCAAACTCCGTCAGTTGTTGAAATGTCGCCCTCTTTCGTCGAAGAGGCATAGTTACATTTCACATAACATTTACCACTAGCAGATAAGCATAGACAAATTTCAACTTCCCGCTACAGCCCTCTATTTATGCGGTTTCAGCAGCAGTCTAGAGGGCGCTGCTAGCCCACCCATACGTGGTGACTCTGAAATTGGAATCATTTGCATAACACACTATACTTTGCATTCTCTGAAATTTTCAGCTCAATCGCGTGATTCCTTCATGGTGTTGCAATTTTCACAAACGTGAGTGTAGGAACACTCATTCCGCAGTTTGCCACTGGGAGGTTCCGTCAGGTACCTCATCGTGTAGCGCATATACGTTTTACTATATCTTTAAACTGTATCCATAGCTGTATCTATGACAGTTTATTACTTGTTTGTGGTGAATTAAGGAAACGCTTTTTATACTTTTATTTATTAAAAATACTAAAAACCACAATGTTAATTCCTTGAAAAGTTTTATAACATACATAATAAAGAACATGTATGAAAAGTATAAACTTCTATCTCAAATACAAAATGAGCCTTAGTATTTTTAAAACATGAAAACGATGAAAACATGAACATTTAGAAAAAGCAATTAAAGTTTCCATTTCTTAAAAAGAACCCCTTGAATTGCAATCCTGTACATATTACACATATAGAAATATTAAAGATACCACTTTCATATTTTAAACATATGTACAAAAAAGTTAGATATATAATATGAGCTAGTAAAAAAGCTAGTCGGATGCGTCAACCCCAAAACTTTCCTCTATATCACACTTGTTAATACTTGAAAAAGCGTAAGTTTTAAATTATGCATTTTAGAAACAAAAAATGAATAGTTAACAAATCTGTTATTTATTTTTTAATTTAACTTTTTTTGTCAATAAATCTTTTAAAACGAAGGAGTAGGGTGGGGGGTGGGGGGGGAAACTCGTATGAAGTCTAAAAATCGGGTAAAATATCAAAAAACGTGAAAATGTTTGCGTAATACAAATATGCGAATTAAACCAACATTAAAAATTTGGGTGATTCAGTATGATATTTTTTCAACAGCTACTGTACCCGTCCCAAAAACCGAAGAAAATGCGCTATCACAGTGTCACCTTCAGGTCGATTATTCATAAAGTGTTGACTTAAATTGCAAAAAATCGAGAAAATCGCTATCACAGCGCCCCTTTCTGGAAGAATATCTCTATGCTCAGCTGGGACCCGACGCTCATAGTCAAAAACGTATATATGAAGTTTTGTTCAATTCTATCCCTGGCTTCATACAATTTCACGTAATACAAAAGAAAAATTACACAAAAATCGCTATTACAGCACCTCCTACCGGGTGATATCCCCAATTTCTATTGGGAAGTCCATAGTCAAAAACCTATATGAGAGTTTCACAACCCCAGTAGACCAAGTCCATTTTGAAAAAAAAAATGACCTAGTCCATTTAGAAGGTGCATAAAATCTGTTTTATCCACTCCTACAGTGAACCAAATTTGTTTTCACATACTTTCTCATATTTGTCATCTGTTTACAGACTTGGTTTACTGTGGGAGTTGACAAAACAGATTTCATACACCTTCTAAATGGACGATCTTATTTTTTTTTTCAAAATGGACATTGCCTACTATGGTTGTGAGCCCTCATATATGAAGTTTGGTTCAATTCTATGCATAACTTTACTCAATTTATAAAATAGGGATAATGGCAGAGAAATCTCTATCACGTCGTCACCCCCTTCTGGCGGAATATCCCCAATTTCAAGTGGGACCTGCTGGTCATAGCTAAAATCATATATATAATGTTTGTATCAATTCTATGCATGACTTCGCACACTTTTCATTGATACAAAGTAGACACATAGGCGACATTTTGTAAAAACGTGTTTTTTGGTATCTCTGACCCCTAAAATATGTAAATTCGTCGAAAACGAGAAGTCGAAAAAAATGTCGATTACAATAGTTTATCTATTATAGATAGAAGAAAGTAATAAATTGACATTTTGACTATTTTTGGAGTACGAAAACTTCATAAGGAAAACTTAAGTGGAAAGACGATTTTACGGGGTTAAAGAATTTTCTGTTTCAAGCGTACATCTCTGAATCTTGATACTCCAAATATTGGGGAAAAGTTAACCTTCCGACTACTAAAAAAGTACTATAAAACATTTACCAGTCATGTGCATTGTCCCTATATATAAATATATAGGATTACCAAAATACAAATTATTTGACGATTTAAAATAAGTTTACTAATTAACGATACAACGTGATATATACAAAATAAACCGAAAAAATATATTGTAATGATTAAATACTTTTTGATTATCTTCAATTACTGTGTATATGGCGTGTAAATGAACAAAGGTGCTTTAGGATCCAATAGACAGGTATTTGTAGTCAGAAAGCTAAATGAAATAAACCGAAACCCTTTCTCACAACAAATTGGCTTAAGAAATTGAAGTCAGCAAGCGAACTTTTATCGTCTTATGCAACCACCCTGCTTCACCACCCTACTAACTCTACGTGAAATAGCGGACTGTAAATTTTTCAAGAGAAAACAATTAAGCTTCTTACTTGTATCGCAAGAACTATTTTTGATTCGTGCAATTTAAGTGCAAATTAACTTGGAGTTTATTTCTAATGAGGCTTAAAATTTTGTTTAAAAGAACTATTTATTTAAACTAAGTTAAATAAGTTTTCAAAAATGCAAAAGTATTTCACTGCATTTTTATTCGTTCTCTGAGATTATTCGGAGAAAGGAATTTTATTCTCTTGAGCCTTAGTAAACGGTATTTAATTTAGCAAAAAAAAAAATCCCTAATTATACTTACGAAGTGAAAAAAGCAGCATAGCCAGAAGCACTTCATCCAAATAGGAAATATCTTTAATGTAGAGAGAAATTAGGGTTGTGCACGCATGTTTTCATCTTCACGCATCATACGAATTTTTGCTTCAGGGATTATCTGATTCAAAATAAGCATTATTTCATTCAAAAAATATTTTTTTGTTATATTTTTAGAAGTTTAGTTTAAATTGAAGAATCGATTTAAACTTGATCTCTAATAAATATTTACTTTATTTTTTAGCAATAATAAAAAGTTTGTAAAATAACTGGATGACTTTACATGAACTAGATAGCGAAAAAAAAAAAAAAGAATTACAGCAAAAACGCATAAGTTTAATTGAAGTAAAATACAGGAGGCTTCGTATTATATTCTCCAGCACAATTAGTATTCGTATTATATCCTGTCTTTGGAAAGGTTTACAAAGAAAATAATAACGACAAATGCTATTTTTAGGGAAAAGATTAAAATATAAGTAAAAATAGGATTTTTTAAAGTAAATTAATATGTATTCAGTAAAATTGTTTCCTAATTTAAAAATTTAAAAAAATCCCTGCCGTCTCGGCCTACAGGCACAGACAGATTTCGAAGTTTCATCTTCTACAACACTTCCGCCCTTGTTTTCTTTATTTATTTATTTTTTTATTTTTTATTTTTTATTTTTTTTTGCTTTAAGAGTTGGTTCTATCAAAAATTTGTCAATGCAAAAGCTGTAGATAATAATAAGAAGATTTATAATCAATTTAAGCGGATTTTATAGCTTGTGAATTGACGAAGTTATGAATTTGTTTCTTCTTAAACAGTCTTCCCTTTTTTTGTTGCAAGAGTTGGTTCTATCAAATATTATTAATACAATAATAATCAATATTAAAGTTGTAGATAATATTAAGATGTATGAAAAATTAAGTGGCTTTGATATCTTGTGAATTGACGAAGTTATGAATATTTTTCTTCTTAAAGCACAATTTTTTTTCGCACGTTGAGGCCATTTTTAATGATATAAAAAGTCTGTCATACATAAATTTTTGGCCTTTTCCTAGAAGTAATAATAACTTTAAACTGATTCGATATGTATTATAATTAAGAAGTTATGGAGTTTTTCTGTTCTCACAAAAACCCTCTCCATTTCCACCCCCTTGGTCCGATTTTGCCCATTAACAAACTTGACCGAGATTTCCTACTTCTTGATTTTACGTGTCAGTTTGGAAGAGATTCGTGCAAAATTATGAAAGTTATCGAGTCCATAAAAAGTGATATATATATAGTTTTGAACTGTGGGCGGTTTTGGGTTCTAGGGGTCATGATCGGCGTAGATCTGCAAACACTTTTCAGAAATTCCAACATAGGGGAGAATGTAATAGGTAGTATTTCTTACGAAATCTACTTAAAAACAAAATTCAATGCCGAATATTAAGAAGGAAACTCTTCATTTGATAAATTAAATTAAAAATATATCAACGAACTCTGACTAATGTGTTTTAACTTCAATTTGACGATGTGTAATGTTAGTTGAACATTTCAATACGTTTTAAGGAGAGTCATCAGTTTCGAACCTTCGAAAAGTCGACTTGTTTGTTTTTCATACTTTTTAGCTCACAGGCTATCAAAGCCTGAGAGCTAATGTGCCCGCCCGTTCTGTATGTATGTATGTATGTACGTAACGCGATAACTCTTGATAAAAACATCCGATTTGCTTCAAAATTTTTTCCTAGGTTCACTGTGATAAGGCGCTTCCCTGATTAGTTTTTGGAGTTTATTGGTTAAGGATAAAGGGGGGAAAACGGGGTTAGTCCACCCCCCCCCCCCCCTTAATTCAGATAAATGTGTTTTTCATGCAGAATGATTCGATTTGCTCCGAATTTGGTATAGCGGTTTATTATGTTAAGGAACTTCCATGATTAGTTTTGGGGGTTCATTGGTTAAGGGTAAAGGGGGAAAAACGGGGTTAGTCCACCCCCCTTAATTCAGATAAATGGGTTTTTCATGCAGAATCATTCAATTTGCTCCGAATTTGGTATACCGGTTTATTATGTTAAGGAACTTCCCTGATTAGTTTTGGGGGTTCATTGGTTAAGGATAAAGGGGGGAAAAGGGGGGTTAGCCCACCCCTTTAATTCAGATAAATGGGTTTTTCATGCAGAATCATTCGATTTGCTCCGAATTTGGTATACCGGTTTATTATGTTAAGGAACTTCCCTGATTAGTTTTGGGAGTTCATTGGTTAAGGATAAAAGGGGAAAAACGGGGTTAGTCCACCCCCCCCCCTTAATTCAGATAAATGTGTTTTTCATGCAGAATGATTCGATTTGCTCCGAATTTGGTATACCGGTTTATTATGTTAAGGAACTTCCCTGATTAGTTTTGGAGTTCATTGGTTAAGGATAAAGGGGAAAAACGGGGTTAGTCCACCCCCCTTAATTCAGATAAATGTGTTTTTCATGCAGAATGATTCGATTTGCTCCGAATTTGGTATACCGGTTTATTATGTTAAGGAACTTCCCTGATTAATTTTGGGGGTTCATTGGTTAAGGATAAAGGGGGAAAAAACAGGGTTAGTCCACCCCCTTAATTCAGATAAATGTGTTTTTCATGCAGAATGATTCGATTTGCTCTGAATTTGGTATGCCGGTTTATTATGTTAGGGAGCTTCCCTGATTCGTTTTGGCGATTAATTGGTTAAGGATAAAGGGGGGTTAGTCCACCCCCTTAATTTAGATAAATGTTTTTTTTTTTGCAAGATTATTCGATTTGCTCCAAATTTGGTATACCGGTTTATTATGATAAGGAGCTTCCCTGATTAGATTTGGAGGTTCACTGGTTAAGTATAAAGGGGAAAACGGGGGCTAATTCCCCTTCACTTATTTTTTTGAGTGGCATTATTCTTTAAAATAAGAGTATAATATACAATTAGTGTGACTATTCTGTGAGCTCAATGCCATCAGTTTAGCTGGGCACTTTTATTAGAAATTATATTATTCTGAATCGAACAAAACAAACTGCATGAAAATACTTCAGTTAGAACAAAGTTTATTTGAAATTTTAAAAAAGTACTTTCACTCAGACCCCACTTGATATTTAGCTTTGCATGTGCTCTTCTCAAAATCGTATTTTTCCTGCTTAAGCGCACTATAAAAAATCGTTTTCAGAAAGATAGTTTGTCTTGCACAATATGTATAAAAGGATCATACCTACAATCTCCACCTACTGTTTTGTCAATTTGAATTGACACGTATTGAATGTCCATTTTGAAGAAATAACCTTAAAAAGCACAATCTAGTCGCAACAAACAAAATTTGTATCTTTTAATTCGCGAAATAGTAGGGGAAGAATGCATGCATGTTTATTTCATACATATTTGTGCAAAATAAATTATCTCTCTGAGAAAGATGTTTTTTTTTTCCTTTACAGTACCCGCAAGCTGCAAAAATATAATATTGAGAAACGCGCATGTAAAGATAAAAATTAATTGGAATCTCTGTATTGTGTGAAGTGCACATTTTCACCTTTAAATTGACACGGAACGAATTTAAAAATTTCCTTGTGGTTTGTTTTGTTTGATTCAACATACTGGATAATTTTTTAGAAATATAAAAAACAAACAACCAATTTTTTGACGGTGTAAAACTGATGACTGCCTTTAAGCTATAAATATGAAGAAATATTGCGAGTGTTTACACTTCGTTTGCTTCAATATAACACAAGCGTTTAGTGCAGATTCATATAAAATTTTGCTAGATAACAATAAAAGTTCATTCCTCTTCTAAAGTAAAGCGCATTGCATTATTAACCAAGAATGTACTTTCAATAGTAAAATCTTCCTCCTCATAATTTAAATAACCTAGACAAGATAATCTTGAAGTACTGAATTTAATTCTACTTTAAGGAAGCAAGTTTTTCAAACATATTTAAATTATATTATTTATCCTAACTAAAGATTTTAATTTTGCGCAGTAAAGAAAGTGCTTTAAAAATTTCTATAATTCATTTTTCAGTAAATATCATTTTTAAAGCGTTTTATTTTTAAAAGTTAGTGATAAAATGTAACACATTATTTATAATTTTTTTTCTGTTGCTTTGCAAAAAAGTTTGCGGTAAAAATACAGCTCTCAAAAATATTAACAGCGCACAAAATGGATTCATTAAAATAAAACGAAAAATTTAATTGATAAAGTTTTTAAAATTGTATTTAGAAGTAATAAAAATTTGACAAAAACAAAACGAATCAGCAGATATTAACTAACGCAATACTTTTAAGACAGAATATTTCACT
Source organism: Maratus speciosus (assembly GCA_963932465.1). Taxonomy (NCBI): domain Eukaryota; kingdom Metazoa; phylum Arthropoda; class Arachnida; order Araneae; family Salticidae; genus Maratus; species Maratus speciosus. Next base: position 4,439,267 of record OZ010787.1, read on the forward strand.
GACAAAAAATGCATTAAAAAAGTTAATATTTCACTTGGGAAGATCTAAAATTTCCGAAATATATTTCAAATATAGATGGATTTATCATTTCATTTTTTAGCAAAGCACTTAAACAGATCTTTTTTAAATCTCAAAAAATGTTTTAACAAGAACGAAAATTCATGTGCCAAGTATAGTTTATGAATCACTTTCTAAAACTATCAGAATAGTGTAACAAAACTTCATTTTTTTTTCATTACAGTGTAATAACATAGCTGCCAACTCTTACGCTTTTTTGTGCTACAAAAATGTAATAATACAATTTACCTCTCTAAATCGCCTTAATTTTCGGATTAAATAAGACAAAAACTGCTATTAAATTTTTATGGTACCAAAAAGTGTAAGAGTTGGCAGTTATATAATAAACTTTGTAATTTACATTGCTTACGTATCTACAAAAGCTAAAAAATTAAAGTGCATTTCCAATCTTTTGGGGAACCTTGTATATTTTTGTGTCACCCTGAATATTCATGTGGAAGAAATTTAAGATAGTTAAAAGATGTCTGAGATCTTTGAGCTGATAAAAGAGAAAACATAAGTACAGTCTCTACCGGCCCTTACAATTTCTGTCAACTGACTTTCAAGAATCTAGAATGGCAACGAAACAACTAAATAAATACCAACTTTTATGAATGCACTAAAAGTTTTTGTTAAGTACCCAAGGTGGGGAAACAGTTTTTGAATCGTGTCGAGAATGACACAAATCATGGTTTTATTAACGCCGCTGGAACTAAAATACAGGGTGTTCCAAAAAGATCCGTACAACTTCAAAATTGTATTAATACATGGGAATTTTCTAGAGAGAATCATTCGCCTTGCATACAATATTTCAAATGAAAATCAAATTTCAAATTAATTGCTTATAAGGCGCAAAGGCGCTTGTGCTGCGTTTTTAGCCTTGCCAAGCTGTAATAGTGAGAAGTTCCAGGCTGAGTATCGTTGCATGTGGTTTAGTCGGTAGAATGTCAGTGCACTATACTGATGGCCCGGGTTCGAGTCCAGGCATGGAGTCTTTTCCACTAGGTTGGCTTTTTCGCCTTTTAAGCAATTAATTTAAAATTTGATTTTCATTTGAAAAATTCAAAATTTTATTTAAAAAAAAAATAGGCATACAGCAAAACTAAATACAACAATAGATAGAATAACTCAAAAGGTTTTTTCTACTGCCTTAGTAAACTTCAACATGACATTCTATCGTAGCACGAAGAATATCAAAACGATATTCCAATTGAATCCACGAACGTTTTAGAACATAATATCACCACGAACATAATATCAGCTGTAGCTACAGCTGTTTGGATCATTTGTTTCAATTCCATGAATTGATTTTGTAGGGCTCCTAGAAATGTTTCACGTACACGTTCCACACATTTTTCACTAGTACTAGGGCGACCATTTTGAATAACTGAATTCTTTAATAATCGTTAACGTACGCCCTGTGCACCGCCATCTATGGCCAGAAACACATTGTAGAAGAAAACTTTTTAAGTTATTCTGTCTATTGTTGTAACTAGTTTTTCTGTAGGGCTATTTTTTTTTAGATAAAATTTTGAAGTTATACGGATATTTTTGGGGCACCCTGTACCAGTGTTGGGTATGAGCGCGTTCATTGAACGAAAACTGACGAACTTAGTTCACTTGCTGTGAACTTTGAGTTGAACTTGATTCACTTTTTGATAAATGAACGTGAGCTGAACGAAAGTTCAAAAAATCTGTGAGTTTAAACGAAATTTACAACTCAAACTCAATTTTTTTTTATAATTTATTTAAATTTTTTCCAGTTGTTAAGAACGCGTTTTTCCCATTCAAATGCCATTTAGAGGCCTACACGGACTCGGTATGGGTCGAGTCTGATCATCAGTTTATCTAGGTCGTGCCCGGGTCTGACTTTCTCTGGAGGCTCGCGCCGGGCCGAACCGGGCTTATTTCTGAGCCTGTGCTTATGCTTTCTAAGAAGTCTGTACCGACCGAAATTTTCTGGCATGGTCGCAACCCTGCTCGTATGAAAATCATTGACCCGTCCCTGTCTGGCTCGTGCAAAAATCTGTTTAAGGCTGTTTTCAAATCAAAAAGGGCAACTTTATGACATAAGTTTTAATTAATTTTTTTCGGAACTGCATGAAACTAGCAGGTGTTGTTGTTCAGAAATGTGGTGGATCTGTTTTTTCCGTTTTTTTGCATACGCAGTAGATCTTTCAGGAAATAGTATCAAAGTGGACGTTTTGAAACGAATTTCCACGCGAAAGAAGAATAAGCACTCAAGAAAGGGTGAAAAACGTTTTTGTCACGTGATCAAAATCGCTTGTAACTCAATAGGTAATTTAAAAAGAAAAAAATGGAAAACACAGTTCGATTCCAAATCGCTTCTATGGTCAGGCTTTCCAATTTTATATCTTTCTGTTAAAAAATGAATTTGTAAATGTGTTAAAACGTTTTATGCTTGTTGAGCAGAGCAGTTAAGAACTGCGTTAACCCCTTGGGGACGAGCGACACGTATACGTGCCGCATGAAGCGCTCAGAATCCTTGTTTTACCTCACCAGTAAAATTTGCCTTATTTAATCAACGCATTTTCTCGATTCAGGAAGACACAAATTTTTGTTTTTAAAAAACGATGACAAAAGATTAAAAATTTCGTAAAAGGCTTCCGTCCCGAAGGGGTTAAGAAATAACCTCCTTGGGTCAACAATTTTTGCCGAAAATACATATATTTTTAAATTACCATTATTCTACAGTTAAAATTATCTTTAAAGAATAGTAGTACATATACATTTCTAGGGGGGGGGGGGGGGTCAGTACTGTAAAACCTGTTATGAGAATCCGTGTATGACGAAATCCTGTTTTAAACGAAAACAATTCTTGATCGGTGCAAAAGGAATATAATAATCCGTTTGAAAATAAGTAATACAGTTACAAGAGACGACAGACCTCTTAAAAAAGGAACTTAACTATAACATTTATTTTCTCTCCTATGTGATTCCGTCTTTGAAGGTATTTCGATATAGAATTTTTCAAATTTTTAAGTCTCTAAGCCGTGTAAATGGATATATTAATAATAATTCAGATATTTACATACAAATAGAGATCCATTAAAATATCGATATGGTTTACTATAGAATATATAGAAAGAAATGTAGGAGAAACAGTATTTTGGAACGGGGGTCCCTGTACTATGCAGTCTATCGCACTTTTATTTAAAGTGAACAATATAAACATGAAAAAAAGACTGTAATAATAATAATAATAATAATAATAATAATAATAATAATAATAATAATATATTGTCAGAACTCCTCGCACAAAAGAAAGTTTTAAACATATTGACGTAAAAATAAATATCTGTACAGAACAACTAACACTTTTATGCATCATTTATAACAACTATCATTAAGAAATTCCAAATTCTTCCCAGAAAGTTTGAATATTTTTTTATAATTATAAGTATAAATATTTCGTGAATAAAATAAAGAAAAATTAGTATTAAAGATTTTATGGAGCGAACTCTAAATTTCTGAGTAAAAATCCGCCAGATTTAGCAACACTCTTTGTGACCTGTATATAGTCCAGGCAATAGAGACCGTATAGGGACTCTACCTAGCAAAATTAATGGTAGTACTGGAAATCCGCTTTCTTTTTTTGGGGGGGGGAGGGGGGATCGCTGAATCCGAATTTGTAACTTCCCACCAAAATTTCCCCCGGCAACCCCCCAAATTTTGGTAAAAAAAACCCCAAAAAAGGTTTTTATTAAAAAATTCCACTTTTTTATTGTTTTAGGGGAAAAGTATCTAGAAATTCAGAAAGTAGACAAAATTTTCAACAAATTAGATATATGACATTATGACTTAGGATGAAGGGGAAGGGGGGATCTGCCTCGGAACATGCGCCGCAGTGCTGCGTGGAGTAAGTTGCGCAATTCCACTTAACCACTCACACGTTTACATTAGCCCTCCCATCTTCCCTCCGAACTTTCTCTATAAGGTTTACTTTAAGTTTTTTTGGGTCGCTGAATCCAAATTTTTAACTTACCAACAAAATTCCCCCCCCCGAACCCCCCCCCAATAGTTGTTTTTAACTTAAATTTCTTATTATTTTAGGGGGAAAACATTACGAAATTCAGAAACTAGACAAAATTTGCAACAAATAGGATATATGACATTATGACGTAGGATAAACGGGGAGAGAGGGGGCTGCCTCGGAACATTTCCCGCGCGATTTTCTCAAAAAACAAATTTTTTCAAAAAATCAATTTTTTGGGGGGTTGCCGGGTGAAATTTTGGTGAGAAGTTACAAATTCGGATTCAGCGACCCAAAAAGCATAAAGTGAGTCGAAATTCAGAACTAGTATTAATTTTCCCAGATAAAATCCCCTATTGCCTGGACTTCATAATTTAGTGCACGTAGCGCCGCAGTGCATGATCAGAGGCAGCCCTCACCCTCCCCGTTCATCCTAATTCATAATGTCATGTATCCTATTTTTTGCAAAGTTTGTTTAGTTTCTGAATTTCGTAATGCTTTTCGACTAAAACAATAAGAAATTTAAGTTAAAAACAACTATTTGGGGGGGGGGGTTCGGGGGGAAATTTTGGGGGGAAAGTTAAAAATTCGGATTCAGCGACCCAAAAATCTTAAAGTAAACCTTATAGAAAAAGTTCGGAGGGGAGATGGGAGGGCGAATGTAAATGTGTGAGTGGTTAAGTGGAATCGCGCAACTTAGTTTACGCAGCACCGCGCGCATGTTCCGAGGCAGATCCCCCCTTCCCCTTCATCCTAAGTCATAATGTCATATATCTAATTTGTTGGAAATTTTGTCTACTTTCTGAATTTCTAGATACTTTTTCTCTAAAACAATAAAAAATGGAATTTTTTAATAAAAACCTTTTTTTTGGGGGGGGGGGGCTTTTTACCAAAATTTGGGGAGGTTGCCGGGGAAAATTTTGGTGGGAAGTTACAAATTCGGATTCAGCGACCCAAAAAACATCTAGAAAACCGATTTTCAGTACTACCATTAATTTAGCTAGGTAAAATTCCCTATTGCCTGGACTAATAGTGGTTTAAAAGGTTCTCATTTGACCTTAGATATTTACTTCTGTTTCAGATTAGGATCGGTTTTGGATTGGGTTTTGACTCTTGACGGACGGTTTCGGGTAGACACCGATTTTTCAAAACAATGTCGAAAATAAAAAGGTTAAAAATCTACATGCAGTAAGACCTCCATAATATGGGCATAAACTGGCGAGGGCAAGGAGGGTATATACTATACATCCCCCCCCCCCTCCCTTCAATTTTTTTTAAGAGCAGTTTATGCAATGTTATGTTTTGACCTTCCAGATTTTTTGTCTTGTTTTCAAGTAAAAACATATTCTTGTATTTCATTTTTCCCTTTTTTCCCTGATATAGTTTAATGATTTATATATTATCGTGACCGTAAACTAGAATTGGATAAATCACAATAAAAATTATCAGAATTAACGTTTTCATGTTGACATAAGTAATTTCTGTTTTACGTCTTAACAAAACCCTCTGCTTAGTAACAATTTAACTAAAAATGTTTTCCCATAGACTTGAGATGTTATCTCATCTCGATGTGTTTTCCCATCTCCCTTTTTTCTCTCTTGCTACAAAGTTGAAAGACTGTTTTGTCCTTTTCATTCCCAGGAATGTTTATTTGACTGTACGTGTTTCAAAAGATATTATGATTGCAGTGTCTTGACTCTGACCATTGTCATTTCTTTAGGATAATATCAACACAACACAAGAACTTCCTGCTCAGGGCTGTTCATAACGCCAGTACGTGGGAGGTCTGGATTTGGACACTATACTCCGCTCGCTGGTATACAAAGAGAGACTGGAGCAAGAGTGGGGCTGAAACCGAGACGGGGCGGCGTCTATTCTATACTTATTTGTATATATCAAATAATCAATGAAAACTAAAGATATAATTCTAATTATTTCACTATCACCATTTAGTATAAATGAAAAAGTATAAAAAACAAAATGATAAAAATAAATTTTGACCATTGAATGTTTAAATATATCTTCTGTGCTCGTTAGATTTAAACTTTATTTTTTCTTTCTTTTTATATACAATTATTTCATTAACAAATATAAATAGAGGTCTGCACGGGAAGAAATTTTCAAGCTGCGCGTGATCAGTAGACATTTTTTCTTTTAAGTCTATATAAAAGTTCAAGTTCGGCCAGAACTGCTCCGAGTCCAGCTCGGCCTGTTCAAAAAAAGTATTGACCCAGGCCGTTATAAAAGCTAAAAGTTCGTCCCAGTCTGCACAAAAAATTAATTGCCTCGGCTCGGCTCGGCTCAGCCCGGCCCGGTCGGGCTGACCAGAAATTTTTACACCTATAAGGTTAAAATTGTCTTGTACTGGAAGTTCTAACAAAAAATACTAATTTTATTATTTTAATTCATGTTTATATTCTTAATTTTTAAAAAAAGTGTCTTGAACTGTGATATTTTTTTATTAATGCATCTCTGGTAATATGTAAATGCCTTAGTAAGTGTTACTATCGTTAACCATATTCTATAGCAGAGATTGAAAAATTGTAAAAACAACATTGAACAATAAAATCTTCTAAGACGACATCGCATAGAAAAGAAGAAAAAACCCGTTATGGGTAGATTCCCCTCTTAGCAGATTCATCGCCTATTGTAAATGCATTATATATCCTTTTCATAAGTACTCTTACAATGATATTTTTACTCTTAAAATGATTAGAGTAAGAGATCTTATGAGAGTAATGAGAGATCTTAATTACTCTTAAAAAGATATTTTTTTGTTGTTGTTAAACACGGGATTTCGTCATATGCAGATTCTTTTTCACAGGTTTTACTGTACTTATTGCCTAGAAATGCATCTACCCACATATTAAAAAAAAGAAAAATAAATATAATAAATTTTAATTGAGGAATAATAGAAATTTTAAAATACGTGAATTTTTTGAAAATAAATTGCTGGGCGGGCCAAATTTTACTGATATTTTTATCGTGAGTAGTGCCGGGCCAATTATTTTCTTATGATCTGGGTTGGAACAGGGATTGAAAATTTCTACCCGTTCAGTCCTCTAGGAAGGATGCAGTCCAGTCCCAACGCGGCACGGTACAAAAAATTCATTCCCGGACCATCTAGAAAAAGTAATCCCGAAACCAAGCCCGGACCGAGAGTCATGGAGGAAAACTGGGCCGTGCCCATGAAGATGCTTACATTGAATAGCCAAAAAGTTAGTTCAAAAAATTTTGTAAATTTGGACGATAAAATTCTAATATACAAAAAAAAAATAAAATAAAATAAAATAAATAAAAAAAAGCAATTTAACAAATTACAACGACCATTTGGAAAATGATTTTTTCAAAGACTAAAATTTAAGACATAAAAAATCGCATGGACAAGATCATACATTATGAACGCCATGAATTAAACATTAATAGTGTTATTCGTAAAAATTGCAAGCGACAAAAATCGCTTGCGACTCGTCAGATTTCTTCAAACTTACGTATTATCCACCTGAAACTTGCGTATTATCCAAGCATTTCATTGGCTGTTCGGGAAAAGGCTTTTCCATCATAGAAATCTGACGACCAATTTTAAATGAAATTTCATTCTTAAACTTCTAAACATTCCACAATATTACTTTTTACACTGTCGTATAGAGAAAAAAATGTACATTTAAATGCAATATGATTGAAATCTCTATCTCCATTTGTTTCTGAGTTATTTTTTTTTTGTAGTTTTTATTACTTTTTTGTCATAGTGGCAACAGAAGTATCCATCTCTGTTGAAAGTAAAGGGAAAGTACAGATTACTGTATAGACCAATCAGAAAACGAATAAAATGCTGATTAAACCAATAAAAAGCTTCAGATATGCTTTTGATTTCCTACACTGACGAGGACAATAACCATTTTTAGGTAGATTTCGTATGAAATACTACCTATTGGAATCGTTCCTATGTTGGAATTTCTGAAAAATTTTTGCAGATCTACACCGATCATGACCCCTAGAACCCAAAACCACCCTCAGTAAAAAACTTCATATATCTATCTATCTATCTATCTATCTATCTATATATATATATATATATCACTTTCTTCTGGACACGATAACTTTCCTAATTCTGCACCAATCTCTTCCAAACTCATACATAAAATCAAAGGGCATAAAATCTCGGTCAAGTTCGTTAATGGGCAAAATCGGACCAAGGGGATGGAAATAGGGAGGGGTTTTGTGAAAACAGAAAACCCCCATAACTTCTTAATTTTTGTACATATCAAATCAGTTTAAAGTTTTTATTACTTCTAAAAATGGCGCCAAAAATTCATGCATCACAGATTTTTGATAAAATTTAAAATAGGCTCAAGGGGCGCAAAAATAGGGTTTTTGGGAGAAAAAAATTCCTTAATTCGTCAATTCTCAAGATATCAAATCCAATAATTTTATTATACATCTCCTTAATATTATCTACAACTTTTATATTCACAAGTTTTTGATAGGACCAATTCGTACCGCAAAAAGAATAAAAATTAAAAGCGAAAACAAAAAAGGTGTGGTTGAAGAAGAAAAATTTTCATAACTCCGTCAATTCACAAGATATAAAATCTATACTGCTGGCTATAATCCGCCATGTACGCTAATGGCGCCTGGTGCATGTAAAATCCGTCGTGGGTGCAAAGTCCTCCAAGTTACCTGTGAATTATACCTCTGGAGGTGCCTGGCCAGGTGAAGGTCTCGTCATCTGATCAAGGTTCTAAATTACGAGACCAACATGAGTAGCAATGTGCAGGTGCCGAACAACAGGTTATAACGTTAAGTAACCGGCAAAACATAGTATACACAAACGAGCAGTAGGCACTGCAAATAGGATGACGATCGAGGCAATGATGTCAGGTTTATTGCCGCTTCGTGGCGGTTAGGCGGTCTTTCGCCCCGATGCCAGGTACTAAACCCGTTAAGCTGGAGCATCCCGGCAGGTAGGGGCCTGGTCATCGGTTAGAAAGAAAGAAAGATATAAAATCTCCATGAATTTATCATATATCTTCTTAATATTGTCTTCGACATTTATATAGACAAGTTTTTGATAGGGCCAATTCTTACAGCAAAAACAAATTAAAAATACATAGCGGTTGAAGAAAAAAATCATCTTATTAAGGGTGCATTCAAATCCAAACTGTTTATTTTCTTACTCATTTTTAAATTCATTTTTGCTCTCAAACGCATCCAATTGCTAGATTCTCTTATTCAGAAACTATATAATGTACAGTAATGATCAATTTTTTCATAGAGGCAGAATATATTTCAAAAAATGATGTCAAAGTGCGCATTTTGAATAGAATTTCCCGAAGCGATTGTGTTAGAAACGAAAAATATTGCCCTACTGAGAAAATAATTGTTTATTAATCAAGTTTTAATTAATTGAAAGAAAAATAAAAACACAGGTCGCTTATAAATCTTTTCAAAAATCATGTCAGCATGTTTCATATTTTTTTTTTATTAAAAATGAATCTGAAAATGTGCCAGAAAATTTCGAGTTGTTGAGTAATGGAAAAATATTTTTTTTAATATCGCCTTAACATGATTCTGATAAAACCAGCTATTTTATAAAAAGGAAATAAAAACTCGTCAAAAGCAGACAGATAAAACTGTTAAAGTGGATTTATATCTAATAACGATTTAGTTTTTGTTGGTGAAATTAGTATACTTAACTTCGAAATCTACCTCTGCCTGTAGGCTGGGCCGGCAGGGATTTTTTCCAAATAGTTAAAAAAAAACGAGTTTTTAGTGAACTTCGCTCACTTTGATAGATGAGTTTGAGTTTGAGCGGATTCGTTTGAAAATTTTTGAATTTGAACGTGAACTTGACTCATTTTTGAGAAAATGAATTTGAGGTTGAATTAGTTCGGGTTTTTTTTTGTGTGTGTGTGTGAGCGTGAACAACACTGCCCTGTACATCCATCTTTTACATTTCCAAATGCCATGTCCAATTATAGAATGACTAGAAATACAGTATTTTGATCTTAAGAGGATTTTAGTATTGTTCTATAGGATGACAATTGATTTTTTTTAATAAATCGACGAAGCATTATTAATAATGAATTTAATAAGTATATCTAAAACATCAACACTAACTCTATTTTAGTAATTATTAATAATCGCAAAAGTCATTTGGATTTTGTGATAATAGATATTTGTGAGGAAATCTTTAATTGTGCAAGCAATATAATACATATACTAATGCTCCCAACTCTTATGTCAGCTGGAATAAAACCATTAGATGTAGCCGTATTGAACCTATTTAAATTAGCTCTAAGAACACGTTTTAAGCATTTACTTCCGCTTTACCTTGTACAACCTATCAGAAATCATCAAGTAACTCCTGAACTTTGACAATTTCCTTTTTTTTTTTAAACCTTATAGTCCAAAAAGATTGTATTTGATTCTTTTAAAGGTTTTCTTCATTCTATAAAAATTTCTTAAACGGAATAGTATTTTCTCCTGCTGAGGTTACGAACAGACATCCTTCATTAAATGAAAAAATAACGACAAGCCAAATCACTGAGTGTACGGATTTTCGACATAGCACATCAGCCCTGCTCCCATGTGTAGATTCTGAAAATGCAACAAGTTTTGCAGTCTCAATAGGAAAAATGGCTTGATATTTTTCTACGGATTCATGCATCAGATTTAACACATATTAAACACATTTGTCTTACTCCTTCTAAGATTGGTATTTTAACGGGAAAGTTAATTCGTATGGATTTTTTTAATTTTTCAAATCAAATACAATTTTTGAATATGAAGTAGTTATATCAAAAGTGTTAAAGATTTTTTGAAATCTTAGTTTAAAATCGCATCTCAAACGAAGTTCCAACCCAAACCAGTCAATGAATTCAATAGAAATTTTTTAATATGTCTTGCCTAACAAAGTAAACAACTTCTAATAAAAGCATTGAAGCATTTTAACATGCATTAATAATGAACTAAAAAAATAGCCCCAGTGACTATAATGTTATTTATTTTTTCAAGGGCCGTTATTTTCGAATGGATTGTAGAAGCTTCGTCATTAACGAACTCATTCGATGTATTTGCAAGATCACCTGTCTTAATTTGGATCCAATCGGTCGAGTATTTTAGACCTTTTCGTGATGACACAATGTTATAACATATGATGATACTAAGCTATTTATATTTCTGATGCTCAAACGAGGTTGAAACACAAACCGGTCAATGAATATCAAAGAAATTCTTTTAGTATGTCTCATTTACCAAAGTATATAACAAATAAAAATATTAATATGTTTAATAATGTTAATATGTAATAATGAATTAAAAATATAACCTCATGAATCGTAATGTTATTCGAATTGTCGAAGGGCCATTATTTTCAAAGAAATCGTCAAATCTTCTTGATTGACGAACTCATTGAAGGTATTTCAAGATAAATGCACTGTATTTCGTAAGTTATTGTGATGACGTTTGACATTATACGTAGATAATTAATATACAAACAAAGTGATAGTGCTATGGGTCGATTTCAAAGGAAATTAACCTAAAAAGACCATTATGTTTAAAGAAAATCAGGATTTTTACAAAACACGAAACAAAAAAGAAAAAGAGTTTTTTGAATAAAAATAGTTTTGTAGTTCTAAGCTTTATTAAAATGTTAATTACAGCCTGAAATTTGTAAAGGATATCAAAATAAAAGGAAACAGCGAGTACAAATTTGGTAAGTCATCGAAGCTCCTTCTTAGACAAATGAAGAAATTTTTTTTTATAGATCCCAAAATACAGGGTGCGTCAGGTATTTAAGAACGAATCAATGACTGCTTTCAAACAGGAATATACACGAGAGATACGGCATTATTTTTATTTTATCGGTTTGTACAGGTGACCACATACACACGCAATGACCATCATTGATTGAAACCACAGCCAGCTGCAATAACCGCCTCTACAGGTTATCAAAACTGTCTTCAGGTAATGATCGGATGAGTGTTGGGAACATTTGCCACTGCATACACAACGGCTGCCTTGAAAGCCGCAACATTGTTATGTGGATGACTATTAGAGTCCCTCCCATCTACGCAACATACGTAATAGGCCATTCGATTAATATCTGGGTAGCTGGGGGGAGGGGGGGAGGGGGCAAGAATTTGAGGTTGACATTTTCATCAATATTTTGGCCATCCGTTTTTGGTTTGTATGGGCTGTTTAGAGAAGTAATTTAGTGCTTTAACACGTCGGTATAAGCAACGGCGTTGACTCTGGCACCTTGTAGAATGCAATGTGGAGGAACCAGATCGTCTTCACTTCTCAGGACCCCCCTAATTGTCAGTGAGGTAATAAATTTTCTGCACATGTCTGTCAGAACCTCTTCAGCGATTTTCCACCATCAACGATCTTTTTGCGGTTCCATTTCTTGACCTGAGCAAAGTTTTTTTTCTTTGGAAAGGAACAAAAGCTCTTGATGTTTCAGCTTGTTAATTAGGCGCTTGCCTGTGGTCAGGATATTATCCCTGGTTCTCTCGGAAAAGAACTTTACTCTCCTCATCACGTACAACCTGTAACAAATGTCCTCATGAATCACACGTCAGATTGTGGCCTCATCAACATGCATCTCCTTCGCGAGCACCCTCATCGACTTGACTGACGAATTCCGGTGTCTTGATGATTTCATATTGCTGACAATGTCGTTTTCTACATGATACGTTTGCCGCATGAAACCTGGCAGCCTTCAGTTCTCTCCTTACATTAAAGTTGAATGACCGGGCGAGCTTCAAGAATATGGCAATATCTAAATTGAAGCGTTCTTGAGCCAATGAGCCAATGACAACATGCCTTTTCATACCTTCAGTTAGTTTAGGTTTACATGTATACATGTAACAGAAAAATATTTGTAAATATGATATACAGGGCGATATTTCATCTATAACATGTGTTCTCAAATACCTGACGCACTCTGCACTTTGCATGCTTAAAGATAACACTGAAACAACAAAATAACATTTGAAAATGAACACGTGCTTGTTTCAGTGTATGATGGAATTACGTTCTTGGCGTGTGAGTACGCGTAGAGTAAGAGGTAGTCGAGTGGCGACTGTCGATATCATGTCGAAGGCTATCTCGATATCAGATATGCATCGTACTACTGTTCTGTTTCAATAAATTTAATAAATTTGTTCCATATATTTTTCATTGTCTTTTATGCAATTCATTAAATACAACAAACCTAGTTTTCGTTAATACGCGTTCTAAAATATTTATAGCAATATTTCATTTGTAATTATTAATGCTGCTGAATATCGACTTCAACAAATCTAAACGCGAGAATTACATATATCTAATATTAATACATTTGAATGTTTAACTTTTTTATTACGCATAAAAAGCTTCAAAACTACTTATGATTATATGATAGCATCAATTTTTTTAGTTGCAAAAAACAGAAGCAAAATAGCTCTAAGCGTTAAATAAGAGCATTATGAATAAAGTATAAGCGTCACATTAAAAAAAATCCCTAATGCATTTTGAATAAAAGATTTTTTGAATAATAAATTTTTTAGACTGATAAAAAATATATTTAAAATAATAAATTGTAATTTATACCAGCTTTCTATTTGTTATAAAATCTTTTTTTTTATTTAACATCTTATTTGTAACATAAAACCTAAAGATTAAGCGAGTTGCTAACATAAAAACGAAAATGTTATTTCAGTAAATATAATTTTAAGTTAAAAATTGAGTCGCTAACAAAACAGCAGCAACGTTACTGCTTTCGAAACCTTAAAAAGTACTATACTATTAAAAAAAAATGCATTAACCGTTCACAATTAAATAGAGAAAATATTTTTCGTTAAAAGTAGATACTTTTTAGCAATTAACATTTAACTTACATTAAATCTCTCATTCTTCTTTCTTCATACGTTAAGATTTTATGTATGTGTGTATATTTATAACATTTCAAAAGACTTTCTTCTAAATATCACTTACGAGTAAAATATTACTTGACTATACGAATATGATATACTTTATATACGGAATATTTAACACGTCATAGTCAGTTTATTCATATTACTTATAATACAACTTTTATGTGTTTTAATTTGGAAAGATTGCAGTTTTGAAAGGAATCAACAGTGTAATCAGTATTTTAACATGGAAATAGCTTGCAATTCGATCTGTGTGTTTTAATAATCTCTTATTATAAAGAAAAATTTATAATAAGAATATACACTAGAATTTAAATTAAAGAGAATAGTAAATGAAGTGAAATTTAAAAATCATCTTTCGGTTGTATAATTCTTTTCTTCACTGTTATTATTCCTTTCAGAATGCGAAAAGTATATGTTTAGAAAATTAGATAAGCATTATTTTTAAATTATTGTTTTACGTTCTTCACTGTTATTATTCCTTTCAGAATGCGAAAAGTATATGTTTAGAAAATTAGATAAGCATTATTTTTAAATTATTGTTTTACGTTTTTCAAAGCAATTATTACAATATATCAGATCTGTTCATTTTTGTTAAACAGATTAATGGTAAACCTTTTAAAATTACTATTTTGTATATATAATGTCTAATTAAATTTTTATCCTGACGTAGGACAATCTGAATTCTAAATAAATAGATTTAATGCAACGAAGTATACGATGTATATTCTGGAATAATAACATATTTTAACGTTAAAACAAAATTCATTCATTTCCATTGTCAGCGTCTCATGTCTATCAGTGTTTCAGAAATTTTTACTTATTTTTGCATTTTAATATTTTGCCGGTATATAAAACGGGTTGATCTATTGCGTAACTACATATCTGGGCTCCTAAACTATTTTTCATTTATTAAAACGTGTGTAACACACGTGTGTTATTAAGGCCCGGCAACTACTACAGTGAGATGATATTGTTACATGTTTTCAGTCATGTGAATAATAGCACACTTCATTCTTTGCAACTAGGTAAGGTGCGCCTTGTTTACTGAAAAATTAGACAGGCATCATATGCATTATACCATAAACATTATGTTTCATGCATTATGCTATGTTTATTATACTATAAAAAATATTATATGCATTATATTATATACATTAGTTGTTATTTTAACATAAAAGTGTAAACTATTTGATGAAAAGTGGAGGGTCAAAAAGTTTTTTAATGAGTTTTCCTCATATCATTTGAAAATGAGATAGTCTTGATAAACTGAAAAGAACAATAGGATGTTTGACGTCAGAAGCAACTAATGAAATAAAGATGGTAAACGAATAAATACTTTATATAACTAGATAAATTATTGACTGCAAATTAAAAATCTGTGTGATTTGTAAATGGTTTAAATCCTTAACATATCCGCAATAATTCCCGGAATACTGCAGGTTTTTCTGTAACGTGGAGATAAAAACTAGATGCGATTCAGAGAAATTAATTTGACGGTTTCGTTCCAGTAATACAGCTCTTTATTAATGAAGTGAAGCAGTACACTGTAAAAAAACCACTGTAGATTTGCCAGAACAAACTCGATCACAGTGAATGTGCTGCATCTTTCTTTGGTTTCCTGACTATATTAACATGGAAAATGCAGTAGTTGCGTAAAATTAACAGCACAATGTGCTGGCAATTTGGACGCATTACTTTACAGCACAAACTCCTGGCGTCCAAATTGCCAGCACATTGCGCTATTAATTTTACGCAACTACTGTATTTTCCATGTTAATATAGTCAGGAAACCAAAGAAAGATACAGCACATTCACTGTGATCGAGTGTGTGTGCGAGATGAACAGTACTTTGTACTGTAAAAATGTCGTTTTTTTTACAGTGTATATATTCCGAAAATTTGCGGAAGTTGTTTTTATAGCCACGATAAAGTACCAATGTAAGGAATGCTAAAGAGTGGAACATTTCTCCTTAAAACATACTCAAAAGTAAACTGAACCCACATATTTAGTTTACTTTTGAGTTAGAAAATTATAATAAAAACTTTTCCTTGATGTTTTAGTTACCAAATGTGATTCTTTTTTTCAAAACCTATATTTTTAGAAAACATTTTACTGTCTCTAACCACCTCATGAACTCCAGCTAACCAAAAAATTGGCGTTATTTACACGTCTGTAAATCGTGCTCTCAAAATTTGTTCTAACACTCCATCCGTTAAGGGTGAACTTAATTGCTTAAAATTTGTTGCTGTCAAAAGATGTTTCTATCTTTCAATAGACCTTCTAGCAAATCTACTGTTTCTAAATCTATGAAAAGCAAACATGATAAGTTGGTTGTTCTACACTTTTATACTCCTTTATGTTTCAAATTAGCTAAAGTTTTTTGAAGTTTCAACTTTAACGTTATATTTAACACTATTTCTACCAAGAGGTGTCAAAAGACACCTTTCGGATTTTAACTTCAAATTATTCTCTAAGTTTAATCATTTCTCGACAATTATTTTTTTGACTTTTCATACAATAGTTGTTAAATTAATTCAGCGATATAATTTTCCTCCATTTTATCCTGGATTTAAACATATGCAGATGGTATACCTATTTCTACCATGAGGTGTCTTTTGACACCTTAAGGATTTCATAAGTTCTAATTTCTAAGGATTTCATAATTTCTAATTTTAATCAATTTTACATATAAATATCAACACAATATTACAGCATCGTATCAATTGTAATCAGATTAGAAAATCCCGATTTCAGTTGTAACGGAAAATACAGAAGTTGTTGCATAACTTTGATATTTGCTTGCTTTACACCATGTTGCATTTTAGTGTAGATCATTGCAGTGATTAGTTCTAAAAATATAATAACACATTTTGTTCTCCAATTCTGGTAGTGAGTTCAATATATATGAATTTTTTTTTTCATTCGCGTAAACACTGTGGTATTGAATGAGGAAAGAGTTTTATTACACTGCTGCTTTTATGATTACAGTTGTTGTAGCTGTTGTTATAAGATTGAATTTATATGCACGAGACTGAAAGTTTGTTGATTTAAGAATATTAAAATGTTTCATTTTCTAATAAAAAAAAATTATGAAGGTAATATTATTTTAATTTTTATAATAACATTATTTCTACCAAGAGGTGTCAAAAGACACCTTTCGGATTTTAACTTAAAATTATTCTCTAAGTTTAATCATTTCTCTACAATTATTTTTTCGACTTTTCATACAATAGTTGTTAAATTAATTCAGCTATATAATTTTCCTCCATTTTATCCTGGATTTAAACATATACAGATGGATTACCAATTTATACCATGAGGTGTCTTTTGACACCTTAAGGATTTCATAAGTTCTAATTTCTAAGGATTTCATAATTTCTAATTTTAAACAATTTTACATATAAATATCAACACAATATTACAGCATCGTATCAATTGTAATCAGATTAGAGAATCCCGATTTCAGTTGTAACGGAAAATACAGGAGTTGTTGCTTAACTTTGATTTTCGCTTGCTTTACACCATGTTGCATTTTAGTGTAGATCATTGCAGTCATTAGTTCTAAAAAGTATAATAATACATTTCGTTCTCCAATTCTGGTAGTGAGTTCAATACATATGAATTTTTTTTTTCATTCGCGTAAACACTGTGGTATTGAATGAGGAAAGAGTTTTATTACACTGCTGCTTTTATGATTACTGTTGTTGTAGCTGTTGTTATAAGATTGAATTTATATGCACGAGACTGAAAGTTTGTTGATTTAAGAATATTAAAATGTTTCATTTTCTAATAAAAAAAAATTATGAAGGTAATATTATTTTAATTTATATAATAACATTATTTCTACCAAGAGGTGTCAAAAGACACCTTTCGGATTTTAACTTAAAATTATTCTCTAAGTTTAATCATTTCTCTACAATTATTTTTTTGACTTTTCATACAATAGTTGTTAAATTAATTCAGCTATATAATTTTCCTCCATTTTATCCTGGATTTAAACATATACAGATGGATTACCAATTTATACCATGAGGTGTCTTTTGACAGCTTAAGGATTTCATAAGTTCTAATTTCTAAGGATTTCATAATTTCTAATTTTAAACAATTTTACATATAAATATCAACACAATATTACAGCATCGTATCAATTGTAATCAGATTAGAGAATCCCGATTTCAGTTGTAACGGAAAATACAGGAGTTGTTGCTTAACTTTGATTTTCGCCAACTTTACACCATGTTGCATTTTAGTGTAGATCATTGCAGTCATTAGTTCTAAAAAGTATAATAACACATTTCGTTCTCCAATTCTGGTAGTGAGTTCAATACATATGAATTTTTTTTTCATTCGCGTAAAAACTGTGGTATTGAATGAGGAAAGAGTTTTATTACACTGCTGTTTTATGATTACTGTTGTTGTAGCTGTTGTTATAAGATTGAATTTATATGCACGAGACTGAAAGTTTGTTCATTTAAGAATATTAAAATGTTTCATTTTCTAATAAAAAAGATTATGAAGTTAATATTATTTTAATTTATATAATAACACTATTTCTACCAAGAGGTGTCAAAAGACACCTTTCGGATTTTAACTTAAAATTATTCTCTAAGTTTAATCATTTCTCCACAATTATTTTTTTGTCTTTTCATACAATAGTTGTTAAATTAATTCAGCGGTATAATTTTCCTCCATTTTATCCTGGATTTAAACATATGCAGATGGTCTACATATTTCTACCATGAGGTGTCTTTTGACACCTTAAGGATTTCATAAGTTCTAATTTCTAAGGATTTCATAATTTCTAATTTTAAACAATTTACATATAAATATCAACACAATATTACAGCATCGTATCAATTGTAATCAGATTAGAGAATCCCGATTTCAGTTGTAACGGAAAATACAGAAATTGTTGCATAACTTTGATATTTGCTTGCTTTACACCATGTTGCATTTTAGTGTAGATCATTGCAGTCATTAGTTCTAAAAAATATAATAACACATTTTGTTCTCCAATTCTGGTAGTGAGTTCAATACATTTGAATTTTTTTTTCATTCGCGTAAAAACTGTGGTATTGAATAAGGAATGAGTTTTATTACACTGCTGTCTTTATGATTACTGTTGTTGTAGCTGTTATAAGATTGAATTTATATGCTCGAGACTGAAAGTTTGTTGAGTTAAGAATATTAAAATGTTTCATTTTCTAATTAAAAAAAATTATGAAGGTAATATAATTTTAATTTATATAATAACTCTATTTCTACCAAGAGGTGTCAAAACGGATTTTAACTTAAAATTATTCAAGTTTAATCATTTCTCCACAATTATGTTTTTGACTTTTCATACAATACTTGTTAAATTAATTCAGCGATATAATTTTCCTCCATTTTATCCTGGATTTAAACATATGCAGATGGTATACCTATTTCTACCGTGAGGTGTCTTTTGACACCTTAAGGATTTCATAAGTTCTAATTTCTAAGGATTTCATAATTTCTAATTTTAAGCAATTTTACATATAAATATCAACACAATATTACAGCATCGTATAAATTGTAATCAGATTAGAGAATCCCGATTTCAGTTGTAACGGAAAACACAGGAGTAGTTGCTTAACTTTGATATTTGCTTGCTTTACACCATGTTGCATTTTAGTGTAGATCATTGCAGTGATTAGTTCTAAAAAATATAATAACACATTTTGTTCTCCAATTCTGGTAGTGAGTTCAACACATATGATTTTTTTTTTCATTCGCGTAAAAACTGTGGTATTGAATGAGGAAAGAGTTTTATGACACTGCTGTTTTTATGATTACTGTTGTTGTAGCTGCTGTTATAAGATTGGATTTATATGCACGAGACTGAAATTTTGTTGATTTAAGAATATTAAAATGTTTCATTTTCTAATTTAAAAAAAAATTATGAAGATAATATTATTTTAATTTATATAATAACACTATTTCTACCAGGAGGTGTCAAAAGACACCTTTCGGGTTTTAACTTAAAATTATTCAAGTTTAATCATTTCTCCACAATTATTTTTTTGACTTTTCATACAATAGTTGTTAAATTAATTCAGCGGTATAATTTTCCTCCATTTTATCCTGGATTTAAACATATGCAGATGGTCTACATATTTCTACCATGAGGTGTCTTTTGACACCTTAAGGATTTCATAAGTTCTAATTTCTAAGGATTTCATAATTTCTAATTTTAAGCAATTTTACATATAAATATCAACACAATATTACAGCATCGTATAAATTGTAATCTGATTAGAGAATCCCGATTTCAGTTGTAACGGAAAACACAGGAGTAGTTGCTTAACTTTGATTTTCGCTTGCTTTACACCATGTTGCATTTTAGTGTAGATCATTGCAGTCATTAGTTCTAAAAAATATAATAACACATTTTGTTCTCCAATTCTGGTAGTGAGTTCAACACATTTGAATTTTTTTCATTCGCGTAAAAACTGTGGTATTGAATAAGGAAAGAGTTTTATTACACTGCTGTCTTTATGATTACTTTTGTTGTAGCTGTTGTTATACGATTGAATTTATATGCTCGAGACTGAAAGTTTGTTGTAAGAATATTAAAATGTTTCATTTTCTAATAAAAAAAAATTATGAAGGTAATATTATTTTAATTTATATAATAACACTATTTCTACCAAGAGGTGTCAAAAGACACCTTTCGGATTTTAACTTAAAAATATTCTCTAAGTTTAATCATTTCTCTACAATTATTTTTTTTGACTTTTCATACAATAGTTGTTAAATTAATTCAGCTATATAATTTTCCTCCATTTTATCCTGGATTTAAACATATGCAGATGGTATACCAATTTATTCCATGAGGTGTCTTTTGAAACCTTAAGGATTTCATAAGTTCTAATTTCTAAGGATTTCATAATTTCTAATTTTAAACAATTTTACATATAAATATCAACACAATATTACAGCATCGTATCAATTGTAATCAGATTAGAGAATCCCGATTTCAGTTGTAACGGAAAATACAGGAGTTGTTGCTTAACTTTGATTTTCGCTTGCTTTACACCATGTTGCATTTTAGTGTAGATCATTGCAGTCATTAGTTCTAAAAAGTATAATAACACATTTCGTTCTCCAATTCTGGTAGTGAGTTCAATACATATGGAAATTTTTTTTTTCATTCGCGTAAAAACTGTGGTATTGAATAAGGAAAGAGTTTTATTACACTGCTGTTTTATGATTACTGTTGTTGTAGCTGTTGTTATAAGATTGAATTTATATGCACGAGACTGAAAGTTTGTTCATTTAAGAATATTAAAATGTTTCATTTTCTAATAAAAAAAAATTATGAAGGATATATTATTTTAATTTATATAATAACACTATTTCTACCAAGAGGTGTCAAAAGACATCTTTCGGATTTTAACTTAAAGTTATTCTCTAAGTTTAATCATTTCTCCACAATTATTTTTTTGACTTTTCATACAATAGTTGTTAAATTAATTCAGCGATATAATTTTCCTCCATTTTATCCTGGATTTAAACATATGCAGATGGTATACCTATTTCTACCATGAGGTGTCTTTTGACATCTTAAGGATTTCATAAGTTCTAATTTCTAAGGATTTCATAATTTCTAATTTTAAACAATTTTACATATAAATATCAACACAATATTACAGCATCGTATCAATTGTAATCAGATTAGAGAACCCCGATTTCATTTGTAACGGAAAATACAGAAGTTGTTGCATAATTTTGATATTTGCTTGCTTTACACCATGTTGCATTTTAGTGTAGATCATTGCAGTGATTAGTTCTAAAAAATATAATAACACATTTTGTTCTCCAATTCTGGTAGTGAGTTCAACACATGTGATTTTTTTTTTTCACTCGCGTAAAAACTGTGGTATTGAATGAGGAAAGAGTTTTATTACACTGCTGTTTTTATGATTACTGTTGTTGTAGCTGCTGTTATAAGATTGAATTTATATGCACGAGACTGAAATTTTGTTGATTTAAGAATATTAAAATGTTTCATTTTCTAATTTAAAAAAAAATTATGAAGGTAATATTATTTTAATTTATATAATAACACTATTTCTACCAGGAGGTGTCAAAAGACACCTTTCGGATTTTAACTTAAAATTATTCAAGTTTAATCATTTCTCCACAATTATTTTTTTGACTTTTCATACAATAGTTGTTAAATTAATTCAGCGGTATAATTTTCCTCCATTTTATCCTGGATTTAAACATATGCAGATGATCTACATATTTCTACCATGAGGTGTCTTTTGACACCTTAAGGATTTCATAAGTTCTAATTTCTAAGGATTTCATAATTTCTAATTTTAAACAATTTACATATAAATATCAACACAATATTACAGCATCGTATCAATTGTAATCAGATTAGAGAATCCCGATTTCAGTTGTAACGGAAAATACAGAAATTGTTGCATAACTTTGATATTTGCTTGCTTTACACCATGTTGCATTTTAGTGTAGATCATTGCAGTCATTAGTTCTAAAAAATATAATAACACATTTTGTTCTCCAATTCTGGTAGTGAGTTCAATACATTTGAATTTTTTTTTCATTCGCGTAAAAACTGTGGTATTGAATAAGGAATGAGTTTTATTACACTGCTGTCTTTATGATTACTGTTGTTGTAGCTGTTGTTATAAGATTGAATTTATATGCTCGAGACTGAAAGTTTGTTGAGTTAAGAATATTAAAATGTTTCATTTTCTAATTTAAAAAAAAATTATGAAGGTAATATTATTTTAATTTATATAATAACACTATTTCTACCAGGAGGTGTCAAAAGACACCTTTCGGATTTTAACTTAAAATTATTCAAGTTTAATCATTTCTCCACAATTATTTTTTTGACTTTTCATACAATAGTTGTTAAATTAATTCAGCGGTATAATTTTCCTCCATTTTATCCTGGATTTAAACATATGCAGATGATCTACATATTTCTACCATGAGGTGTCTTTTGACACCTTAAGGATTTCATAAGTTCTAATTTCTAAGGATTTCATAATTTCTAATTTTAAACAATTTTACATATAAATATCAACACAATATTACAGCATCGTATCAATTGTAATCAGATTAGAGAACCCCGATTTCATTTGTAACGGAAAATACAGAAGTTGTTGCATAACTTTGATATTTGCTTGCTTTACACCATGTTGCATTTTAGTGTAGATCATTGCAGTGATTAGTTCTAAAAAATATAATAACACATTTTGTTCTCCAATTCTGGTAGTGAGTTCAACACATATGATTTTTTTTTTTTCATTCGCGTAAAAACTGTGGTATTGAATGAGGAAAGAGTTTTATTACACTGCTGTTTTTATGATTACTGTTGTTGTAGCTGCTGTTATAAGATTGAATTTATATGCACGAGACTGAAATTTTGTTGATTTAAGAATATTAAAATGTTTCATTTTCTAATTTAAAAAAAATTATGAAGGTAATATTATTTTAATTTATATAATAACACTATTTCTACCAGGAGGTGTCAAAAGACACCTTTCGGATTTTAACTTAAAATTATTCAAGTTTAATCATTTCTCCACAATTATTTTTTTGACTTTTCATACAATAGTTGTTAAATTAATTCAGCGGTATAATTTTCCTCCATTTTATCCTGGATTTAAACATATGCAGATGATCTACATATTTCTACCATGAGGTGTCTTTTGACACCTTAAGGATTTCATAAGTTCTAATTTCTAAGGATTTCATAATTTCTAATTTTAAACAATTTACATATAAATATCAACACAATATTACAGCATCGTATCAATTGTAATCAGATTAGAGAATCCCGATTTCAGTTGTAACGGAAAATACAGAAATTGTTGCATAACTTTGATATTTGCTTGCTTTACACCATGTTGCATTTTAGTGTAGATCATTGCAGTCATTAGTTCTAAAAAATATAATAACACATTTTGTTCTCCAATTCTGGTAGTGAGTTCAATACATTTGAATTTTTTTTTCATTCGCGTAAAAACTGTGGTATTGAATAAGGAATGAGTTTTATTACACTGCTGTCTTTATGATTACTGTTGTTGTAGCTGTTGTTATAAGATTGAATTTATATGCTCGAGACTGAAAGTTTGTTGAGTTAAGAATATTAAAATGTTTCATTTTCTAATTTAAAAAAATTATGAAGGTAATATAATTTTAATTTATATAATAACTCTATTTCTACCAAGAGGTGTCAAAACGGATTTTAACTTAAAATTATTCAAGTTTAATCATTTCTCCACAAGTATGTTTTTGACTTTTCATACAATAGTTGTTAAATTAATTCAGCGATATAATTTTCCTCCATTTTATCCTGGATTTAAACATATGCAGATGATCTACATATTTCTACCGTGAGGTGTCTTTTGACACCTTAAGGATTTCATAAGTTCTAATTTCTAAGGATTTCATAATTTCTAATTTTAAGCAATTTTACATATAAATATCAACACAATATTACAGCATCGTATAAATTGTAATCAGATTAGAGAATCCCGATTTCAGTTGTAACGGAAAACACAGGAGTAGTTGCTTAACTTTGATTTTCGCTTGCTTTACACCATGTTGCATTTTAGTGTAGATCATTGCAGTCATTAGTTCTAAAAAATATAATAACACATTTTGTTCTCCAATTCTGGTAGTGAGTTCAACACATTTGAATTTTTTTTCATTCGCGTAAAAACTGTGGTATTGAATAAGGAAAGAGTTTTATTACACTGCTGTCTTTATGATTACTGTTGTTGTAGCTGTTGTTATACGATTGAATTTATATGCTCGAGACTGAAAATTTGTTGTAAGAATATTAAAATGTTTCATTTTCTAATAAAAAAAAATTATGAAGGTAATATTATTTTAATTTATATAATAACACTATTTCTACCAAGAGGTGTCAAAAGACACCTTTCGGATTTTAACTTAAAGTTATTCTCTAAGTTTAATAATTTCTCCACAATTATTTTTTTGACTTTTCATACAATAGTTGTTAAATTAATTCAGCGATATAATTTTCCTCCATTTTATCCTGGATTTAAACATATGCAGATGGTATACCTATTTCTACCATGAGGTGTCTTTTGACATCTTAAGGATTTCATAAGTTCTAATTTCTAAGGATTTCGTAATTTCTAATTTTAAACAATTTTACATATAAATATCAACACAATATTACAGCATCGTATCAATTGTAATCAGATTAGAGAACCCCGATTTCATTTGTAACGGAAAATACAGAAGTTGTTGCATAACTTTGATATTTGCTTGCTTTACACCATGTTGCATTTTAGTGTAGATCATTGCAGTGATTAGTTCTAAAAAATATAATAACACATTTTGTTCTCCAATTCTGGTAGTGAGTTCAACACATATGATTTTTTTTTTCATTCGCGTAAAAACTGTGGTATTGAATGAGGAAAGAGTTTTATTACACTGCTGTTTTTATGATTACTGTTGTTGTAGCTGCTGTTATAAGATTGAATTTATATGCACGAGACTGAAATTTTGTTGATTTAAGAATATTAAAATGTTTCATTTTCTAATTTAAAAAAAAATTATCAAGGTAATATTATTTTAATTTATATAATAACACTATTTCTACCAGGAGGTGTCAAAAGACACCTTTCGGATTTTAACTTAAAATTATACAAGTTTAATCATTTCTCCACAATTATTTTTTTGACTTTTCATACAATAGTTGTTAAATTAATTCAGCGGTATAATTTTCCTCCATTTTATCCTGGATTTAAACATATGCAGATGATCTACATATTTCTACCATGAGGTGTCTTTTGACACCTTAAGGATTTCATAAGTTCTAATTTCTAAGGATTTCATAATTTCTAATTTTAAACAATTTACATATAAATATCAACACAATATTACAGCATCGTATCAATTGTAATCAGATTAGAGAATCCCGATTTCAGTTGTAACGGAAAATACAGAAATTGTTGCATAACTTTGATATTTGCTTGCTTTACACCATGTTGCATTTTAGTGTAGATCATTGCAGTCATTAGTTCTAAAAAATATAATAACACATTTTGTTCTCCAATTCTGGTAGTGAGTTCAATACATTTGAATTTTTTTTTCATTCGCGTAAAAACTGTGGTATTGAATAAGGAATGAGTTTTATTACACTGCTGTCTTTATGATTACTGTTGTTGTAGCTGTTGTTATAAGATTGAATTTATATGCTCGAGACTGAAAGTTTGTTGTAAGAATATTAAAACGTTTCATTTTCTAATAAAAAAAAATTATGAAGGTAATATTATTTTAATTTATATAATAACACTATTTCTACCAAGAGGTGTCAAAAGACACCTTTCGGATTTTAACTTAAAAATATTGTCTAAGTTTAATCATTTCTCTACAATTATTTTTTTGACTTTTCATACAATAGTTGTTAAATTAATTCAGCTATATAATTTTCCACCATTTTATCCTGGATTTAAACATATGCAGATGGTATACCAATTTATTCCATGAGGTGTCTTTTGACACCTTAAGGATTTCATAAGTTCTAATTTCTAAGGATTTCATAATTTCTAATTTTAAACAATTTTACATATAAATATCAACACAATATTACAGCATCGTATCAATTGTAATCAGATTAGAGAATCCCGATTTCAGTTGTAACGGAAAATACAGGAGTTGTTGCTTAACTTTGATTTTCGCTTGCTTTACACCATGTTGCATTTTAGTGTAGATCATTGCAGTCATTAGTTCTAAAAAGTATAATAACACATTTCGTTCTCCAATTCTGGTAGTGAGTTCAATACATATGAAATTTTTTTTTTCATTCGCGTAAAAACTGTGGTATTCAATAAGGAAAGAGTTTTATTACACTGCTGTTTTATGATTACTGTTGTTGTAGCTGTTGTTATAAGATTGAATTTATATGCACGAGACTGAAAGTTTGTTCATTTAAGAATATTAAAATGTTTCATTTTCTAATAAAAAAAATTATGAAGGATATATTATTTTAATTTATATAATAACACTATTTCTACCAAGAGGTGTCAAAAGACACCTTTCGGATTTTAACTTAAAGTTATTCTCTAAGTTTAATCATTTCTCCACAATTATTTTTTTGACTTTTCATACAATAGTTGTTAAATTAATTCAGCGATATAATTTTCCTCCATTTTAAACCTGGATTTAAACATATGCAGATGGTATACCTATTTCTACCATGAGGTGTCTTTTGACATCTTAAGGATTTCATAAGTTCTAATTTCTAAGGATTTCATAATTTCTAATTTTAAACAATTTTACATATAAATATCAACACAATATTACAGCATCGTATCAATTGTAATCAGATTAGAGAACCCCGATTTCATTTGTAACGGAAAATACAGAAGTTGTTGCATAACTTTGATATTTGCTTGCTTTACACCATGTTGCATTTTAGTGTAGATCATTGCAGTGATTAGTTCTAAAAAATATAATAACACATTTTGTTCTCCAATTCTGGTAGTGAGTTCAACACATATGATTTTTTTTTTTCATTCGCGTAAAAACTGTGGTATTGAATGAGGAAAGAGTTTTATTACACTGCTGTTTTTATGATTACTGTTGTTGTAGCTGCTGTTATAAGATTGAATTTATATGCACGAGACTGAAATTTTGTTGATTTAAGAATATTAAAATATTTCATTTTCTAATTTAAAAAAAAATTATGAAGGTAATATTATTTTAATTTATATAATAACACTATTTCTACCAGGAGGTGTCAAAAGACACCTTTCGGATTTTAACTTAAAATTATTCAAGTTTAATCATTTCTCCACAATTATTTTTTTGACTTTTCATACAATAGTTGTTAAATTAATTCAGCGGTATAATTTTCCTCCATTTTATCCTGGATTTAAACATATGCAGATGATCTTCATATTTCTACCATGAGGTGTCTTTTGACACCTTAAGGATTTCATAAGTTCTAATTTCTAAGGATTTCATAATTTCTAATTTTAAACAATTTACATATAAATATCAACACAATATTACAGCATCGTATCAATTGTAATCAGATTAGAGAATCCCGATTTCAGTTGTAACGGAAAATACAGAAATTGTTGCATAACTTTGATATTTGCTTGCTTTACACCATGTTGCATTTTAGTGTAGATCATTGCAGTCATTAGTTCTAAAAAATATAATAACACATTTTGTTCTCCAATTCTGGTAGTGAGTTCAATACATTTGAATTTTTTTTTCATTCGCGTAAAAACTGTGGTATTGAATAAGGAATGAGTTTTATTACACTGCTGTCTTTATGATTACTGTTGTTGTAGCTGTTGTTATAAGATTGAATTTATATGCTCGAGACTTAAAGTTTGTTGAGTTAAGAATATTAAAATGTTTCATTTTCTAATTTAAAAAAATTATGAAGGTAATATAATTTTAATTTATATAATAACTCTATTTCTACCAAGAGGTGTCAAAACGGATTTTAACTTAAAATTATTCAAGTATAATCATTTCTCCACAATAATGTTTTTGACTTTTCATACAATAGTTGTTAAATTAATTCAGCGATATAATTTTCCTCCATTTTATCCTGGATTTAAACATATGCAGATGGTATACCTATTTCTACCGTGAGGTGTCTTTTGACACCTTAAGGATTTCATAAGTTCTAATTTCTAAGGATTTCATAATTTCTAATTTTAAGCAATTTTACATATAAATATCAACACAATATTACAGCATCGTATAAATTGTAATCAGATTAGAGAATCCCGATTTCAGTTGTAACGGAAAACACAGGAGTAGTTGCTTAACTTTGATTTTCGCTTGCTTTACACCATGTTGCATTTTAGTGTAGATCATTGCAGTCATTAGTTCTAAAAAATATAATAACACATTTTGTTCTCCAATTCTGGTAGTGAGTTCAACACATTTGAATTTTTTTTCATTCGCGTAAAAACTGTGGTATTGAATAAGGAAAGAGTTTTATTACACTGCTGTCTTTATGATTACTGCTGTTGTAGCTGTTGTTATACGATTGAATTTATATGCTCGAGACTGAAAGTTTGTTGTAAGAATATTAAAATGTTTCATTTTCTAATAAAAAAAAATTATGAAGGTAATATTATTTTAATTTATATAATAACACTATTTCTACCAAGAGGTGTCAAAAGACACCTTTCGGATTTTAACTTAAAAATATTCTCTAAGTTTAATCATTTCTCTACAATTATTTTTTTGACTTTTCATACAATAGTTGTTAAATTAATTCAGCTATATAATTTTCCTCCATTTTATCTTGGATTTAAACATATGCAGATGGTATACCAATTTATTCCATGAGGTGTCTTTTGACACCTTAAGGATTTCATAAGTTCTAATTTCTAAGGATTTCATAATTTCTAATTTTAAACAATTTTACATATAAATATCAACACAATATTACAGCATCGTATCAATTGTAATCAAATTAGAGAATCCCGATTTCAGTTTTAACGGAAAATACAGGAGTTGTTGCTTAACTTTGATTTTCGCTTGCTTGACACCATGTTGCATTTTAGTGTAGTTCATTGCAGTCATTAGTTCTAAAAAGTATAATAACACATTTCGTTCTCCATTTCTGGTAGTGAGTTCAATACATATGAATTTTTTTTTTCATTCGCGTAAAAACTGTGGTATTGAATGAGGAAAGAGTTTTATTACACTGCTGTTTTATGATTACTGTTGTTGTAGCTGTTGTTATAAGATTGAATTTATATGCACGAGACTGAAATTTTGTTGATTTAAGAATATTAAAATGTTTCATTTTCTAATTTTAAAAAAAATTATGAAGGTAATATTATTTTAATTTATATAATAACACTATTTCTAGAAGGAGGTGTCAAAAGACACCTTTCGGATTTTAACTTAAAATTATTCAAGTTTAATCATTTCTCCACAATTATTTTTTTGACTTTTCATACAATAGTTGTTAAATTAATTCAGCGGTATAATTTTCCTCCATTTTATCCTGGATTTAAACATATGCAGATGGTCTACATATTTCTACCATGAGGTGTCTTTTGACACCTTAAGGATTTCATAAGTTCTAATTTCTAAGGATTTCATAATTTCTAATTTTAAACAATTTACATATAAATATCAACACAATATTACAGCATCGTATCAATTGTAATCAGATTAGAGAATCCCGATTTCAGTTGTAACGGAAAATACAGAAATTGTTGCATAACTTTGATATTTGCTTGCTTTACACAATGTTGCATTTTAGTGTAGATCATTGCAGTCATTAGTTCTAAAAAATATAATAACACATTTTGTTCTCCAATTCTGGTAGTGAGTTCAATACATTTGAATTTTTTTTTCATTCGCGTAAAAACTTTGTATTGAATAAGGAATGAGTTTTATTACACTGCTGTCTTTATGATTACTGTTGTTGTAGCTGTTGTTATAAGATTGAATTTATATGCTCGAGACTGAAAGTTTGTTGAGTTAAGAATATTAAAATGTTTCATTTTCTAATTAAAAAAAATTATGAAGGTAATATTATTTTAATTTATATAATAACTCTATTTCTACCAAGAGGTGTCAAAAGACACCTTTCGGATTTTAACTTAAAATTATTCAAGTTTAATCATTTCTCCACAATTATTTTTTTGACTTTTCATACAATAGTTGTTAAATTAATTCAGCGATATAATTTTCCTCCATTTTATCCTGGATTTAAACATATGCAGATGGTATACCTATTTCTACCGTGAGGTGTCTTTTGACACCTTAAGGATTTCATAAGTTCTAATTTCTAAGGATTTCATAATTTCTAATTTTAAGCAATTTTACATATAAATATCAACACAATATTACAGCATCGTATAAATTGTAATCAGATTAGAGAATCCCGATTTCAGTTGTAACGGAAAACACAGGAGTAGTTGCTTAACTTTGATTTTCGCTTGCTTTACACCATGTTGCATTTTAGTGTAGATCATTGCAGTCATTAGTTCTAAAAAATATAATAACACATTTTGTTCTCCAATTCTGGTAGTGAGTTCAACACATTTGAATTTTTTTTCATTCGCGTAAAAACTGTGGTATTGAATAAGGAAAGAGTTTTATTACACTGCTGTCTTTATGATTACTGTTGTTGTAGCTGTTGCTATACGATTGAATTTATATGCTCGAGACTGAAAGTTTGTTGTAAGAATATTAAAATGTTTCATTTTCTAATAAAAAAATTATGAAGGTAATATTATTTTAATTTATATAATAACACTATTTCTACCAAGAGGTGGCAAAAGACACCTTTCGGATTTTAACTTAAAAATATTCTCTAAGTTTAATCATTTCTCTACAATTATTTTTTCACTTTTCATACAATAGTTGTTAAATTAATTCAGCTATATAATTTTCCTCCATTTTATCCTGGATTTAAACATATGCAGATGGTATACCAATTTATTCCATGAGGTGTCTTTTGACACCTTAAGGATTTCATAATTTCTAATTTCTAAGGATTTCATAATTTCTAATTTTAAACAATTTTACATATAAATATCAACACAATATTACAGAATCGTATCAATTGTAATCAAATTAGAGAATCCCGATTTCAGTTTTAACGGAAAATACAGGAGTTGTTGCTTAACTTTGATTTTCGCTTGCTTTACACCATGTTGCATTTTAGTGTAGTTCATTGCAGTCATTAGTTCTAAAAAGTATAATAACACATTTCGTTCTCCATTTCTGGTAGTGAGTTCAATACATATGAATTTTTTTTTTCATTCGCGTAAAAACTGTGGTATTGAATGAGGAAAGAGTTTTATTACACTGCTGTTTTATGATTACTGTTGTTGTAGCTGTTGTTATAAGATTGAATTTATATGCACGAGACTGAAATTTTGTTGATTTAAGAATATTAAAATGTTTCATTTTCTAATTTAAAAAAAAATTATGAAGGTAATATTATTTTAATTTATATAATAACACTATTTCTAGAAGGAGGTGTCAAAAGACACCTTTCGGATTTTAACTTAAAATTATTCAAGTTTAATCATTTCTCCACAATTATTTTTTTGACTTTTCATACAATAGTTGTTAAATTAATTCAGCGGTATAATTTTCCTCCATTTTATCCTGGATTTAAACATATGCAGATGGTCTACATATTTCTACCATGAGGTGTCTTTTGACACCTTAAGGATTTCATAAGTTCTAATTTCTAAGGATTTCATAATTTCTAATTTTAAACAATTTACATATAAATATCAACACAATATTACAGCATCGTATCAATTGTAATCAGGTTAGAGAATCCCGATTTCAGTTGTAACGGAAAATACAGAAATTGTTGCATAACTTTGATATTTGCTTGCTTTACACCATGTTGCATTTTAGTGTAGATCATTGCAGTCATTAGTTCTAAAAAATATAATAACACATTTTGTTCTCCAATTCTGGTAGTGAGTTCAATACATTTGAATTTTTTTTCATTCGCGTAAAAACTATGGTATTGAATAAGGAATGAGTTTTATTACACTGCTGTCTTTATGATTACTGTTGTTGTAGCTGTTGTTATAAGATTGAATTTATATGCTCGAGACTGAAAGTTTGTTGAGTTAAGAATATTAAAATGTTTCATTTTCTAATTAAAAAAAATTATGAAGGTAATATTATTTTAATTTATATAATAACACTATTTCTACCAAGAGGTGTCAAAAGACACCTTTCGGATTTTAACTTAAAGTTATTCTCTAAGTTTAATCATTTCTCCACAATTATTTTTTTGACTTTTCATACAATAGTTGTTAAATTAATTCAGCGATATAATTTTCCTCCATTTTATCCTGGATTTAAACATATGCAGATGGTATCCCTATTTCTACCATGGGGTGTCTTTTGACACCTTAAGTATTTCATAAGTTCTAATTTCTAAGGATTTCATAATTTCTAATTTTAAACAATTTTACATATAAATATCAACACAATATTACAGCATCGTATCAATTGTAATCAGATTAGAGAATCCCGATTTCAGTTGTAACGGAAAATACAGGAGTTGTTGCTTAACTTTGATTTTCGCTTGCTTTACACCATGTTGCATTTTAGTGTAGATCATTGCAGTCATTAGTTCTAAAAAGTATAATAACACATTTCGTTCTCCAATTCTGGTAGTGAGTTCAATACATAAGAAATTTTTTTTTCATTCGCGTACAAACTGTGGTATTGAATGGGGAAAGCGTTTTATTACACTGCTGTTTTATGATTACTGTTGTTGTAGCTGTTGTTATAAGATTGAATTTATATGCACGAGACTGAAAGTTTGTACATTTAAGAATAATAAAATGTTTCATTTTCTAATAAAAAAAAATTATGAAGGTAATATTATTTTAATTTATATAATAACACTATTTCTACCAAGAGGTGTCAAAAGACACCTTTCGGATTTTAACTTAAAATTATTCTCTAACTTTAATCATTTCTCCACAATTATTTTTTTGACTTTTAATACAATAGTTGTTAAATTAATTCAGCGATATAATTTTCCTCCATTTTATCCTGGATTTAAACATATGCAGATGGTATACCTATTTCTACCATGAGGTGTCTTTTGACACCTTAAGGATTTCATAAGTTCTAATTTCTAAGGATTTCATAATTTCTAATTTTAAACAATTTTACATATAAATATCAACACAATATTACAGCATCGTATCAATTGTAATCATATTAGAGATTCCCGATTTCAGATGTAACGGAAAATACAGGAGTTGTTGCTTAACTTTGATTTTCGCTTGCTTTACACCATGTTGCATTTTAGTGTAGATCATTGCAGTCATTAGTTCTAAAAAGTATAATAACACATTTCGTTCTCCAATTCTGGTTGTGAGTTCAATACATATGAAATTTTTTTTTTCATTCGCGTAAAAACTGTGGTATTGAATGAGGAAAGAGTTTTATTACACTGCTGTTTTATGATTACTGTTGTTGTAGCTGTTGTTATAAGATTGAATTTATATGCACGAGACTGAAAGTTTGTTCATTTAAGAATATTAAAATGTTTCATTTTCTAATAAAAAAAAATTATGAAGGTAATATTATTTTAATTTATATAATAACACTATTTCTACCAAGAGGTGTCAAAAGACACCTTTCGGATTTTAACTTAAAATTATTCTCTACGTTTAATCATTTCTCCACAATTATTTTTTTGACTTTTCATACAATAGTTGTTAAATTAAGTCAGCGATATAATTTTCCTCCATTTTATCCTGGATTTAAACATATGCAGATGGTATACCTATTTCTACCATGAGGTGTCTTTTGACACCTTAACGATTTCATAAGTTCTAATTTCTAAGGATTTCATAATTTCTAATTTTAAACAATTTTACATATAAATATCAACACAATATTACAGAATCGTATCAATTGTAATCAGATTAGAGAACCCCGATTTCATTTGTAACGGAAAATACAGAAGTTGTTGCATAACTTTGATATTTGCTTGCTTTACACAATCTTGCATTTTAGTGTAGATCATTGCAGTGATTAGTTCTAAAAAATATAATAACACATTTTGTTCTCCAATTCTGGTAGTGAGTTCAACACATATGATTTTTTTTTTTCATTCGCGTAAAAACTGTGGTATTGAATGAGGAAAAAGTTTTATTACACTGCTGTTTTTATGATTACTGTTGTTGTAGCTGTTGTTATAAGATTGAATTTTTATGCACGAGACTGAAAGTTTGTTGATTTAAGAATATTAAAATGTTTCATTTTCTAATTTTAAAAAAAAATTATGAAGGTAATATTATTTTAATTTATATAATAAAACGATTTCTACCAGGAGGTGTCAAAAGACACCTTTCGGATTTTAACTTAAAATTATTCAAGTTTAATCATTTCTCCACAATTATTTTTTTGACTTTTCATACAATAGTTGTTAAATTAATTCAGCGGTATAATTTTCCTCCATTTTATCCTGGATTTAAACATATGCAGATGGTCTACCTATTTCTACCATGAGGTGTCTTTTGACACCTTAAGGATTTCATAAGTTCTAATTTCTAAGGATTTCATAATTTCTAATTTTAAACAATTTACATATAAATATCAACACAATATTACAGCATCGTATCAATTGTAATCAGATTAGAGAATCCCGATTTCAGTTGTAACGGAAAATACAGAAATTGTTGCATAACTTTGATATTTGCTTGCTTTACACCATGGTGCATTTTAGTGTAGATCATTGCAGTCGTTAGTTCTAAAAAATATAATAACACATTTTGTTCTCCAATTCTGGTAGTGAGTTCAATACATTTGAATTTTTTTTCATTCGCGTAAAAACTGTGGTATTGAATAAGGAAAGAGTTTTATTACACTGCTGTCTTTATGATTACTGTTGTTGTGGTTGTTGTTATACGATTGAATTTATATGCTCGAGACTGAAAGTTTGTTGAGTTAAGAATATTAAAATGTTTCATTTTCTAATTTAAAAAAATTATGAAGGTAATATAATTTTAATTTATATAATAACACTATTTCTACCAAGAGGTGTCAAAAGACACCTTTCGGATTTTAACTTAAAAATATTCTCTAAGTTTAATCATTTCTCTACAATTATTTTTTTGACTTTTCATACAATAGTTGTTAAATTAATTCAGCGATATAATTTTCCTCCATTTTATCCTGGATTTAAACATATGCAGATGGTATACCTATTTCTACCGTGAGGTGTCTTTTGACACCTTAAGGATTTCATAAGTTCTAATTTCTAAGGATTTCATAATTTCTAATTTTAAGCAATTTTACATATAAATATCAACACAATATTACAGCATCGTATCAATTGTAATCAGATTAGAGAACCCCGATTTCATTTGTAACGGAAAATACAGAAGTTGGTGCATAACTTTGATATTTGCTTGCTTTACACCATGTTGCATTTTAGTGTAGATCATTGCAGTGATTAGTTCTAAAAAATATAATAACACATTTTGTTCTCCAATTCTGGTAGTGAGTTCAACACATATGATTTTTTTTTTCATTCGCGTAAAAACTGTGGTATTGAATGAGGAAAGAGTTTTATTACACTGCTGTTTTTATGATTACTGTTGTTGTAGCTGCTGTTATAAGATTGAATTTATATGCACGAGACTGAAATTTTGTTGATTTAAGAATATTAAAATGTTTCATTTTCTAATTAAAAAAAAAATTATGAAGGTAATATTATTTTAATTTATATAATAACACTATTTCTACCAGGAGGTGTCAAAAGACACCTTTCGGATTTTAACTTAAAATTATTCAAGTTTAATCATTTCTCCACAATTATTTTTTTGACTTTTCATACAATAGTTGTTAAATTAATTCAGCGGTATAATTTTCCTCCATTTTATCGTGGATTTAAACATATGCAGATGGTCTACATATTTCTACCATGAGGTGTCTTTTGACACCTTAAGGATTTCATAAGTTCTAATTTCTAAGGATTTCATAATTTCTAATTTTAAACAATTTACATATAAATATCAACACAATATTACAGCATCGTATCAATTGTAATCAGATTAGAGAATCCCGATTTCAGTTGTAACGGAAAATACAGAAATTGTTGCATAACTTTGATATTTGCTTGCTTTACACCATGTTGCATTTTAGTGTAGATCATTGCAGTCATTAGTTCTAAAAAATATAATAACACATTTTGTTCTCCAATTCTGGTAGTGAGTTCAACACATATGATTTTTTTTTTCATTCGCGTAAAAACTGTGGTATTGAATGAGGAAAAAGTTTTATTACACTGCTGTTTTTATGATTACTGTTGTTGTAGCTGTTGTTATAAGATTGAATTTTTATGCACGAGACTGAAAGTTTGTTGATTTAAGAATATTAAAATGTTTCATTTTCTAATTTTAAAAAAAATTATGAAGGTAATATTATTTTAATTTATATAATAAAACGATTTCTACCAGGAGGTGTCAAAAGACACCTTTCGGATTTTAACTTAAAATTATTCAAGTTTAATCATTTCTCCACAATTATTTTTTTGACTTTTCATACAATAGTTGTTAAATTAATTCAGCGGTATAATTTTCCTCCATTTTATCCTGGATTTAAACATATGCAGATGGTCTACCTATTTCTACCATGAGGTGTCTTTTGACACCTTAAGGATTTCATAAGTTCTAATTTCTAAGGATTTCATAATTTCTAATTTTAAACAATTTACATATAAATATCAACACAATATTACAGCATCGTATCAATTGTAATCAGATTAGAGAATCCCGATTTCAGTTGTAACGGAAAATACAGAAATTGTTGCATAACTTTGATATTTGCTTGCTTTACACCATGGTGCATTTTAGTGTAGATCATTGCAGTCGTTAGTTCTAAAAAATATAATAACACATTTTGTTCTCCAATTCTGGTAGTGAGTTCAATACATTTGAATTTTTTTTCATTCGCGTAAAAACTGTGGTATTGAATAAGGAAAGAGTTTTATTACACTGCTGTCTTTATGATTACTGTTGTTGTGGCTGTTGTTATACGATTGAATTTATATGCTCGAGACTGAAAGTTTGTTGAGTTAAGAATATTAAAATGTTTCATTTTCTAATTTAAAAAAATTATGAAGGTAATATAATTTTAATTTATATAATAACACTATTTCTACCAAGAGGTGTCAAAAGACACCTTTCGGATTTTAACTTAAAAATATTCTCTAAGTTTAATCATTTCTCTACAATTATTTTTTTGACTTTTCATACAATAGTTGTTAAATTAATTCAGCGATATAATTTTCCTCCATTTTATCCTGGATTTAAACATATGCAGATGGTATACCTATTTCTACCGTGAGGTGTCTTTTGACACCTTAAGGATTTCATAAGTTCTAATTTCTAAGGATTTCATAATTTCTAATTTTAAGCAATTTTACATATAAATATCAACACAATATTACAGCATCGTATAAATTGTAATCAGATTAGAGAATCCCGATTTCAGTTGTAACGGAAAACACAAGAGTAGTTGCTTAACTTTGATTTTCGCTTGCTCTACACCATGTTGCATTTTAGTGTAGATCATTGCAGTCATTAGTTCTAAAAAATATAATAACACATTTTGTTCTCCAATTCTGGTAGTGAGTTCAATACATTTGAATTTTTTTTCATTCGCGTAAAAACTGTGGTATTGAATAAGGAAAGAGTTTTATTACACTGCTGTCTTTATGATTACTGTTGTTGTGGCTGTTGTTATACGATTGAATTTATATGCTCGAGACTGAAAGTTTGTTGTAAGAATATTAAAATGTTTCATTTTCTAATAAAAAAAAATTATGAAGGTAATATTATTTTAATTTATATAATAACACTATTTCTACCAAGAGGTGTCAAAAGACACCTTTCGGATTTTAACTGAAAGTTATTCTCTAAGTTTAATCATTTCTCCACAATTATTTTTTTGACTTTTCATACAATAGTTGTTAAATTAATTCAGCGATATAATTTTCCTCCATTTTATCCTGGATTTAAACATATGCAGATGGTATACCTATTTCTACCATGAGGTGTCTTTTGACATCTTAAGGATTTCATAAGTTCTAATTTCTAAGGATTTCATAATTTCTAATTTTAAACAATTTTACATATAAATATCAACACAATATTACAGCATCGTATCAATTGTAATCAGATTAGAGAACCCCGATTTCATTTGTAACGGAAAATACAGAAGTTGGTGCATAACTTTGATATTTGCTTGCTTTACACCATGTTGCATTTTAGTGTAGATCATTGCAGTGATTAGTTCTAAAAAATATAATAACACATTTTGTTCTCCAATTCTGGTAGTGAGTTCAACACATATGATTTTTTTTTTTCATTCGCGTAAAAACTGTGGTATTGAATGAGGAAAGAGTTTTATTACACTGCTGTTTTTATGATTACTGTTGTTGTAGCTGCTGTTATAAGATTGAATTTATATGCACGAGACTGAAATTTTGTTGATTTAAGAATATTAAAATGTTTCATTTTCTAATTTAAAAAAAAATTATGAAGGTAATATTATTTTAATTTATATAATAACACTATTTTTACCAGGAGGTGTCAAAAGACACCTTTCGGATTTTAACTTAAAATTATTCAAGTTTAATCATTTCTCCACAATTATTTTTTTGACTTTTCATACAATAGTTGTTAAATTAATTCAGCGGTATAATTTTCCTCCATTTTATCGTGGATTTAAACATATGCAGATGGTCTACATATTTCTACCATGAGGTGTCTTTTGACACCTTAAGGATTTCATAAGTTCTAATTTCTAAGGATTTCATAATTTCTAATTTTAAACAATTTACATATAAATATCAACACAATATTACAGCATCGTATCAATTGTAATCAGATTAGAGAATCCCGATTTCAGTTGTAACGGAAAATACAGAAATTGTTGCATAACTTTGATATTTGCTTGCTTTACACCATGTTGCATTTTAGTGTAGATCATTGCAGTCATTAGTTCTAAAAAATATAATAACACATTTTGTTCTCCAATTCTGGTAGTGAGTTCAATACATTTGAATTTTTTTTCATTCGCGTAAAAACTGTGGTATTGAATAAGGAATGAGTTTTATTACACTGCTGTCTTTATGATTACTGTTGTTGTAGCTGTTGTTATAAGATTGAATTTATATGCTCGAGACTGAAAGTTTGTTGAGTTAAGAATATTAAAATGTTTCATTTTCTAATTTAAAAAAATTATGAAGGTAATATAATTCTAATTTATATAATAACTCTATTTCTACCAAGAGGTGACAAAACGGATTTTAACTTAAAATTATTCAAGTTTAATCATTTCTCCACAATTATGTTTTTGACTTTTCATACAATAGTTGTTAAATTAATTCAGCGGTATAATTTTCCTCCATTTTATCCTGGATTTAAACATATGCAGATGGTATACCTATTTCTACCGTGAGGTGTCTTTTGACACCTTAAGGATTTCATAAGTTCTAATTTCTAAGGATTTCATAATTTCTAATTTTAAGCAATTTTACATATAAATATCAACACAATATTACAGCATCGTATAAATTGTAATCAGATTAGAGAATCCCGATTTCAGTTGTAACGGAAAACACAGGCTTAACTTTGATTTTCGCTTGCTTTACACCATGTTGCATTTTAGTGTAGATCATTGCAGTCATTATTTCTAAAAAATATAATAACACATTTTGTTCTCCAATTCTGGTAGTGAGTTCAACACATTTGAATTTTTTTTCATTCGCGTAAAAACTGTGGTATTGAATAAGGAAAGAGTTTTATTACACTGCTGTCTTTATGATTACTGTTGTTGTAGCTGTTGTTATACGATTGAATTTATATGCTCGAGACTGAAAGTTTGTTGTAAGAATATTAAAATGTTTCATTTTCTAATAAAAAAAATTATGAAGGTAATATTATTTTAATTTATATAATAACACTATTTCTACCAAGAGGTGTCAAAAGACACCTTTCGGATTTTAACTTAAAAATATTCTCTAAGTTTAATCATTTCTCTACAATTATTTTTTTGACTTTTCATACAATAGTTGTTAAATTAATTCAGCTATATAATTTTCCTCCATTTTATCCTGGATTTAAACATATGCAGATGGTATACCAATTTATTCCATGAGGTGTCTTTTGACACCTTAAGGATTTCATAAGTTCTAATTTCTAAGGATTTCATAATTTCTAATTTTAAACAATTTTACATATAAATATCAACACAATATTACAGCATCGTATCAATTGTAATCAGATTAGAGAATCCCGATTTCAGTTGTAACGGAAAATACAGGAGTTGTTGCTTAACTTTGATTTTCGCTTGCTTTACACCATGTTGCATTTTAGTGTAGATCATTGCAGTCATTAGTTCTAAAAAGTATAATAACACATTTCGTTCTCCAATTCTGGTAGTGAGTTCAATACATATCAATTTTTTTTTTCATTCGCGTAAAAACTGTGGTATTGAATAAGGAAAGAGTTTTATTACACTGCTGTTTTATGATTACTGTTGTTGTAGCTGTTGTTATAAGATTGAATTTATATGCTCTAGACTGAAAGTTTGTTGAGTTAAGAATATTAAAATGTTTCATTTTCTAATTAAAAAAAATTATGAAGGTAATATTATTTTAATTTATATAATAACTCTATTTCTACCAAGAGGTGTCAAAAGACACCTTTCGGATTTTAACTTAAAATTATTCAAGTTTAATCATTTCTCCACAATTATTTTTTTGACTTTTCATACAATAGTTGTTAAATTAATTCAGCGATATAATTTTCCTCCATTTTATCCTGGATTTAAACATATGCAGATGGTATGCCTATTTCTACCGTGAGGTGTCTTTTGACACCTTAAGGATTTCATATGTTCTAATTTCTAAGGATTTCATAATTTCTAATTTTAAGCAATTTTACATATAAATATCAACACAATATTACAGCATCGTATAAATTGTAATCAGATTAGAGAATCCCGATTTCAGTTGTAACGGAAAACACAGGAGTAGTTGCTTAACTTTGATTTTCGCTTGCTTTACACCATGTTGCATTTTAGTGTAGATCATTGCAGTCATTAGTTCTAAAAAATATAATAACACATTTTGTTCTCCAATTCTGGTAGTGAGGTCAACACATTTGAATTTTTTTTCATTCGCGTAAAAACTGTGGTATTGAATAAGGAAAGAGTTTTATTACACTGCTGTCTTTATGATTACTGTTGTTGTAGCTGTTGTTATACGATTGAATTTATATGCTCGAGACTGAAAGTTTGTTGTAAGAATATTAAAATGTTTCATTTTCTAATAAAAAAAATTATGAAGGTAATATTATTTTAATTTATATAATAACACTATTTCTACCAAGAGGTGTCAAAACGGATTTTAACTTAAAATTATTCAAGTTTAATCATTTCTCCACAATTATTTTTTTGACTTTTCATACAATAGTTGTTAAATTAATTCAGCGATATAATTTTCCTCCATTTTATCCTGGATTTAAACATATGCAGATTGTATACCTATTTCTACCGTGAGGTGTCTTTTGACACCTTAAGGATTTCATAAGTTCTAATTTCTAAGGATTTCATAATTTCTAATTTTAAACAATTTTACATATAAATATCAACACAATATTACAGCATCGTATCAATTGTAATCAAATTAGAGAATCCCGATTTCAGTTTTAACGGAAAATACAGGAGTTGTTGCTTAACTTTGATTTTCGCTTGCTTTACACCATGTTGCATTTTAGTGTAGTTCATTGCAGTCATTAGTTCTAAAAAGTATAATAACACATTTCGTTCTACATTTCTGGTAGTGAGTTCAATACATATGAATTTTTTTTTTCATTCGCGTAAAAACTGTGGTATTGAATGAGGAAAGAGTTTTATTACACTGCTGTTTTATGATTACTGTTGTTGTAGCTGTTGTTATAAGATTGAATTTATATGCACGAGACTGAAATTTTGTTGATTTAAGAATATTAAAATGTTTCATTTTCTAATTTAAAAATAATTATGAAGGTAATATTATTTTAATTTATATAATAACACTATTTCTACCAGGAGGTGTCAAAAGACACCTTTCGGATTTTAACTTAAAATTATTCAAGTTTAATCATTTCTCCACAATTATTTTTTTGACTTTTCATACAATAGTTGTTAAATTAATTCAGCGGTATAATTTTCCTCCATTTTATCCTGGATTTAAACATATGCAGATGGTCTACATATTTCTACCATGAGGTGTCTTTTGACACCTTAAGGATTTCATAAGTTCTAATTTCTAAGGATTTCATAATTTCTAATTTTAAACAATTTACATATAAATATCAACACAATATTACAGCATCGTATCAATTGTAATCAGATTAGAGAATCCCGATTTCAGTTGTAACGGAAAATACAGAAATTGTTGCATAACTTTGATATTTGCTTGCTTTACACCATGTTGCATTTTAGTGTAGATCATTGCAGTCATTAGTTCTAAAAAATATAATAACACATTTTGTTCTCCAATTCTGGTAGTGAGTTCAATACATTTGAATTTTTTTTTCATTCGCGTAAAAACTGTGGTATTGAATAAGGAATGAGTTTTATTACACTGCTGTCTTTATGATTACTGTTGTTGTAGCTGTTGTTATAAGATTGAATTTATATGCTCGAGACTGAAAGTTTGTTGAGTTAAGAATATTAAAATGTTTCATTTTCTAATTAAAAAAAATTATGAAGGTAATATTATTTTAATTTATATAATAACACTATTTCTACCAAGAGGTGTCAAAACGGATTTTAACTTAAAATTATTCAAGTTTAATCATTTCTCCACAATTATTTTTTTGACTTTTCATACAATAGTTGTTAAATTAATTCAGCGATATAATTTTCCTCCATTTTATCCTGGATTTAAACATATGCAGATGGTATACCTATTTCTACCGTGAGGTGTCTTTTGACACCTTAAGGATTTCATAAGTTCTAATTTCTAAGGATTTCATAATTTCTAATTTTAAACAATTTTACATATAAATATCAACACAATATTACAGCATCGTATCAATTGTAATCAAATTAGAGAATCCCGATTTCAGTTTTAACGGAAAATACAGGAGTTGTTGCTTAACTTTGATTTTCGCTTGCTTTACACCATGTTGCATTTTAGTGTAGTTCATTGCAGTCATTAGTTCTAAAAAGTATAATAACACATTTCGTTCTCCATTTCTGGTACTGAGTTCAATACATATGAATTTTTTTTTTCATTCGCGTAAAAACTGTGGTATTGAATGAGGAGAGAGTTTTATTACACTGCTGTTTTATGATTACTGTTGTTGTAGCTGTTGTTATAAGATTGTATTTATATGCACGAGACTGAAATTTTGTTGATTTAAGAATATTAAAATGTTTCATTTTCTAATTTAAAAAAAAATTATGAAGGTAATATTATTTTAATTTATATAATAACACTATTTCTACCAGGAGGTGTCAAAAGACACCTTTCGGATTTTAACTTAAAATTATTCAAGTTTAATCATTTCTCCACAATTATTTTTTTTACTTTTCATACAATAGTTGTTAAATTAATTCAGCGGTATAGTTTTCCTCCATTTTATCCTGGATT
Organism: Maratus speciosus; assembly: GCA_963932465.1. Taxonomy (NCBI): domain Eukaryota; kingdom Metazoa; phylum Arthropoda; class Arachnida; order Araneae; family Salticidae; genus Maratus; species Maratus speciosus. Next base: position 4,483,431 of record OZ010787.1, read on the forward strand.
TAAACATATGCAGATGGTCTACATATTTCTACCATGACCATGAGGTGTCTTTTGACACCTTAAGGATTTCATAAGTTCTAATTTCTAAGGATTTCATAATTTCTAATTTTAAACAATTTACATATAAATATCAACACAATATTACAGCATCGTATCAATTGTAATCAGATTAGAGAATCCCGATTTCAGTTGTAACGGAAAATACAGAAATTGTTGCATAACTTTGATATTTGCTTGCTTTACACCATGTTGCATTTTAGTGTAGATCATTGCAGTCATTAGTTCTAAAAAATATAATAACACATTTTGTTCTCCAATTCTGGTAGTGAGTTCAATACATTTGAATTTTTTTTTCATTCGCGTAAAAACTGTGGTATTGAATAAGGAATGAGTTTTATTACGCTGCTGTCTTTATGATTACTGTTGTTGTAGCTGTTGTTATAAGATTGAATTTATATGCTCGAGACTGAAAGTTTGTTGAGTTAAGAATATTAAAATGTTTCATTTTCTAATTAAAAAAAATTATGAAGGTAATATAATTTTAATTTATATAATAACTCTATTTCTACCAAGAGGTGTCAAAACGGATTTTAACTTAAATTATTCAAGTTTAATCATTTCTCCACAATTATTTTTTTGACTTTTCATACAATAGTTGTTAAATTAATTCAGCGATATAATTTTCCTCCATTTTATCCTGGATTTAAACATATGCAGATGGTATACCTATTTCTACCGTGAGGTGTCTTTTGACACCTTAAGGATTTCATAAGTTCTAATTTCTAAGGATTTCATAATTTCTAATTTTAAACAATTTTACATATAAATATCAACACAATATTACAGCATCGTATAAATTGTAATCAGATTAGAGAATCCCGATTTCACTTGTAACGGAAAATACAGGAGTTGTTGCTTAACTTTGATTTTCGCTTGCTTTACACCATGTTGCATTTTAGTGTAGATCAATGCAGTCATTAGTTCTGAAAAATATAATAACACATTTTGTTCTCCAATTCTGGTAGTGAGTTCAATACATTTGAATTTTTTTTCATTCGCGTAAAAACTGTGGTATTGAATAAGGAAAGAGTTTTTTTACACTGCTGTCTTTATGATTACTGTTGTTGTAGCTGTTGTTATAAGATTTAATTTATATGCTCGAGACTGAAAGTTTGTTGAGTTAAGAATATTAAAATGTTTCATTTTCTAATTTAAAAAAATTATGAAGGTAATATAATTTTAATTTATATAATAACTCTATTTCTACCAAGAGGTGTCAAAACGGATTTTAACTTAAAATTATTCAAGTTTAATCATTTCTCCACAATTATTTTTTTGACTTTTCATACAATAGTTGTTAAATTAATTCAGCGATATAATTTTCCTCCATTTTATCCTGGATTTAAACATATGCAGATGGTATACCTATTTCTACCGTGAGGTGTCTTTTGACACCTTAAGGATTTCATAAGTTCTAATTTCTAAGGATTTCATAATTTCTAATTTTAAACAATTTTACATATAAATATCAACACAATATTACAGCATCGTATCAATTGTAATCAAATTAGAGAATCCCGATTTCAGTTTTAACGGAAAATACAGGAGTTGTTGCTTAACTTTGATTTTCGCTTGCTTTACACCATGTTGCATTTTAGTGTAGTTCATTGCAGTCATTAGTTCTAAAAAGTATAATAACACATTTCGTTCTCCATTTCTGGTAGTGAGTTCAATACATATGAATTTTTTTTTTCATTCGCGTAAAAACTGTGGTATTGAATAAGGAATGAGTTTTATTACACTGCTGTTTTTATGATTACTGTTGTTGTAGCTGTTGTTATAAGATTGAATTTATATGCTCGAGACTGAAAGTTTGTTGAGTTAAGAATATTAAAATGTTTCATTTTCTAATTAAAAAAAATTATGAAGGTAATATTATTTTAATTTATATAATAACTCTATTTCTACCAAGAGGTGTCAAAAGACACCTTTCGGATTTTAACTTAAAATTATTCAAGTTTAATCATTTCTCCACAATTATTTTTTTGACTTTTCATACAATAGTTGTTAAATTAATTCAGCGATATAATTTTCCTCCATTTTATCCTGGATTTAAACATATGCAGATGGTATACCTATTTCTACCGTGAGGTGTCTTTTGACACCTTAATGATTTCATAAGTTCTAATTTCTAAGGATTTCATAATTTCTAATTTTAAACAATTTTACATATAAATATCAACACAATATTACAGCATCGTATAAATTGTAATCAGATTAGAGAATCCCGATTTCACTTGTAACGGAAAATACAGGAGTTGTTGCTTAACTTTGATTTTCGCTTGCTTTACACCATGTTGCATTTTAGTGTAGATCAATGCAGTCATTAGTTCTGAAAAATATAATAACACATTTTGTTCTCCAATTCTGGTAGTGAGTTCAATACATTTGAATTTTTTTTCATTCGCGTAAAAACTGTGGTATTGAATAAGGAAAGAGTTTTTTTACACTGCTGTCTTTATGATTACTGTTGTTGTAGCTGTTGTTATAAGATTGAATTTATATGCTCGAGACTGAAAGTTTGTTGAGTTAAGAATATTAAAATGTTTCATTTTCTAATTTAAAAAAATTATGAAGGTAATATAATTTTAATTTATATAATAACTCTATTTCTACCAAGAGGTGTCAAAACGGATTTTAACTTAAAATTATTCAAGTTTAATCATTTCTCCACAATTATTTTTTTGACTTTTCATACAATAGTTGTTAAATTAATTCAGCGATATAATTTTCCTCCATTTTATCCTGGATTTAAACATATGCAGATGGTATACCTATTTCTACCGTGAGGTGTCTTTTGACACCTTAAGGATTTCATAAGTTCTAATTTCTAAGGATTTCATAATTTCTAATTTTAAACAATTTTACATATAAATATCAACACAATATTACAGCATCGTATCAATTGTAATCAAATTAGAGAATCCCGATTTCAGTTTTAACGGAAAATGCAGGAGTTGTTGCTTAACTTTGATTTTCGCTTGCTTTACACCATGTTGCATTTTAGTGTAGTTCATTGCAGTCATTAGTTCTAAAAAGTATAATAACACATTTCGTTCTCCATTTCTGGTAGTGAGTTCAATACATATGAATTTTTTTTTTCATTCGCGTAAAAACTGTGGTATTGAATGAGGAGAGAGTTTTATTACACTGCTGTTTTATGATTACTGTTGTTGTAGCTGTTGTTATAAGATTGTATTTATATGCACGAGACTGAAATTTTGTTGATTTAAGAATATTAAAATGTTTCATTTTCTAATTTAAAAAAAAATTATGAAGGTAATATTATTTTAATTTATATAATAACACTATTTCTACCAGGAGGTGTCAAAAGACACCTTTCGGATTTTAACTTAAAATTATTCAAGTTTAATCATTTCTCCACAATTATTTTTTTGACTTTTCATACAATAGTTGTTAAATTAATTCAGCGGTATAATTTTCCTCCATTTTATCCTGGATTTAAACATATGCAGATGGTCTACATATTTCTACCATGAGGTGTCTTTTGACACCTTAAGGATTTCATAAGTTCTAATTTCTAAGGATTTCATAATTTCTAATTTTAAACAATTTACATATAAATATCAACACAATATTACAGCATCGTATCAATTGTAATCAGATTAGAGAATCCCGATTTCAGTTGTAACGGAAAATACAGAAATTGTTGCATAACTTTGATATTTGCTTGCTTTACACCATGTTGCATTTTAGTGTAGATCATTGCAGTCATTAGTTCTAAAAAATATAATAACACATTTTGTTCTCCAATTCTGGTAGTGAGTTCAATACATTTGAATTTTTTTTTCATTCGCGTAAAAACTGTGGTATTGAATAAGGAATGAGTTTTATTACGCTGCTGTCTTTATGATTACTGTTGTTGTAGCTGTTGTTATAAGATTGAATTTATATGCTCGAGACTGAAAGTTTGTTGAGTTAAGAATATTAAAATGTTTCATTTTCTAATTAAAAAAAATTATGAAGGTAATATAATTTTAATTTATATAATAACTCTATTTCTACCAAGAGGTGTCAAAACGGATTTTAACTTAAATTATTCAAGTTTAATCATTTCTCCACAATTATTTTTTTGACTTTTCATACAATAGTTGTTAAATTAATTCAGCGATATAATTTTCCTCCATTTTATCCTGGATTTAAACATATGCAGATGGTATACCTATTTCTACCGTGAGGTGTCTTTTGACACCTTAAGGATTTCATAAGTTCTAATTTCTAAGGATTTCATAATTTCTAATTTTAAACAATTTTACATATAAATATCAACACAATATTACAGCATCGTATAAATTGTAATCAGATTAGAGAATCCCGATTTCACTTGTAACGGAAAATACAGGAGTTGTTGCTTAACTTTGATTTTCGCTTGCTTTACACCATGTTGCATTTTAGTGTAGATCAATGCAGTCATTAGTTCTGAAAAATATAATAACACATTTTGTTCTCCAATTCTGGTAGTGAGTTCAATACATTTGAATTTTTTTTCATTCGCGTAAAAACTGTGGTATTGAATAAGGAAAGAGTTTTTTTACACTGCTGTCTTTATGATTACTGTTGTTGTAGCTGTTGTTATAAGATTTAATTTATATGCTCGAGACTGAAAGTTTGTTGAGTTAAGAATATTAAAATGTTTCATTTTCTAATTTAAAAAAATTATGAAGGTAATATAATTTTAATTTATATAATAACTCTATTTCTACCAAGAGGTGTCAAAACGGATTTTAACTTAAAATTATTCAAGTTTAATCATTTCTCCACAATTATTTTTTTGACTTTTCATACAATAGTTGTTAAATTAAATCAGCGATATAATTTTCCTCCATTTTATCCTGGATTTAAACATATGCAGATGGTATACCTATTTCTACCGTGAGGTGTCTTTTGACACCTTAAGGATTTCATAAGTTCTAATTTCTAAGGATTTCATAATTTCTAATTTTAAACAATTTTACATATAAATATCAACACAATATTACAGCATCGTATCAATTGTAATCAAATTAGAGAATCCCGATTTCAGTTTTAACGGAAAATACAGGAGTTGTTGCTTAACTTTGATTTTCGCTTGCTTTACACCATGTTGCATTTTAGTGTAGTTCATTGCAGTCATTAGTTCTAAAAAGTATAATAACACATTTCGTTCTCCATTTCTGGTAGTGAGTTCAATACATATGAATTTTTTTTTTTCATTCGCGTAAAAACTGTGGTATTGAATGAGGAAAGAGTTTTATTACACTGCTGTTTTATGATTACTGTTGTTGTAGCTGTTGTTATAAGATTGAATTTATATGCACGAGACTGAAATTTTGTTGATTTAAGAATATTAAAATGTTTCATTTTCTAATTTAAAAAAAATTATGAAGGTAATATTATTTTAATTTATATAATAACACTATTTCTACCAGGAGGTGTCAAAAGACACCTTTCGGATTTTAACTTAAAATTATTCAAGTTTAATCATTTCTCCACAATTATTTTTTTGACTTTTCATACAATAGTTGTTAAATTAATTCAGCGGTATAATTTTCCTCCATTTTATCCTGGATTTAAACATATGCAGATGGTCTACATATTTCTACCATGAGGTGTCTTTTGACACCTTAAGGATTTCATAAGTTCTAATTTCTAAGGATTTCATAATTTCTAATTTTAAACAATTTACATATAAATATCAACACAATATTACAGCATCGTATCAATTGTAATCAGATTAGAGAATCCCGATTTCAGTTGTAACGGAAAATACAGAAATTGTTGCATAACTTTGATATTTGCTTGCTTTACACCATGTTGCATTTTAGTGTAGATCATTGCAGTCATTAGTTCTAAAAAATATAATAACACATTTTGTTCTCCAATTCTGGTAGTGAGTTCAATACATTTGAATTTTTTTTTCATTCGCGTAAAAACTGTGGTATTGAATAAGGAATGAGTTTTATTACACTGCTGTCTTTATGATTACTGTTGTTGTAGCTGTTGTTATAAGATTGAATTTATATGCTCGAGACTGAAAGTTTGTTGAGTTAAGAATATTAAAATGTTTCATTTTCTAATTAAAAAAAATTATGAAGGTAATATTATTTTAATTTATATAATAACTATTTCTACCAAGAGGTGTCAAAAGACACCTTTCGGATTTTAACTTAAAATTATTCAAGTTTAATCATTTCTCCACAATTATTTTTTTGACTTTTCATACAATAGTTGTTAAATTAATTCAGCGATATAATTTTCCTCCATTTTATCCTGGATTTAAACATATGCAGATGGTATACCTATTTCTACCGTGAGGTGTCTTTTGACACCTTAAGGATTTCATAAGTTCTAATTTCTAAGGATTTCATAATTTCTAATTTTAAACAATTTTACATATAAATATCAACACAATATTACAGCATCGTATAAATTGTAATCAGATTAGAGAATCCCGATTTCACTTGTAACGGAAAATACAGGAGTTGTTGCTTAACTTTGATTTTCGCTTGCTTTACACCATGTTGCATTTTAGTGTAGATCAATGCAGTCATTAGTTCTGAAAAATATAATAACACATTTTGTTCTCCAATTCTGGTAGTGAGTTCAATACATTTGAATTTTTTTTCATTCGCGTAAAAACTGTGGTATTGAATAAGGAAAGAGTTTTTTTACACTGCTGTCTTTATGATTACTGTTGTTGTAGCTGTTGTTATAAGATTGAATTTATATGCTCGAGACTGAAAGTTTGTTGAGTTAAGAATATTAAAATGTTTCATTTTCTAATTTAAAAAAATTATGAAGGTAATATAATTTTAATTTATATAATAACTCTATTTCTACCAAGAGGTGTCAAAACGGATTTTAACTTAAAATTATTCAAGTTTAATCATTTCTCCACAATTATTTTTTTGACTTTTCATACAATAGTTGTTAAATTAATTCAGCGATATAATTTTCCTCCATTTTATCCTGGATTTAAACATATGCAGATGGTATACCTATTTCTACCGTGAGGTGTCTTTTGACACCTTAAGGATTTCATAAGTTCTAATTTCTAAGGATTTCATAATTTCTAATTTTAAACAATTTTACATATAAATATCAACACAATATTACAGCATCGTATCAATTGTAATCAAATTAGAGAATCCCGATTTCAGTTTTAACGGAAAATACAGGAGTTGTTGCTTAACTTTGATTTTCGCTTGCTTTACACCATGTTGCATTTTAGTGTAGTTCATTGCAGTCATTAGTTCTAAAAAGTATAATAACACATTTCGTTCTCCATTTCTGGTAGTGAGTTCAATACATATGAATTTTTTTTTTCATTCGCGTAAAAACTGTGGTATTGAATGAGGAGAGAGTTTTATTACACTGCTGTTTTATGATTACTGTTGTTGTAGCTGTTGTTATAAGATTGTATTTATATGCACGAGACTGAAATTTTGTTGATTTAAGAATATTAAAATGTTTCATTTTCTAATTTAAAAAAAAATTATGAAGGTAATATTATTTTAATTTATATAATAACACTATTTCTACCAGGAGGTGTCAAAAGACACCTTTCGGATTTTAACTTAAAATTATTCAAGTTTAATCATTTCTCCACAATTATTTTTTTGACTTTTCATACAATAGTTGTTAAATTAATTCAGCGGTATAATTTTCCTCCATTTTATCCTGGATTTAAACATATGCAGATGGTCTACATATTTCTACCATGAGGTGTCTTTTGACACCTTAAGGATTTCATAAGTTCTAATTTCTAAGGATTTCATAATTTCTAATTTTAAACAATTTACATATAAATATCAACACAATATTACAGCATCGTATCAATTGTAATCATATTAGAGATTCCCGATTTCAGTTGTAACGGAAAATACAGGAGTTGTTGCTTAACTTTGATTTTCGCTTGCTTTACACCATGTTGCATTTTAGTGTAGATCATTGCAGTCATTAGTTCAAAAAAGTATAATAACACATTTCGTTCTCCAATTCTGGTTGTGAGTTCAATACATATGAAATTTTTTTTTCATTCGCGTAAAAACTGTGGTATTGAATGAGGAAAGAGTTTTATTACACTGCTGTTTTATGATTACCGTTGTTGTAGCTGTTGTTATAAGATTGAATTTATATGCACGAGACTGAAAGTTTGTTCATTTAAGAATAATAAAATGTTTCATTTTCTAATAAAAAAAAATTATGAAGGTAATATTATTTTAATTTATATAATAACACTATTTCTACCAAGAGGTGTCAAAAGACACCTTTCGGATTTTAACTTAAAATTATTCTCTAACTTTAATCATTTCTCCACAATTATTTTTTTGACTTTTAATACAATAGTTGTTAAATTAATTCAGCGATATAATTTTCCTCCATTTTATCCTGGATTTAAACATATGCAGATGGTACACCTATTTCTACCACGAGGTGTCTTTTGACACCTTAAGGATTTCATAAGTTCTAATTTCTAAGGATTTCATAATTTCTAATTTTAAACAATTTTACATATAAATATCAACACAATATTACAGCATCGTATCAATTGTAATCATATTAGAGATTCCCGATTTCAGATGTAACGGAAAATACAGGAGTTGTTGTTTAACTTTGATGTTCGCTTGCTTTACACCATGTTGCATTTTAGTGTAGATCATTGCAGTCATTAGTTCTAAAAAGTATAATAACACATTTCGTTCTCCAATTCTGGTTGTGAGTTCAATACATATGAAATTTTTTTTTTTCATTCGCGTAAAAAGTGTGGTATTGAATGAGGAAAGAGTTTTATTACACTGCTGTTTTATGATTACTGTTGTTGTAGCTGTTGTTATAAGATTGAATTTATATGCATGAGACTGAAAGTTTGTTCATTTAAGAATATTAAAATGTTTCATTTTCTAATAAAAAAAAATTATGAAGGTAATATTATTTTAATTTATATAATAACACTATTTCTACCAAGAGGTGTCAAAAGACACCTTTCGGATTTTAACTTAAAATTATTCTCTACGTTTAATCATTTCTCCACAATTATTTTTTTGACTTTTCATACAATAGTTGTTAAATTAAGTCAGCGATATAATTTTCCTCCATTTTATCCTGGATTTAAACATATGCAGATGGTATACCTATTTCTACCATGAGGTGTCTTTTGACACCTTAACGATTTCATAAGTTCTAATTTCTAAGGATTTCATAATTTCTAATTTTAAACAATTTTACATATAAATATCAACACAATATTACAGCATCGTATCAATTGTAATCAGATTAGAGAACCCCGATTTCATTTGTAACGGAAAATACAGAAGTTGTTGCATAACTTTGATATTTGCTTGCTTTACACAATCTTGCATTTTAGTGTAGATCATTGCAGTGATTAGTTCTAAAAAATATAATAACACATTTTGTTCTCCAATTCTGGTAGTGAGATCAACACATATGATTTTTTTTTTCATTCGCGTAAAAACTGTGTTATTGAATGAGGAAAGAGTTTTATTACACTGCTGTTTTTATGATTACTGTTGTTGTAGCTCTTGTTATAAGATTGAATGTTTATGCACGAGACTGAAAGTTTGTTGATTTAAGAATATTAAAATGTTTCATTTTCTAATTTTTAAAAAAATTATGAAGGTAATATTATTTTAATTTATATAATAAAACGATTTCTACCAGGAGGTGTCAAAAGACACCTTTCGGATTTTAACTTAAAATTATTCAAGTTTAATCATTTCTCCACAATTATTTTTTTGACTTTTCATACAATAGTTGTTAAATTAATTCAGCGGTATAATTTTCCTCCATTTTATCCTGGATTTAAACATATGCAGATGGTCTACATATTTCTACCATGAGGTGTCTTTTGACACCTTAAGGATTTCATAAGTTCTAATTTCTAAGGATTTCATAATTTCTAATTTTAAACAATTTACATATAAATATCAACACAATATTACAGCATCGTATCAATTGTAATCAGGTTAGAGAATCCCGATTTCAGTTGTAACGGAAAATACAGAAATTGTTGCATAACTTTGATATTTGCTTGCTTTACACCATGATGCATTTTAGTGTAGATCATTGCAGTCATTAGTTCTAAAAAATATAATAACACATTTTGTTCTCCAATTCTGGTAAGTTCAATACATTTGAATTTTTTTTTCATTCGCGTAAAAACTGTGGTATTGAATAAGGAATGAGTTTTATTACACTGCTGTCTTTATGATTACTGTTGTTGTAGCTGTTGTTATAAGATTGAATTTATATGCTCGAGACTGAAAGTTTGTTGAGTTAAGAATATTAAAATGTTTCATTTTCTAATTAAAAAAAATTATGAAGGTAATATTATTTTAATTTATATAATAACTCTATTTCTACCAAGAGGTGTCAAAAGACACCTTTCGGATTTTAACTTAAAATTATTCAAGTTTAATCATTTCTCCACAATTATTTTTTTGACTTTTCATACAATAGTTGTTAAATTAATTCAGCGATATAATTTTCCTCCATTTTATCCTGGATTTAAACATATGCAGATGGTATACCTATTTCTACCGTGAGGTGTCTTTTGACACCTTAATGATTTCATAAGTTCTAATTTCTAAGGATTTCATAATTTCTAATTTTAAACAATTTTACATATAAATATCAACACAATATTACAGCATCGTATAAATTGTAATCAGATTAGAGAATCCCGATTTCACTTGTAACGGAAAATACAGGAGTTGTTGCTTAACTTTGATTTTCGCTTGCTTTACACCATGTTGCATTTTAGTGTAGATCAATGCAGTCATTAGTTCTGAAAAATATAATAACACATTTTGTTCTCCAATTCTGGTAGTGAGTTCAATACATTTGAATTTTTTTTCATTCGCGTAAAAACTGTGGTATTGAATAAGGAAAGAGTTTTTTTACACTGCTGTCTTTATGATTACTGTTGTTGTAGCTGTTGTTATAAGATTGAATTTATATGCTCGAGACTGAAAGTTTGTTGAGTTAAGAATATTAAAATGTTTCATTTTCTAATTTAAAAAAATTATGAAGGTAATATAATTTTAATTTATATAATAACTCTATTTCTACCAAGAGGTGTCAAAACGGATTTTAACTTAAAATTATTCAAGTTTAATCATTTCTCCACAATTATTTTTTTGACTTTTCATACAATAGTTGTTAAATTAATTCAGCGATATAATTTTCCTCCATTTTATCCTGGATTTAAACATATGCAGATGGTATACCTATTTCTACCGTGAGGTGTCTTTTGACACCTTAAGGATTTCATAAGTTCTAATTTCTAAGGATTTCATAATTTCTAATTTTAAACAATTTTACATATAAATATCAACACAATATTACAGCATCGTATCAATTGTAATCAAATTAGAGAATCCCGATTTCAGTTTTAACGGAAAATACAGGAGTTGTTGCTTAACTTTGATTTTCGCTTGCTTTACACCATGTTGCATTTTAGTGTAGTTCATTGCAGTCATTAGTTCTAAAAAGTATAATAACACATTTCGTTCTCCATTTCTGGTAGTGAGTTCAATACATATGAATTTTTTTTTTCATTCGCGTAAAAACTGTGGTATTGAATGAGGAGAGAGTTTTATTACACTGCTGTTTTATGATTACTGTTGTTGTAGCTGTTGTTATAAGATTGTATTTATATGCACGAGACTGAAATTTTGTTGATTTAAGAATATTAAAATGTTTCATTTTCTAATTTAAAAAAAAATTATGAAGGTAATATTATTTTAATTTATATAATAACACTATTTCTACCAGGAGGTGTCAAAAGACACCTTTCGGATTTTAACTTAAAATTATTCAAGTTTAATCATTTCTCCACAATTATTTTTTTGACTTTTCATACAATAGTTGTTAAATTAATTCAGCGGTATAATTTTCCTCCATTTTATCCTGGATTTAAACATATGCAGATGGTCTACATATTTCTACCATGAGGTGTCTTTTGACACCTTAAGGATTTCATAAGTTCTAATTTCTAAGGATTTCATAATTTCTAATTTTAAACAATTTACATATAAATATCAACACAATATTACAGCATCGTATCAATTGTAATCAGATTAGAGAATCCCGATTTCAGTTGTAACGGAAAATACAGAAATTGTTGCATAACTTTGATATTTGCTTGCTTTACACCATGTTGCATTTTAGTGTAGATCATTGCAGTCATTAGTTCTAAAAAATATAATAACACATTTTGTTCTCCAATTCTGGTAGTGAGTTCAATACATTTGAATTTTTTTTTCATTCGCGTAAAAACTGTGGTATTGAATAAGGAATGAGTTTTATTACGCTGCTGTCTTTATGATTACTGTTGTTGTAGCTGTTGTTATAAGATTGAATTTATATGCTCGAGACTGAAAGTTTGTTGAGTTAAGAATATTAAAATGTTTCATTTTCTAATTAAAAAAAATTATGAAGGTAATATAATTTTAATTTATATAATAACTCTATTTCTACCAAGAGGTGTCAAAACGGATTTTAACTTAAATTATTCAAGTTTAATCATTTCTCCACAATTATTTTTTTGACTTTTCATACAATAGTTGTTAAATTAATTCAGCGATATAATTTTCCTCCATTTTATCCTGGATTTAAACATATGCAGATGGTATACCTATTTCTACCGTGAGGTGTCTTTTGACACCTTAAGGATTTCATAAGTTCTAATTTCTAAGGATTTCATAATTTCTAATTTTAAACAATTTTACATATAAATATCAACACAATATTACAGCATCGTATAAATTGTAATCAGATTAGAGAATCCCGATTTCACTTGTAACGGAAAATACAGGAGTTGTTGCTTAACTTTGATTTTCGCTTGCTTTACACCATGTTGCATTTTAGTGTAGATCAATGCAGTCATTAGTTCTGAAAAATATAATAACACATTTTGTTCTCCAATTCTGGTAGTGAGTTCAATACATTTGAATTTTTTTTCATTCGCGTAAAAACTGTGGTATTGAATAAGGAAAGAGTTTTTTTACACTGCTGTCTTTATGATTACTGTTGTTGTAGCTGTTGTTATAAGATTTAATTTATATGCTCGAGACTGAAAGTTTGTTGAGTTAAGAATATTAAAATGTTTCATTTTCTAATTTAAAAAAATTATGAAGGTAATATAATTTTAATTTATATAATAACTCTATTTCTACCAAGAGGTGTCAAAACGGATTTTAACTTAAAATTATTCAAGTTTAATCATTTCTCCACAATTATTTTTTTGACTTTTCATACAATAGTTGTTAAATTAATTCAGCGATATAATTTTCCTCCATTTTATCCTGGATTTAAACATATGCAGATGGTATACCTATTTCTACCGTGAGGTGTCTTTTGACACCTTAAGGATTTCATAAGTTCTAATTTCTAAGGATTTCATAATTTCTAATTTTAAACAATTTTACATATAAATATCAACACAATATTACAGCATCGTATCAATTGTAATCAAATTAGAGAATCCCGATTTCAGTTTTAACGGAAAATACAGGAGTTGTTGCTTAACTTTGATTTTCGCTTGCTTTACACCATGTTGCATTTTAGTGTAGTTCATTGCAGTCATTAGTTCTAAAAAGTATAATAACACATTTCGTTCTCCATTTCTGGTAGTGAGTTCAATACATATGAATTTTTTTTTTTCATTCGCGTAAAAACTGTGGTATTGAATAAGGAATGAGTTTTATTACACTGCTGTCTTTATGATTACTGTTGTTGTAGCTGTTGTTATAAGATTGAATTTATATGCTCGAGACTGAAAGTTTGTTGAGTTAAGAATATTAAAATGTTTCATTTTCTAATTAAAAAAAAATATGAAGGTAATATTATTTTAATTTATATAATAACTCTATTTCTACCAAGAGGTGTCAAAAGACACCTTTCGGAATTTAACTTAAAATTATTCAAGTTTAATCATTTCTCCACAATTATTTTTTTGACTTTTCATACAATAGTTGTTAAATTAATTCAGCGATATAATTTTCCTCCATTTTATCCTGGATTTAAACATATGCAGATGGTATACCTATTTCTACCGTGAGGTGTCTTTTGACACCTTAAGGATTTCATAAGTTCTAATTTCTAAGGATTTCATAATTTCTAATTTTAAACAATTTTACATATAAATATCAACACAATATTACAGCATCGTATCAATTGTAATCAAATTAGAGAATCCCGATTTCAGTTTTAACGGAAAATACAGGAGTTGTTGCTTAACTTTGATTTTCGCTTGCTTTACACCATGTTGCATTTTAGTGTAGTTCATTGCAGTCATTAGTTCTAAAAAGTATAATAACACATTTCGTTCTCCATTTCTGGTAGTGAGTTCAATACATATGAATTTTTTTTTTCATTCGCGTAAAAACTGTGGTATTGAATGAGGAGAGAGTTTTATTACACTGCTGTTTTATGATTACTGTTGTTGTAGCTGTTGTTATAAGATTGTATTTATATGCACGAGACTGAAATTTTGTTGATTTAAGAATATTAAAATGTTTCATTTTCTAATTTAAAAAAAAATTATGAAGGTAATATTATTTTAATTTATATAATAACACTATTTCTACCAGGAGGTGTCAAAAGACACCTTTCGGATTTTAACTTAAAATTATTCAAGTTTAATCATTTCTCCACAATTATTTTTTTGACTTTTCATACAATAGTTGTTAAATTAATTCAGCGGTATAATTTTCCTCCATTTTATCCTGGATTTAAACATATGCAGATGGTCTACATATTTCTACCATGAGGTGTCTTTTGACACCTTAAGGATTTCATAAGTTCTAATTTCTAAGGATTTCATAATTTCTAATTTTAAACAATTTACATATAAATATCAACACAATATTACAGCATCGTATCAATTGTAATCAGATTAGAGAATCCCGATTTCAGTTGTAACGGAAAATACAGAAATTGTTGCATAACTTTGATATTTGCTTGCTTTACACCATGTTGCATTTTAGTGTAGATCATTGCAGTCATTAGTTCTAAAAAATATAATAACACATTTTGTTCTCCAATTCTGGTAGTGAGTTCAATACATTTGAATTTTTTTTTCATTCGCGTAAAAACTGTGGTATTGAATAAGGAATGAGTTTTATTACGCTGCTGTCTTTATGATTACTGTTGTTGTAGCTGTTGTTATAAGATTGAATTTATATGCTCGAGACTGAAAGTTTGTTGAGTTAAGAATATTAAAATGTTTCATTTTCTAATTAAAAAAAATTATGAAGGTAATATAATTTTAATTTATATAATAACTCTATTTCTACCAAGAGGTGTCAAAACGGATTTTAACTTAAATTATTCAAGTTTAATCATTTCTCCACAATTATTTTTTTGACTTTTCATACAATAGTTGTTAAATTAATTCAGCGATATAATTTTCCTCCATTTTATCCTGGATTTAAACATATGCAGATGGTATACCTATTTCTACCGTGAGGTGTCTTTTGACACCTTAAGGATTTCATAAGTTCTAATTTCTAAGGATTTCATAATTTCTAATTTTAAACAATTTTACATATAAATATCAACACAATATTACAGCATCGTATAAATTGTAATCAGATTAGAGAATCCCGATTTCACTTGTAACGGAAAATACAGGAGTTGTTGCTTAACTTTGATTTTCGCTTGCTTTACACCATGTTGCATTTTAGTGTAGATCAATGCAGTCATTAGTTCTGAAAAATATAATAACACATTTTGTTCTCCAATTCTGGTAGTGAGTTCAATACATTTGAATTTTTTTTCATTCGCGTAAAAACTGTGGTATTGAATAAGGAAAGAGTTTTTTTACACTGCTGTCTTTATGATTACTGTTGTTGTAGCTGTTGTTATAAGATTTAATTTATATGCTCGAGACTGAAAGTTTGTTGAGTTAAGAATATTAAAATGTTTCATTTTCTAATTTAAAAAAATTATGAAGGTAATATAATTTTAATTTATATAATAACTCTATTTCTACCAAGAGGTGTCAAAACGGATTTTAACTTAAAATTATTCAAGTTTAATCATTTCTCCACAATTATTTTTTTGACTTTTCATACAATAGTTGTTAAATTAATTCAGCGATATAATTTTCCTCCATTTTATCCTGGATTTAAACATATGCAGATGGTATACCTATTTCTACCGTGAGGTGTCTTTTGACACCTTAAGGATTTCATAAGTTCTAATTTCTAAGGATTTCATAATTTCTAATTTTAAACAATTTTACATATAAATATCAACACAATATTACAGCATCGTATCAATTGTAATCAAATTAGAGAATCCCGATTTCAGTTTTAACGGAAAATACAGGAGTTGTTGCTTAACTTTGATTTTCGCTTGCTTTACACCATGTTGCATTTTAGTGTAGTTCATTGCAGTCATTAGTTCTAAAAAGTATAATAACACATTTCGTTCTCCATTTCTGGTAGTGAGTTCAATACATATGAATTTTTTTTTTCATTCGCGTAAAAACTGTGGTATTGAATGAGGAAAGAGTTTTATTACACTGCTGTTTTATGATTACTGTTGTTGTAGCTGTTGTTATAAGATTGAATTTATATGCACGAGACTGAAATTTTGTTGATTTAAGAATATTAAAATGTTTCATTTTCTAATTTAAAAAAAATTATGAAGGTAATATTATTTTAATTTATATAATAACACTATTTCTACCAGGAGGTGTCAAAAGACACCTTTCGGATTTTAACTTAAAATTATTCAAGTTTAATCATTTCTCCACAATTATTTTTTTGACTTTTCATACAATAGTTGTTAAATTAATTCAGCGGTATAATTTTCCTCCATTTTATCCTGGATTTAAACATATGCAGATGGTCTACATATTTCTACCATGAGGTGTCTTTTGACACCTTAAGGATTTCATAAGTTCTAATTTCTAAGGATTTCATAATTTCTAATTTTAAACAATTTACATATAAATATCAACACAATATTACAGCATCGTATCAATTGTAATCAGATTAGAGAATCCCGATTTCAGTTGTAACGGAAAATACAGAAATTGTTGCATAACTTTGATATTTGCTTGCTTTACACCATGTTGCATTTTAGTGTAGATCATTGCAGTCATTAGTTCTAAAAAATATAATAACACATTTTGTTCTCCAATTCTGGTAGTGAGTTCAATACATTTGAATTTTTTTTTCATTCGCGTAAAAACTGTGGTATTGAATAAGGAATGAGTTTTATTACACTGCTGTCTTTATGATTACTGTTGTTGTAGCTGTTGTTATAAGATTGAATTTATATGCTCGAGACTGAAAGTTTGTTGAGTTAAGAATATTAAAATGTTTCATTTTCTAATTAAAAAAAATTATGAAGGTAATATTATTTTAATTTATATAATAACTATTTCTACCAAGAGGTGTCAAAAGACACCTTTCGGATTTTAACTTAAAATTATTCAAGTTTAATCATTTCTCCACAATTATTTTTTTGACTTTTCATACAATAGTTGTTAAATTAATTCAGCGATATAATTTTCCTCCATTTTATCCTGGATTTAAACATATGCAGATGGTATACCTATTTCTACCGTGAGGTGTCTTTTGACACCTTAAGGATTTCATAAGTTCTAATTTCTAAGGATTTCATAATTTCTAATTTTAAACAATTTTACATATAAATATCAACACAATATTACAGCATCGTATAAATTGTAATCAGATTAGAGAATCCCGATTTCACTTGTAACGGAAAATACAGGAGTTGTTGCTTAACTTTGATTTTCGCTTGCTTTACACCATGTTGCATTTTAGTGTAGATCAATGCAGTCATTAGTTCTGAAAAATATAATAACACATTTTGTTCTCCAATTCTGGTAGTGAGTTCAATACATTTGAATTTTTTTTCATTCGCGTAAAAACTGTGGTATTGAATAAGGAAAGAGTTTTTTTACACTGCTGTCTTTATGATTACTGTTGTTGTAGCTGTTGTTATAAGATTGAATTTATATGCTCGAGACTGAAAGTTTGTTGAGTTAAGAATATTAAAATGTTTCATTTTCTAATTTAAAAAAATTATGAAGGTAATATAATTTTAATTTATATAATAACTCTATTTCTACCAAGAGGTGTCAAAACGGATTTTAACTTAAAATTATTCAAGTTTAATCATTTCTCCACAATTATTTTTTTGACTTTTCATACAATAGTTGTTAAATTAATTCAGCGATATAATTTTCCTCCATTTTATCCTGGATTTAAACATATGCAGATGGTATACCTATTTCTACCGTGAGGTGTCTTTTGACACCTTAAGGATTTCATAAGTTCTAATTTCTAAGGATTTCATAATTTCTAATTTTAAACAATTTTACATATAAATATCAACACAATATTACAGCATCGTATCAATTGTAATCAAATTAGAGAATCCCGATTTCAGTTTTAACGGAAAATACAGGAGTTGTTGCTTAACTTTGATTTTCGCTTGCTTTACACCATGTTGCATTTTAGTGTAGTTCATTGCAGTCATTAGTTCTAAAAAGTATAATAACACATTTCGTTCTCCATTTCTGGTAGTGAGTTCAATACATATGAATTTTTTTTTTCATTCGCGTAAAAACTGTGGTATTGAATGAGGAGAGAGTTTTATTACACTGCTGTTTTATGATTACTGTTGTTGTAGCTGTTGTTATAAGATTGTATTTATATGCACGAGACTGAAATTTTGTTGATTTAAGAATATTAAAATGTTTCATTTTCTAATTTAAAAAAAAATTATGAAGGTAATATTATTTTAATTTATATAATAACACTATTTCTACCAGGAGGTGTCAAAAGACACCTTTCGGATTTTAACTTAAAATTATTCAAGTTTAATCATTTCTCCACAATTATTTTTTTGACTTTTCATACAATAGTTGTTAAATTAATTCAGCGGTATAATTTTCCTCCATTTTATCCTGGATTTAAACATATGCAGATGGTCTACATATTTCTACCATGAGGTGTCTTTTGACACCTTAAGGATTTCATAAGTTCTAATTTCTAAGGATTTCATAATTTCTAATTTTAAACAATTTACATATAAATATCAACACAATATTACAGCATCGTATCAATTGTAATCAGATTAGAGAATCCCGATTTCAGTTGTAACGGAAAATACAGAAATTGTTGCATAACTTTGATATTTGCTTGCTTTACACCATGTTGCATTTTAGTGTAGATCATTGCAGTCATTAGTTCTAAAAAATATAATAACACATTTTGTTCTCCAATTCTGGTAGTGAGTTCAATACATTTGAATTTTTTTTTCATTCGCGTATAAACTGTGGTATTGAATAAGGAATGAGTTTTATTACGCTGCTGTCTTTATGATTACTGTTGTTGTAGCTGTTGTTATAAGATTGAATTTATATGCTCGAGACTGAAAGTTTGTTGAGTTAAGAATATTAAAATGTTTCATTTTCTAATTAAAAAAAATTATGAAGGTAATATAATTTTAATTTATATAATAACTCTATTTCTACCAAGAGGTGTCAAAACGGATTTTAACTTAAAATTATTCAAGTTTAATCATTTCTCCACAATTATGTTTTTGACTTTTCATACAATAGTTGTTAAATTAATTCAGCGATATAATTTTCCTCCATTTTATCCTGGATTTAAACATATGCAGATGGTATACCTATTTCTACCGTGAGGTGTCTTTTGACACCTTAAGGATTTCATAAGTTCTAATTTCTAAGGATTTCATAATTTCTAATTTTAAACAATTTTACATATAAATATCAACACAATATTACAGCATCGTATAAATTGTAATCAGATTAGAGAATCCCGATTTCACTTGTAACGGAAAATACAGGCGTTGTTGCTTAACTTTGATTTTCGCTTGCTTTACACCATGTTGCATTTTAGTGTAGATCAATGCAGTCATTAGTTCTGAAAAATATAATAACACATTTTGTTCTCCAATTCTGGTAGTGAGTTCAATACATTTGAATTTTTTTTCATTCGCGTAAAAACTGTGGTATTGAATAAGGAAAGAGTTTTTTTACACTGCTGTCTTTATGATTACTGTTGTTGTAGCTGTTGTTATAAGATTGAATTTATATGCTCGAGACTGAAAGTTTGTTGAGTTAAGAATATTAAAATGTTTCATTTTCTAATTTAAAAAAATTATGAAGGTAATATAATTTTAATTTATATAATAACTCTATTTCTACCAAGAGGTGTCAAAACGGATTTTAACTTAAAATTATTCAAGTTTAATCATTTCTCCACAATTATTTTTTTGACTTTTCATACAATAGTTGTTAAATTAATTCAGCGATATAATTTTCCTCCATTTTATCCTGGATTTAAACATATGCAGATGGTATACCTATTTCTACCGTGAGGTGTCTTTTGACACCTTAAGGATTTCATAAGTTCTAATTTCTAAGGATTTCATAATTTCTAATTTTAAACAATTTTACATATAAATATCAACACAATATTACAGCATCGTATCAATTGTAATCAAATTAGAGAATCCCGATTTCAGTTTTAACGGAAAATACAGGAGTAGTTGCTTAACTTTGATTTTCGCTTGCTTTACACCATGTTGCATTTTAGTGTAGTTCATTGCAGTCATTAGTTCTAAAAAGTATAATAACACATTTCGTTCTCCATTTCTGGTAGTGAGTTCAATACATATGAATTTTTTTTTTTCATTCGCGTAAAAACTGTGGTATTGAATGAGGAAAGAGTTTTATTACACTGCTGTTTTATGATTACTGTTGTTGTAGCTGTTGTTATAAGATTGAATTTATATGCACGAGACTGAAATTTTGTTGATTTAAGAATATTAAAATGTTTCATTTTCTAATTTAAAAAAAAATTATGAAGGTAATATTATTTTAATTTATATAATAACACTATTTCTACCAGGAGGTGTCAAAAGACACCTTTCGGATTTTAACTTAAAATTATTCAAGTTTAATCATTTCTCCACAATTATTTTTTTGACTTTTCATACAATAGTTGTTAAATTAATTCAGCGGTATAATTTTCTTCCATTTTATCCTGGATTTAAACATATGCAGATGGTCTACCTATTTCTACCGTGAGGTGTCTTTTGACACCTTAAGGATTTCATAAGTTCTAATTTCTAAGGATTTCATAATTTCTAATTTTAAACAATTTACATATAAATATCAACACAATATTACAGCATCGTATCAATTGTAATCAGATTAGAGAATCCCGATTTCAGTTGTAACGGAAAATACAGAAATTGTTGCATAACTTTGATATTTGCTTGCTTTACACCATGTTGCATTTTAGTGTAGATCATTGCAGTCATTAGTTCTAAAAAATATAATAACACATTTTGTTCTCCAATTCTGGTAGTGAGTTCAATACATTTGAATTTTTTTTTCATTCGCGTAAAAACTGTGGTATTGAATAAGGAATGAGTTTTATTACACTGCTGTCTTTATGATTACTGTTGTTGTAGCTGTTGTTATAAGATTGAATTTATATGCTCGAGACTGAAAGTTTGTTGAGTTAAGAATATTAAAATGTTTCATTTTCTAATTTAAAAAAATTATGAAGGTAATATAATTTTAATTTATATAATAACTCTATTTCTACCAAGAGGTGTCAAAACGGATTTTAACTTAAAATTATTCAAGTTTAATCATTTCTCCACAATTATGTTTTTGACTTTTCATACAATAGTTGTTAAATTAATTCAGCGATATAATTTTCCTCCATTTTATCCTGGATTTAAACATATGCAGATGGTATACCTATTTCTACCGTGAGGTGTCTTTTGACACCTTAAGGATTTCATAAGTTCTAATTTCTAAGGATTTCATAATTTCTAATTTTAAACAATTTTACATATAAATATCAACACAATATTACAGCATCGTATAAATTGTAATCAGATTAGAGAATCCCGATTTCACTTGTAACGGAAAATACAGGAGTTGTTGCTTAACTTTGATTTTCGCTTGCTTTACACCATGTTGCATTTTAGTGTAGATCAATGCAGTCATTAGTTCTAAAAAATTTAATAACACATTTTGTTCTCCAATTCTGGTAGTGAGTTCAATACATTTGAATTTTTTTTCATTCGCGTAAAAACTGTGGTATTGAATAAGGAAAGAGTTTTATTACACTGCTGTCTTTATGATTACTGTTGTTGTAGCTGTTGTTATACGATTGAATTTATATGCTCGAGACTGAAAGTTTGTTGTAAGAATATTAAAATATTTCATTTTCTAATAAAAAAAATTATGAAGGTAATATTATATTAATTTATATAACAACACTATTTCTACCAAGAGGTGTCAATAGAAATCTTTCGGATTTTAACTTAAAATTATTCTCTAAGTTTAATCATTTCTTCAGAATTATTTTTTTGACTTTTCATACAATAGTTGTTAAATTAATTCAGCTATATAATTTTCCTCCATTTTATCCTGGATTTAAACATATGCAGATGGTATACCTATTTCTACCATGAGGTGTCTTTTGCCACCTTAAGGATTTCATAAGTTCTAATTTCTAAGGATTTCATAATTTCTAATTTTAAACAATTTTACATATAAATATCAACACAATATTACAGCATCGTATCAATTGTAATCAGATTAGAGAATCCCGATTTCAGTTGTAACGGAAAATACAGGATTTGTTGCTTAACTTTGATTTTCACTTGCTTTACACCATGTTGCATTTTAGTGTAGATCATTGCAGTCATTAGTTCTAAAAAGTATAATAACACATTTCGTTCTCCATTTCTGGTAGTGAGTTCAATACATACAATTTTTTTTTCATTCGCGTAAAAACTGTGGTATTGAATGAGGAAAGAGTTTTATTACACTGCTGTTTTATGATTACTGTTGTTGTAGCTGTTGTTATAAGATTGAATTTATATGCACGAGACTGAAAGTTTGTTCATTTAAGAATATTAAAATGTTTCATTTTCTAATAAAAAAAAATTATGAAGGTAATATTATTTTAATTTATATAATAACACTATTTCTACCAAGAGGTGTCAAAAGACACCTTTCGGATTTTAACTTAAAATTATTCTCTAAGTTTAATCATTTCTCCACATTTATTTTTTTGACTTTTAATACAATAGTTGTTAAATTAATTCAGCGATATAATTTTCCTCCATTTTATCCTGGATTTAAACATATGCAGATGGTATACCTATTTCTACAGTGAGGTGTCTTTTGACACCTTAAGGATTTCATAAGTTCTAATTTCTAAGGATTTCATAATTTCTCATTTTAAACAATTTTACATATAAATATCAACACAATATTACAGCATCGTATCAATTGTAATCAGATTAGAGAATCCCGATTTCAGTTGTAACGGAAAATACAGGAGTTGTTGCTTAACTTTGATTTTCGCTTGCTTTACACCATGTTGCATTTTAGTGTAGATCATTGCAGTCATTAGTTCTAAAAAGTATAATAACACATTTCGTTCTCCAATTCTGGTAGTCAGTTCAATACATATGAAATTTTTTTTTCATTCGCGTAAAAACTGTGGTATTGAATGAGGAAAGAGTTTTATTACACTGCTGTTTTATGATTACTGTTGTTGTAGCTGTTGTTATAAGATTGAATTTATATGCACGAGACTGAAAGTTTGTTCATTTAAGAATATTAAAATGTTTCATTTTCTAATAAAAAAAATTATGAAGGTAATATTATTTTAATTTATATAATAACACTATTTCTACCAAGAGGTGTCAAAAGACACCTTTCGGATTTTAACTTAAAATTATTCAAGTTTTATCATTTCTCTACAATTATTTTTTTGACTTTTCATACAATAGTTGTTAAATAAATTCAGCTTTATAATTTTCCTCCATTTTATCCTGGATTTAAACATATGCAGATGGAATACCAATTTATACCATGAGGTGTCTTTTGACACCTTAAGGATTTCATAAGTTCTAATTTCTAAGGATTTCATGATTTCTAATTTTAAACAATTTTACATGTAAATATCAACACAATATTACAGCATCGTATCAATTGTAATCAGATTAGAGAACCCCGATTTCATTTGTAACGGAAAATACAGATATTGTTGCATAACTTTTATATTTGCTTGCTTTACACCATGTTGCATTTTAGTGTAGATCATTGCAGTGATTAGATCTAAAAAATATAATAACACATTTTGTTCTCCAATTCTGGTAGTGAGTTCAACACATATGATTTTTTTTTTTTCATTCGCGTACAAACTGTGGTATTGAATGAGGAAAGAGTTTTATTACACTGCTGTTTTTATGATTACTGTTGTTGTAGCTGTTGTTATAAGATTGAATTTATATGCACGAGACTGAAAGTTTGTTGATTTAAGAATATTAAAATGTTTCATTTTCTAATTTTAAAAAAATTATGAAGGTAATATCATTTTAATTTATATAATAACACTATTTATACCAGGAGATGTCAAAAGACACCTTTCGGATTTTAACTTAAAATTATTCAAGTTTAATCAATTCTCCACAATTATTTTTTTGACTTTTCATACAATAGTTGTTAAATTAATTCAGCGATATAATTTTCCTCCATTTTATCCTGGATTTAAACGTATGTAGATGGTCTACCTATTTCTACCATGAGGTGTCTCTTGACACCTTAAGGATTTCATAAGTTCTAATTTCTAAGGATTTCATAATTTCTAATTTTAAACAATTTACATATAAATATCAACACAATATTACAGCATCGTATCAATTGTAATCAGATTAGAGAATCCCGATTTCAGTTGTAACGGAAAATACAGGGATTGTTGCTTAACTTTGATTTTCGCTTGCTTTACACCATGTTGCATTTTAGTGTAGATCATTGCAGTCATTAGTTCTAAAAAGTAAAATAACACATTTCGTTCTCCAATTCTGGTAGTGAGTTCAATACATATGAAATTTTTTTTTCATTCGCGTAAAAACTGTGGTATTGAATGAGGAAAGAGTTTTATTACACTGCTGTTTTATGATTACTGTTGTTGTAGCTGTTGTTATAAGATTGAATTTATATGCACGAGACTGAAAGTTTGTTCATTTAAGAATATTAAAATGTTTCATTTTCTAATAAAAAAAATTATGAAGGTAATATTATTTTAATTTATATAATAACTCTATTTCTACCAAGAGGTGTCAAAACGGATTTTAACTTAAAATTATTCAAGTTTAATCATTTCTCCACAATTATGTTTTTGACTTTTCATACAATAGTTGTTAAATTAATTCAGCGATATAATTTTCCTCCATTTTATCCTGGATTTAAACATATGCAGATGGTATACCTATTTCTACCGTGAGGTGTCTTTTGACACCTTAAGGATTTCATAAGTTCTAATTTCTAAGGATTTCATAATTTCTAATTTTAAACAATTTTACATATAAATATCAACACAATATTACAGCATCGTATAAATTGTAATCAGATTAGAGAATCCCGATTTCACTTGTAACGGAAAATACAGGAGTTGTTGCTTAACTTTGATTTTCGCTTGCTTTACACCATGTTGCATTTTAGTGTAGATCAATGCAGTCATTAGTTCTAAAAAATTTAATAACACATTTTGTTCTCCAATTCTGGTAGTGAGTTCAATACATTTGAATTTTTTTTCATTCGCGTAAAAACTGTGGTATTGAATAAGGAAAGAGTTTTATTACACTGCTGTCTTTATGATTACTGTTGTTGTAGCTGTTGTTATACGATTGAATTTATATGCTCGAGACTGAAAGTTTGTTGTAAGAATATTAAAATATTTCATTTTCTAATAAAAAAAATTATGAAGGTAATATTATATTAATTTATATAACAACACTATTTCTACCAAGAGGTGTCAATAGAAATCTTTCGGATTTTAACTTAAAATTATTCTCTAAGTTTAATCATTTCTTCAGAATTATTTTTTTGACTTTTCATACAATAGTTGTTAAATTAATTCAGCTATATAATTTTCCTCCATTTTATCCTGGATTTAAACATATGCAGATGGTATACCTATTTCTACCATGAGGTGTCTTTTGCCACCTTAAGGATTTCATAAGTTCTAATTTCTAAGGATTTCATAATTTCTAATTTTAAACAATTTACATATAAATATCAACACAATATTACAGCATCGTATCAATTGTAATCAGATTAGAGAATCCCGATTTCAGTTGTAACGGAAAATACAGGATTTGTTGCTTAACTTTGATTTTCACTTGCTTTACACCATGTTGCATTTTAGTGTAGATCATTGCAGTCATTAGTTCTAAAAAGTATAATAACACATTTCGTTCTCCATTTCTGGTAGTGAGTTCAATACATACAATTTTTTTTTCATTCGCGTAAAAACTGTGGTATTGAATGAGGAAAGAGTTTTATTACACTGCTGTTTTATGATTACTGTTGTTGTAGCTGTTGTTATAAGATTGAATTTATATGCACGAGACTGAAAGTTTGTTCATTTAAGAATATTAAAATGTTTCATTTTCTAATAAAAAAAAATTATGAAGGTAATATTATTTTAATTTATATAATAACACTATTTCTACCAAGAGGTGTCAAAAGACACCTTTCGGATTTTAACTTAAAATTATTCTCTAAGTTTAATCATTTCTCCACAATTATTTTTTTGACTTTTCATACAATAGTTATTAAATTAATTCAGCGGTATAATTTTCCTCCATTTTATCCTGGATTTAAACATATGCAGATGGTATACCTATTTCTACCGTGAGGTGTCTTTTGACACCTTAAGAATTTCATAAGTTCTAATTTCTAATGATTTCATAATTTCTAATTTTAAACAATTTTATATATAAATATCAACACAATATTACAGCATCGTATAAATTGTAATCAGATTAGAGAATCCCGATTTCACTTGTAACGGAAAATACAGGAGTTGTTGCTTAACTTTGATTTTCGCTTGCTTTACACCATGTTGCATTTTAGTGTAGATCATTGCAGTCATTAGTTCTAAAAAATATAATAACACATTTTGTTCTCCAATTCTTGTAGTGAGTTCAATACATTTGAATTTTTTTTCATTCGCGTAAAAACTGTGGTATTGAATAAGGAAAGAGTTTTATTACACTGCTGTTTTATATGCACGAGATTGAAAGTTTGTTCATTTAAGAATATTAAAATGTTTCATTTTCTAATAAAAAAAAATTATGAAGGTAATATTATTTTAATTTATATAATAACACTATTTCTACCAAGAGGTGTCAAAAGACACCTTTCGGATTTTAACTTAAAATTATTCTCTAAGTTTAATCATTTCTCCACAATTATTTTTTTGACTTTTCATACAATAGTTCTTAAATAAATTCAGCTATATAATTTTCCTCCATTTTATCCTGGATTTAAACATATGCAGATGGAATACCAATTTATACCATGAGGTGTCTTTTGACACCTTAAGGATTTCATAAGTTCTAATTTCTAAGGATTTCATAATTTCTCATTTTAAACAATTTTACATATAAATATCAACACAATATTACAGCATCGTATCAATTGTAATCAGATTACAGAATCCCGATTTCAGTTGTAACGGAAAATACAGGAGTTGTTGCTTAACTTTGATTTTCGCTTGCTTTACACCATGTTGCATTTTAGTGTAGATCATTGCAGTCATTAGTTCTAAAAAGTATAATAACACATTTCGTTCTCCAATTCTGGTAGTGAGTTCAATACATATGAAATTTTTTTTTTCATTCGCGTAAGAACTGTGGTATTCAATGAGGAAAGAGTTTTATTACACTGCATTTTTATGATTACTGTTGTTGTAGCTGTTGTTATAAGATTGAATTTATATGCACGAGACTGAAAGTTTGTTCATTTAAGAATATTAAAATGTTTCATTTTCTAATAAAAAAAAATTATGAAGGTAATATTATTTTAATTTATATAATAACACTATTTCTACCAAGAGGTGTCAAAAGACACCTTTCGGATTTTAACTTAAAATTATTCTCTAAGTTTAATCATTTCTCCACAATTATTTTTTTGACTTTTAATACAATAGTTGTTAAATTAATTCAGCGATATAATTTTCCTCCATTTTATCCTGGATTTAAACATATGCAGATGGTATACCTATTTCTACCATGAGGTGTCTTTTGACACCTTAAGGATTTCATAAGTTCTAATTTCTAAGGATTTCATAATTTCTAATTTTAAACAATTTTACATATAAATATCAACACAATATTACAGCATCGTATCAATTGTAATCAGATTAGAGAATCCCGATTTCAGTTGTAACGGAAAATACAGGAGTTGTTGCTTAACTTTGATTTTCGCTTGCTTAAAACCATGATGCATTTTAGTGTAGATCATTGCAGTCATTAGTTCTAAAAAGTATAATAACACATTTTGTTCTCCAATTCTTGTAGTGAGTTCAATACATTTGAATTTTTTTTCATTCGCGTAAAAACTGTGGTATTGAATAAGGAAAGACTTTTATTACACTGCTGTTTTATATGCACGAGATTGAAAGTTTGTTCATTTAAGAATATTAAAATGTTTCATTTTCTAATAAAAAAAAATTATGAAGGTAATATTATTTTAATTTATATAATAACACTATTTCTACCAAGAGGTGTCAAAAGACACCTTTCGGATTTTAACTTAAAATTATTCTCTAAGTTTAATCATTTCTCCACAATTATTTTTTTGACTTTTCATACAATAGTTCTTAAATAAATTCAGCTATATAATTTTCCTCCATTTTATCCTGGATTTAAACATATGCAGATGGAATACCAATTTATACCATGAGGTGTCTTTTGACACCTTAAGGATTTCATAAGTTCTAATTTCTAAGGATTTCATAATTTCTCATTTTAAACAATTTTACATATAAATATCAACACAATATTAGAGCATCGTATCAATTGTAATCAGATTACAGAATCCCGATTTCAGTTGTAACGGAAAATACAGGAGTTGTTGCTTAACTTTGATTTTCGCTTGCTTTACACCATGTTGCATTTTAGTGTAGATCATTGCAGTCATTAGTTCTAAAAAGTATAATAACACATTTCGTTCTCCAATTCTGGTAGTGAGTTCAATACATATGAAATTTTTTTTTTCATTCGCGTAAGAACTGTGGTATTCAATGAGGAAAGAGTTTTATTACACTGCATTTTTATGATTACTGTTGTTGTAGCTGTTGTTATAAGATTGAATTTATATGCACGAGACTGAAAGTTTGTTCATTTAAGAATATTAAAATGTTTCATTTTCTAATAAAAAAAAATTATGAAGGTAATATTATTTTAATTTATATAATAACACTATTTCTACCAAGAGGTGTCAAAAGACACCTTTCGGATTTTAACTTAAAATTATTCTCTAAGTTTAATCATTTCTCCACAATTATTTTTTTGACTTTTAATACAATAGTTGTTAAATTAATTCAGCGATATAATTTTCCTCCATTTTATCCTGGATTTAAACATATGCAGATGGTATACCTATTTCTACCATGAGGTGTCTTTTGACACCTTAAGGATTTCATAAGTTCTAATTTCTAAGGATTTCATAATTTCTAATTTTAAACAATTTTACATATAAATATCAACACAATATTACAGCATCGTATCAATTGTAATCAGATTAGAGAATCCCGATTTCAGTTGTAACGGAAAATACAGGAGTTGTTGCTTAACTTTGATTTTCGCTTGCTTAAAACCATGATGCATTTTAGTGTAGATCATTGCAGTCATTAGTTCTAAAAAGTATAATAACACATTTCGTTCTCCAATTCTGGTAGTGAGTTCAATACATATGAAATTTTTTTTTTCATTCGCGTAAAAACTGTGGTATTGAATGAGGAAAAAGTTTTATTACACTGCTGTTTATGATTACTGTTGTTGTAGCTGTTGTTATAAGATTGAATTTATATACACGAGACTGAAAGTTTGTTCATTTAAGAATATTAAAATGTCTCATTTTCTAATAAAAAAAAAATTATGAAGGTAATATTATTTTAATTTATATAATAACACTATTTCTACCAAGAGGTGTCAAAAGACACCTTTCGGATTTTAACTTAAAATTATTCTCTAAGTTTAATCATTTCTCCACAATTATTTTTTTGACTTTTCATACAATAGTTGTTAAATTAATTCAGCGGTATAATTTTCCTCCATTTTATCCTGGATTTAAACATATGCAGATGGTATACCTATTTCTACCATGAGGTGTCTTTTGACACCTTAAGGATTTCATAAGTTCTAATTTCTAAGGATTTCATAATTTCTAATTTTAAACAATTTTACATATAAATATCAACACAATATTACAGCATCGTATCAATTGTAATCAGATTAGAGAACCCCGATTTCATTTGTAACGGAAAATACAGATATTGTTGCAAAACTTTGATATTTGCTTGCTTTACACCATGTTGCATTTTAGTGTAGATCATTGCAGTGATTAGTTCTAAATAATATAATAACACATTTTGTTCTCCAATTCTGGTAGTGAGTTCAACACATATGAATTTTTTTTTTCATTCGCGTACAAACTGTGGTATTGAATGAGGAAAGAGTTTTATTACACTGCTGTTTTTATGATTACTGTTGTTGTAGCTGTTGTTATAAGATTGAATTTATATGCACGAGACTGAAAGTTTGTTGATTTAAGAATATTAAAATGTTTCATTTTCTAATTTAAAAAAAAATTATGAAGGTAATATTATTTTAATTTATATAATAACTCTATTTCTACCAAGAGGTGTCAAAAGACACCTTTCGGATTTTAACTTAAAATTATTCAAGTTTAATCATTTCTCCACAATTATTTTTTTGACTTTTCATACAATAGTTGTTAAATTAATTCAGCGATATAATTTTCCTCCATTTTATCATGGATTTAAACATATGCAGATGGTATACCTATTTCTACCGTGAGGTGTCTTTTGACACCTTAAGGATTTCATAAGTTCTAATTTCTAAGGATTTCATAATTTCTAATTTTAAACAATTTTACATATAAATATCAACACAATATTACAGCATCGTATAAATTGTAATCAGATTAGAGAATATCGATTTCAGTTGTAACGGAAAATACAGGAGTAGTTGCTTAACTTTGATTTTCGCTTGCTTTACACCATGTTGCATTTTAGTGTAGATCATTGCAGTCATTAGTTCTGAAAAATATAATAACACATTTTGTTCTCCAATTCTTGTAGTGAGTTCAATACATTTGAATTTTTTTTCATTCGCGTAAAAACTGTGGTATTGAATAAGGAAAGAGTTTTATTACACTGCTGTCTTTATGATTACTGTTGTTGTAGCTGTTGTTATACGATTTAATTTATATGCTCGAGACTGAAAGCTTGTTGATTTAAGAATATTAAAATGTTTCATTTTCTAATAAAAAAAATTATGAAAGTAATATTATATTAATTTATATAATAACACTATTTCTACCAAGAGGTGTCAAAAGACACCCTTCGGATTTTAACTTAAAATTATTCAAGTTTAATCATTTCTCCACAATTATTTTTTTTGACTTTTCATACAATAGTTGTTAAATTAATTCAGCGATATAATTTTCCTCCATTTTATCCTGGATTTAAACATATGCAGATGGTATACCTATTTCTACCATGAGGTGTCTTTTGACACCTTAAGGATTTCATAAGTTCTAATTTCTAAGGATTTCATAATTTCTAATTTTAAACAATTTTACATATAAATATCAACACAATATTACAGCATCGTATAAATTCTAATCAGATTAGAGAATACCGATTTCAGTTGTAACGGAAAATACAGGAGTAGTTGCTTAACTTTGATTTTCGCTTGCTTTACACCATGTTGCATTTTAGTGTAGATCATTGCAGTCATTAGTTCTAAAAAATATAATAACACATTTTGTTCTCCAATTCTTGTAGTGAGTTCAATACATTTGAATTTTTTTTCATTCGCGTAAAAACTGTGGTATTGAATAAGGAAAGAGTTTTATTACACTGCTGTCTTTATGATTACTGTTGTTGTACCTGTTGTTATACGATTGAATTTATATGCTCGAGACTGAAAGTTTGTTGTAAGAATATTAAAATATTTCATTTTCTAATAAAAAAAAATTATGAAGGTAATATTATATTAATTTATATAACAACACTATTTCTACCAAGAGGTGTCAAAAGAAACCTTTCGGATTTTAACTTAAAATTATTCTCTAAGTTTAATCATTTCTCCAGAATTATTTTTTTGACTTTTCATACAATAGTTGTTAAATTAATTCAGCGATATAATTTTCCTCCATTTTATCCTGGATTTAAACATATGCAGATGGTATACCTATTTCTACCATGAGGTGTCTTTTGCCACCTTAAGGATTTCATAAGTTCTAATTTCTAAGGATTTCATAATTTCTAATTTTAAACAATTTACATATAAATATCAACACAATATTACAGCATCGTATCAATTGTAATCAGATTAGATAATCCCGATTTCAGTTGTAACGGAAAATACAGGAGTTGTTGCTTAACTTTGATTTTCGCTTGCTTTACACCATGTTGCATTTTAGTGTAGATCATTGCAGTCATTAGTTCTAAAAAGTATAATAGCACATTTCGTTCTCCAATTCTGGTAGTGAGTTCAATACATATGAATTTTTTTTTTCATTCGCGTAAGAACTGTGGTATTGAATGAGAAAAGAGTTTTATTACACTGCTTTTTTATGATTACTGTTGTTGCAGCTGTTGTTATTAGATTGAATTTATATGCACGAGACTGAAAGTTTGTTCATTTAAGAATATTAAAATGTTTCATTTTCTAATAAAAGAAAATTATGAAGGTAATATTATTTTAATTTATATAATAACACTATTTCTACCAAGAGGTGTCAAAAGACACCTTTCGGATTTTAACTTAAAATTATTCTCTAAGTTTAATCATTTCTCCACAATTATTTTTTTGACTTTTAATACAATAGTTGTTAAATTAATTCAGCGATATAATTTTCCTCCATTTTATCCTGGATTTAAACATATGCAGATGGTATACCTATTTCTACCATGAGGTACCTTTTGACACCTTAAGGATTTCATAAGTTCTAATTTCTAAGGATTTCATAATTTCTAATTTTAAACAATTTTACATATAAATATCAACACAATATTCCAGCATCGTATCAATTGTAATCAGATTAGAGAATCCCGATTTCAGTTGTAACGGAAAATACAGGAGTTGTTGCTTAACTTTGATGTTCGCTTGCTTTACACCATGATGCATTTTAGTGTAGATCATTGCAGTCATTAGTTCTAAAAAGTATAATAACACATTTCGTTCTCCAATTCTGGAAGTGAGTTCAATACATATGAATTTTTTTTTTTCATTCGCGTAAAAACTGTGGTATTGAATGAGGAAAGAGTTTTATTACACTGCTGTTTTATGATTACTGTTGTTGTAGCTGTTGTTATAAGATTGAATTTATATGCACGAGACTGACAGTTTGTTCATTTAAGAATATTAAAATGTTTTATTTTCTAATAAAAAAAAATTATGAAGGTATTATTATTTTAATTTATATAATAACACTATTTCTACCAAGAGGTGTCAAAAGACACCTTTCGGATTTTAACTTAAAATTATTTTCTAAGTTTAATCATTTCTCCACAATTATTTTTTTGACTTTTCATACAATAGTTGTTAAATTAATTCAGCGGTATAATTTTCCTCCATTTTATCCTGGATTTAAACATATGCAGATGGTATACCTATTTCTACCATGAGGTGTCTTTTGACACCTTAAGGATTTCATAAGTTCTAATTTCTAAGGATTTCATAATTTCTAATTTTAAACAATTTTACATATAAATATCAACACAATATTACAGCATCGTATCAATTGTAATCAGATTAGAGAACCCCGATTTCATTTGCAACGGAAAATACAGATATTGTTGCATAACTTTGATATTTGCTTGCTTTACACCATGTTGCATTTTAGTGTAGATCATTGCAGTGATTAGTTCTAAAAAATATAATAACACATTTTGTTCTCCAATTCTGGTAGTGAGTTCAACACATATGAATTTTTTTTTTCATTCGCGTACAAACTGTGGTACTGAATGAGGAAAGAGTTTTATTACACTGCTGTTTTTATGATTACTGTTGTTGTAGCTGTTGTTATAAGATTGAATTTATATGCACGAGACTGAAAGTTTGTTGATTTAAGAATATTAAAATGTTTCATTTTCTAATTAAAAAAAAATTATGAAGGTAATATTATTTTAATTTATATATTAACACTATTTCTACCAGGAGGTGTCAAAAGACACCTTTCAGATTTTAACTTAAAATTATTCAAGTTACATCATTTCTCCACAATTATTTTTTTCACTTTTCATACAATAGTTGTTAAATTAATTCAGCGGTATAATTTTCCTCCATTTTATCCTGGATTTAAACATATGCAGATGGTATACCTATTTCTACCATGAGGTGTCTTTTGCCACCTTAAGGATTTCATAAGTTCTAATTTCTAAGGATTTCATAATTTCTAATTTTAAACAATTTACATATAAATATCAACACAATATTACAGCATCGTATCAATTGTAATCAGATTAGAGTATCCCGATTTCAGTTGTAACGGAAAATACAGAAATTGTTGCATAACTTTGATATTTGCTTGCTTTACACCATGTTGCATTTTAGTGTAGATCATTGCAGTCATTAGTTCTAAAAAATATAAT
Source organism: Maratus speciosus (assembly GCA_963932465.1). Lineage (NCBI taxonomy): Eukaryota > Metazoa > Arthropoda > Arachnida > Araneae > Salticidae > Maratus > Maratus speciosus. The sequence goes on from OZ010787.1 coordinate 4,518,263, forward strand.
AACACATTTTGTTCTGCAATTCTGGTAGTGAGTTCAATACATTTGAATTTTTTTTTTTTTTCATTCGCGTAAAAACTGTGGTATTGAATAAGGAAAGAGTTTTATTACACTGCTGTTTTTATTATTACTGTTGTTGTAGCTGTTGTTATAAGATTGAATTTATATGCACGAGATTGAAAGTTTGTTCATTTAAGAATATTAAAATGTTTCATTTTCTAATAAAAAAAAATTATGAAGGTAATATTATTTTAATTTATATAATAACACTATTTCTACCAAGAGGTGTCAAAAGACACCTTTCGGATTTTAACTTAAAAATATTCTCTAAGTTTAATCATTTCTCTACAATTATTTTTTTGACTTTTCATACAATAGTTGTTAAATAAATTCAGCTATATAATTTTCCTCCATTTTATCCTGGATTTAAACATATGCAGATGGAATACCAATTTATACCATGAGGTGTGTTTTGACACCTTAAGGATTTCATAAGTTCTAATTTCTAAGGATTTCATAATTTCTCATTTTAAACAATTTTACATATAAATATCAACACAATATTACAGCATCGTATCAATTGTAATCAGATTAGAGAATCCCGATTTCAGTTGTAACGGAAAATACAGGAGTTGTTGCTTAACTTTGATTTTCGCTTGCTTTACACCATGTTGCATTTTAGTGTAGATCATTGCAGTCATTAGTTCTAAAAAGTATAATAACACATTTCGTTCTCCAATTCTGGTAGTGAGTTCAATACATTTGAATTTTTTTTCATTCGCGCAAAAACTGTGGTATTGAATAAGGAATGAGTTTTATTACACTGCTGTCTTTATGATTACCGTTGTTGTAGCTGTTGTTATAAGATTGAATTTATATGCTCGAGTCTGAAAGTTTGTTGAGTTAAGAATATTAAAATGTTTCATTTTCTAATTTAAAAAAAATTATGAAGGTAATATTATTTTAATTTATATAATAACTCTATTTCTACCAAGAAGTGTCAAAAGACACCTTTCGGATTTTAACTTAAAATTATTCAAGTTTAATCATTTCTCCACAATTATTTTTTTGACTTTTCATACAATAGTTGTTAAATTAATTCAGCGATATAATTTCCCTCCATTTTATCCTGGATTTAAACATATGCAGATGGTATACCTATTTCTACCGTGAGGTGTCTTTTGACACCTTAAGGATTTCATAAGTTCTAATTTCTAAGGATTTCATAATTTCTAATTTTAAACAATTTTACATATAAATATCAACACAATATTACAGCATCGTATAAATTGTAATCAGATTAGAGAATACCGATTTCAGTTGTAACGGAAAATACAGGAGTAGTTGCTTAACTTTGATTTTCGCTTGCTTTACACCATGTTGCATTTTAGTGTAGATCATTGCAGTCATTAGTTCTAAAAAATATAATAACACATTTTGTTCTCCAATTCTCGTAGTGAGTTCAATACATTTGAATTTTTTTTGCATTCGCGTAAAAACTGTGGTATTGAATAAGGAAAGAGTTTTATTACACTGCTGTCTTTATGATTACTGTTTTTGTACCTGTTGTTATACGATTGAATTTATATGCTCGAGACTGAAAGTTTGTTTTAAGAATATTAAAATATTTCATTTTCTAATAAAAAAAAATTATGAAGGTAATATTATATTAATTTATATAACAACACTATTTCTACCAAGAGGTGTCAAAAGAAACCTTTCGGATTTTAACTTAAAATTATTCTCTAAGTTTAATCATTTCTCCAGAATTATTTTTTTTACTTTTCATACAATAGTTGTTAAATTAATTCAGCGATATAATTTTCCTCCATTTTATCCTGGATTTAAACATATGCAGATGGTATACCTATTTCTACCATGAGGTGTCTTTTGCCACCTTAAGGATTTCATAAGTTCTAATTTCTAAGGATTTCATAATTTCTAATTTTAAACAATTTACATATAAATATCAACACAATATTACAGCATCGTATCAATTGTAATCAGATTAGAGTATCCCGATTTCAGTTGTAACGGAAAACACAGAAATTGTTGCATAACTTTGATATTTGCTTGCTTTACACCATGTTGCATTTTAGTGTAGATCATTGCAGTCATTAGTTCTAAAAAATATAATAACACATTTTGTTCTCCAATTCTGGTAGTGAGTTCAATACATTTGAATTTTTTTTTTTCATTCGCGTAAAAACTGTGGTATTGAATAAGGAAAGAGTTTTATTACACTGCTGTTTTTATGATTACTGTTGTTGTAGCTGTTGTTATAAGATTGAATTTATATGCACGAGATTGAAAGTTTGTTCATTTAAGAATATTAAAATGTTTCATTTTCTAATAAAAAAAATTATGAAGGTAATATTATTTTAATTTATATAATAACACTATTTCTACCAAGAGGTGTCAAAAGACACCTTTCGGATTTTAACTTAAAAATATTCTCTAAGTTTAATCATTTCTCTACAATTATTTTTTTGACTTTTCATACAATAGTTGTTAAATAAATTCAGCTATATAATTTTCCTCCATTTTATCCTGGATTTAAACATATGCAGATGGAATACCAATTTATACCATGAGGTGTGTTTTGACACCTTAAGGATTTCATAAGTTCTAATTTCTAAGAATTTCATAATTTCTCATTTTAAACAATTTTACATATAAATATCAACACAATATTACAGCATCGTATCAATTGTAATCAGATTAGAGAATCCCGATTTCAGTTGTAACGGAAAATACAGGAGTTGTTGCTTAACTTTGATTTTCGCTTGCTTTACACCATGTTGCATTTTAGTGTAGATCATTGCAGTCATTAGTTCTAAAAAGTATAATAACACATTTCGTTCTCCAATTCTGGTAGTGAGTTCAATACATTTGAATTTTTTTTCATTCGCGCAAAAACTGTGGTATTGAATAAGGAATGAGTTTTATTACACTGCTGTCTTTATGATTACCGTTGTTGTAGCTGTTGTTATAAGATTGAATTTATATGCTCGAGTCTGAAAGTTTGTTGAGTTAAGAATATTAAAATGTTTCATTTTCTAATTTAAAAAAAATTATGAAGGTAATATTATTTTAATTTATATAATAACTCTATTTCTACCAAGAAGTGTCAAAAGACACCTTTCGGATTTTAACTTAAAATTATTCAAGTTTAATCATTTCTCCACAATTATTTTTTTGACTTTTCATACAATAGTTGTTAAATTAATTCAGCGATATAATTTCCCTCCATTTTATCCTGGATTTAAACATATGCAGATGGTATACCTATTTCTACCGTGAGGTGTCTTTTGACACCTTAAGGATTTCATAAGTTCTAATTTCTAAGGATTTCATAATTTCTAATTTTAAACAATTTTACATATAAATATCAACACAATATTACAGCATCGTATAAATTGTAATCAGATTAGAGAATACCGATTTCAGTTGTAACGGAAAATACAGGAGTAGTTGCTTAACTTTGATTTTCGCTTGCTTTACACCATGTTGCATTTTAGTGTAGATCATTGCAGTCATTAGTTCTAAAAAATATAATAACACATTTTGTTCTCCAATTCTCGTAGTGAGTTCAATACATTTGAATTTTTTTTCATTCGCGTAAAAACTGTGGTATTGAATAAGGAAAGAGTTTTATTACACTGCTGTCTTTATGATTACTGTTTTTGTACCTGTTGTTATACGATTGAATTTATATGCTCGAGACTGAAAGTTTGTTTTAAGAATATTAAAATATTTCATTTTCTAATAAAAAAAAATTATGAAGGTAATATTATATTAATTTATATAACAACACTATTTCTACCAAGAGGTGTCAAAAGAAACCTTTCGGATTTTAACTTAAAATTATTCTCTAAGTTTAATCATTTCTCCAGAATTATTTTTTTTACTTTTCATACAATAGTTGTTAAATTAATTCAGCGATATAATTTTCCTCCATTTTATCCTGGATTTAAACATATGCAGATGGTATACCTATTTCTACCATGAGGTGTCTTTTGCCACCTTAAGGATTTCATAAGTTCTAATTTCTAAGGATTTCATAATTTCTAATTTTAAACAATTTACATATAAATATCAACACAATATTACAGCATCGTATCAATTGTAATCAGATTAGAGTATCCCGATTTCAGTTGTAACGGAAAACACAGAAATTGTTGCATAACTTTGATATTTGCTTGCTTTACACCATGTTGCATTTTAGTGTAGATCATTGCAGTCATTAGTTCTAAAAAATATAATAACACATTTTGTTCTCCAATTCTGGTAGTGAGTTCAATACATTTGAATTTTTTTTTTTCATTCGCGTAAAAACTGTGGTATTGAATAAGGAAAGAGTTTTATTACACTGCTGTTTTTATGATTACTGTTGTTGTAGCTGTTGTTATAAGATTGAATTTATATGCACGAGATTGAAAGTTTGTTCATTTAAGAATATTAAAATGTTTCATTTTCTAATAAAAAAAAATTATGAAGGTAATATTATTTTAATTTATATAATAACACTATTTCTACCAAGAGGTGTCAAAAGACACCTTTCGGATTTTAACTTAAAAATATTCTCTAAGTTTAATCATTTCTCTACAATTATTTTTTTAACTTTTCATACAATAGTTGTTAAATAAATTCAGCTATATAATTTTCCTCCATTTTATCCTGGATTTAAACATATGCAGATGGAATACCAATTTATACCATGAGGTGTCTTTTGACAACTTCAGGATTTCATAAGTTCTAATTTCTAAGGATTTATTAATTTCTACTTTTAAACAATTTTACATATAAATATCAACACAATATTACAGCATCGTATAAATTGTAATCAGATTAGAGAATATCGATTTCAGTTGTAACGGAAAATACAGGAGTAGTTGCTTAACTTTGATTTTCGCTTGCTTTACACCATGTTGCATTTTAGTGTAGATCATTGCAGTCATTAGTTCTGAAAAATATAATAACACATTTTGTTCTCCAATTCTTGTAGTGAGTTCAATACATTTGAATTTTTTTTCATTCGCGTAAAAACTGTGGTATTGAATAAGGAAAGAGTTTTATTACACTGCTGTCTTTATGATTACTGTTGTTGTACCTGTTGTTATACGATTGAATTTATATGCTCGAGACTGAAAGTTTGTTGTAAGAATATTAACATATTTCATTTTCTAATAAAAAAAAATTATGAAGGTAATATTATATTAATTTATATAACAACACTATTTCTACCAAGAGGTGTCAAAAGAAACCTTTCGGATTTTAACTTAAAATTATTCTCTAAGTTTAATCATTTCTCCAGAATTATTTTTTTGACTTTTCATACAATAGTTGTTAAATTAATTCAGCGATATAATTTTCCTCCATTTTATCCTGGATTTAAACATATGCAGATGGTATACCTATTTCTACCATGAGGTGTCTTTTGCCACCTTAAGGATTTCATAAGTTCTAATTTCTAAGGATTTCATAATTTCTAATTTTAAACAATTTACATATAAATATCAACACAATATTACAGCATCGTATCAATTGTAATCAGATTAGAGAATCCCGATTTCATTTGTAACGGAAAATACAGGAGTTGTTGCTTAACTTTGATTTTCGCTTGCTTTACACCATGTTGCATTTTAGTGTAGATCATGGCAGTCATTAGTTCTAAAAAGTATAATAGCACATTTCGTTCTCCAATTCTGGTAGTGAGTTCAATACATATGAATTTTTTTTTTCATTCGCGTAAGAACTGTGGTATTGAATGAGAAAAGAGTTTTATTACACTGCTTTTTTATGATTACTGTTGTTGCAGCTGTTGTTATTAGATTGAATTTATATGCACGAGACTGAAAGTTTGTTCATTTAAGAATATTAAAATGTTTCATTTTCTAATAAAAGAAAATTATGAAGGTAATATTATTTTAATTTATATAATAACACTATTTCTACCAAGAGGTGTCAAAAGACACCTTTCGGATTTTAACTTAAAATTATTCTCTAAGTTTAATCATTTCTCCACAATTATTTTTTTGACTTTTAATACAATAGTTGTTAAATTAATTCAGCGATATAATTTTCCTCCATTTTATCCTGGATTTAAACATATGCAGATGGTATACCTATTTCTACCATGAGGTACCTTTTGACACCTTAAGGATTTCATAAGTTCTAATTTCTAAGGATTTCATAATTTCTAATTTTAAACAATTTTACATATAAATATCAACACAATATTACAGCATCGTATCAATTGTAATCAGATTAGAGAATCCCGATTTCAGTTGTAACGGAAAATACAGGAGTTGTTGCTTAACTTTGATGTTCGCTTGCTTTACACCATGATGCATTTTAGTGTAGATCATTGCAGTCATTAGTTCTAAAAAGTATAATAACACATTTCGTTCTCCAATTCTGGAAGTGAGTTCAATACATATGAATTTTTTTTTTCATTCGCGTAAAAACTGTGGTATTGAATGAGGAAAGAGTTTTATTACACTGCTGTTTTATGATTACTGTTGTTGTAGCTGTTGTTATAAGATTGAATTTATATGCACGAGACTGACAGTTTGTTCATTTAAGAATATTAAAATGTTTTATTTTCTAATAAAAAAAAATTATGAAGGTATTATTATTTTAATTTATATAATAACACTATTTCTACCAAGAGGTGTCAAAAGACACCTTTCGGATTTTAACTTAAAATTATTCTCTAAGTTTAATCATTTCTCCACAATTATTTTTTTGACTTTTCATACAATAGTTGTTAAATTAATTCAGCGGTATAATTTTCCTCCATTTTATCCTGGATTTAAACATATGCAGATGGTATACCTATTTCTACCATGAGGTGTCTTTTGACACCTTAAGGATTTCATAAGTTCTAATTTCTAAGGATTTCATAATTTCTAATTTTAAACAATTTTACATATAAATATCAACACAATATTACAGCATCGTATCAATTGTAATCAGATTAGAGAACCCCGATTTCATTTGCAACGGAAAATACAGATATTGTTGCATAACTTTGATATTTGCTTGCTTTACACCATGTTGCATTTTAGTGTAGATCATTGCAGTGATTAGTTCTAAAAAATATAATAACACATTTTGTTCTCCAATTCTGGTAGTGAGTTCAACACATATGAATTTTTTTTTTTCATTCGCGTACAAACTGTGGTACTGAATGAGGAAAGAGTTTTATTACACTGCTGTTTTTATGATTACTATTGTTGTAGCTGTTGTTATAAGATTGAATTTATATGCACGAGACTGAAAGTTTGTTGATTTAAGAATATTAAAATGTTTCATTTTCTAATTAAAAAAAAAATTATGAAGGTAATATTATTTTAATTTATATATTAACACTATTTCTACCAGGAGGTGTCAAAAGACACCTTTCAGATTTTAACTTAAAATTATTCAAGTTACATCATTTCTTCACAATTATTTTTTTCACTTTTCATACAATAGTTGTTAAATTAATTCAGCGGTATAATTTTCCTCCATTTTATCCTGGATTTAAACATATGCAGATGGTATACCTATTTCTACCATGAGGTGTCTTTTGCCACCTTAAGGATTTCATAAGTTCTAATTTCTAAGGATTTCATAATTTCTAATTTTAAACAATTTACATATAAATATCAACACAATATTACAGCATCGTATCAATTGTAATCAGATTAGAGTATCCCGATTTCAGTTGTAACGGAAAATACAGAAATTGTTGCATAACTTTGATATTTGCTTGCTTTACACCATGTTGCATTTTAGTGTAGATCATTGCAGTCATTAGTTCTAAAAAATATAATAACACATTTTGTTCTGCAATTCTGGTAGTGAGTTCAATACATTTGAATTTTTTTTTTTTCATTCGCGTAAAAACTGTGGTATTGAATAAGGAAAGAGTTTTATTACACTGCTGTCTTTATGATTACTGTTTTTGTACCTGTTGTTATACGATTGAATTTATATGCTCGAGACTGAAAGTTTGTTTTAAGAATATTAAAATATTTCATTTTCTAATAAAAAAAAATTATGAAGGTAATATTATATTAATTTATATAACAACACTATTTCTACCAAGAGGTGTCAAAAGAAACCTTTCGGATTTTAACTTAAAATTATTCTCTAAGTTTAATCATTTCTCCAGAATTATTTTTTTTACTTTTCATACAATAGTTGTTAAATTAATTCAGCGATATAATTTTCCTCCATTTTATCCTGGATTTAAACATATGCAGATGGTATACCTATTTCTACCATGAGGTGTCTTTTGCCACCTTAAGGATTTCATAAGTTCTAATTTCTAAGGATTTCATAATTTCTAATTTTAAACAATTTACATATAAATATCAACACAATATTACAGCATCGTATCAATTGTAATCAGATTAGAGTATCCCGATTTCAGTTGTAACGGAAAATACAGAAATTGTTGCATAACTTTGATATTTGCTTGCTTTACACCATGTTGCATTTTAGTGTAGATCATTGCAGTCATTAGTTCTAAAAAATATAATAACACATTTTGTTCTCCAATTCTGGTAGTGAGTTCAATACATTTGAATTTTTTTTTTCATTCGCGTAAAAACTGTGGTATTGAATAAGGAAAGAGTTTTATTACACTGCTGTTTTTATGATTACTGTTGTTGTAGCTGTTGTTATAAGATTGAATTTATATGCACGAGATTGAAAGTTTGTTCATTTAAGAATATTAAAATGTTTCATTTTCTAATAAAAAAAAATTATGAAGGTAATATTATTTTAATTTATATAATAACACTATTTCTACCAAGAGGTGTCAAAAGACACCTTTCGGATTTTAACTTAAAAATATTCTCTAAGTTTAATCATTTCTCTACAATTATTTTTTTAACTTTTCATACAATAGTTGTTAAATAAATTCAGCTATATAATTTTCCTCCATTTTATCCTGGATTTAAACATATGCAGATGGAATACCAATTTATACCATGAGGTGTCTTTTGACAACTTAAGGATTTCATAAGTTCTGATTTCTAAGGATTTATTAATTTCTAATTTTAAACAATTTTACATATAAATATCAACACAATATTACAGCATCGTATCAATTGTAATCAGATTAGACAACCCCGATTTCATTTGTAACGGAAAATACAGATATTGTTGCATAACTTTTATATTTGCTTGCTTTACACCATGTTGCATTTTAGTGTAGATCATTGCAGTGATTAGTTCTAAACAATATAATAACACATTTTGTTCTCCAATTCTGGTAGTGAGTTCAACACATATGAATTTTTTTTTTCATTCGCGTACAAACTGTGGTATTGAATGAGGAAAGAGTTTTATTACACTGCTGTTTTTATGATTACTGTTGTTGTAGCTGTTGTTATAAGATTGAATTTATATGCACGAGACTGAAAGTTTGTTGATTTAAGAATATTAAAATGTTTCATTTTCTAATTTAAAAAAAATTATGAAGGTAATATTATTTTAATTTATATAATAACACTATTTCTACCAGGAGGTGTCAAAAGACACCTTTCGGATTTTAACTTAAAATTATTCAAGTTTAATCATTTCTCCACAATTATTTTTTTTACTTTTCATACAATAGTTGTTAAATTAATTCAGCGATATAATTTTCCTCCATTTTATCATGGATTTAAACATATGCAGATGGTATACCTATTTCTACCGTGAGTTGTCTTTTGACACCTTAAGGATTTCATAAGTTCTAATTTCTAAGGATTTCATAAGTTCTAATTTCTAAGGATTTCATAATTTCTAATTTTAAACAATTTTACATATAAATATCAACACAATATTACAGCATCGTATAAATTGTAATCAGATTAGAGAATACCGATTTCAGTTGTAACGGAAAATACAGGAGTAGTTGCTTAACTTTGATTTTCGCTTGCTTTACACCATGTTGCATTTTAGTGTAGATCTTTGCAGTCATTAGTTCTGAAAAATATAATAACACATTTTGTTCTCCAATTCTTGTAGTGAGTTCAATACATTTGAATTTTTTTTCATTCGCGTAAAAACTGTGGTATTGAATAAGGAAAGAGTTTTATTACACTGCTGTCTTTATGATTACTGTTGTTGTAGCTGTTGTTATACGATTGAATTTATATGCTCGAGACTGAAAGTTTGTTGATTTAAGAATATTAAAATGTTTCATTTTCTAATAAAAAAAATTATGAAAGTAATATTATATTAATTTATATAATAACACTATTTCTACCAAGAGGTGTCAAAAGACACCCTTCGGATTTTAACTTAAAATTATTCAAGTTTAATCATTTCTCCACAATTATTTTTTTTTTACTTTTCATACAATAGTTGTTAAATTAATTCAGCGATATAATTTTCCTCCATTTTATCCTGGATTTAAACATATGCAGATGGTATACCTATTTCTACCATGAGGTGTCTTTTGACACCTTAAGGTTTTCATAAGTTCTAATTTCTAAGGATTTCATAATTTCTAATTTTAAACAATTTTACATATAAATATCAACACAATATTACAGCATCGTATCAATTGTAATCAGATTAGAGAATCCCGATTTCAGTTGTAACGGAAAATACAGAAGTTGTTGCATAACTTTGATATTTGCTTGCTTTACACCATGTTGCATTTTAGTGTAGATCATTGCAGTGATTAGTTCTAAAAAATATAATAACACATTTTGTTCTCCAATTCTGGTAGTGAGTTCAACACGTATGATTTTTTTTTCATTCACGTAAAAACTGTGGTATTGAATGAGGAAAGAGTTTTATTACACTGCTGTTTTATGATTACTGTTGTTGTAGCTGTTGTTATAAAATTGAATTTATATGCACGAGACTGAAAGTTTGTTGATTTAAGAATATTAAAATGTTTCTTTTTCTAATAAAAAAAATTATGAATGTAATATTATTTTAATTTATATAATAGCACTATTTCTACCAAGAGGTGTAAAAAGACATCTTTCGGATTTAAACTTAAAACTATTCTCTAAGTTTAATCATTTCTCCACAATTATTTTTTTTTTACTTTTCGTACAATAGTTGTTAAAATAATTCAGCGGTATAATTTTCCTCCATTTTATCCTGGATTTAAACATATGCAGATGGTATACCTATTTCTACCATGAGGTGTCTTTTGACACCTTAAGGATTTCATAAGTTCTAATTTCTAAGGATTTCATAATTTCTAATTTTAAACAATTTTACATATAAATATCAACACAATATTACAGCATCGTATAAATTTTAATCATAATAGAGAATACCGACTTCAGTTGTAACGGAAAATACAGGAGTTGTTGCTTAACTTTGATTTTCGCTTGCTTTACACAGGGCTCGCAGCGTTCCTAAAATTTTCGCACATTGCTACCAATATTTTAAATAAGAATTCTTCGTGGTAGATTCCTTTAACATCTGTAATAGAATTAAAAAATAAAGATATAGTTTTAAAATAGTGGTAGGAAAATGCGAAAATTTTAGGAACGCTGCGAGCCCTGTTTACACCATGTTGCATTTTAGTGTAGATCATTGCAGTCATTAGTTCTAAAAAATATAATAACACATTTTGTTCTCCAATTCTGGTAGTGAGTTCAATACATATGAATTTTTTTTTCATTCGCGTAAAAACTGTGGTATTGAATGAGGAAAGAGTTTTATTACACTGCTGTTTTTATGATTACTGTTGTTGTAGCTGTTGTTATAAGATTGAATTTATATGCACGAGACTGAATGTTTGTTGATTTAAGAATATTAAAATGTTTCATTTTCTAATTAAAAAAAATTATGAAGGTAATATTATTTTAATTTATATAATAACACTATTTCTACCAAGAGGTGTCAAAAGACACCTTTCGGATTTTAACTTAAAATTATTCTCTAAGTTTAATCATTTCTCCAGAATTATTTTTTTGACATTTCATACAATAGTTGTTAAATTAATTCAGCGATATAATTTTCCTCCATTTTATCCTGGTTTTAAACATATGCAGATGGTATACCTATTTCTACCATGAGGTGTCTTTTGACACCTTAAGGATTTCATAAGTTCTAATTTCTAAGGATTTCATAATTTCTAATTTTAAACAATTTTACATATAAATATCAACACAATATTACAGCATCGTATGAATTGTAATCAGATTAGAGAATCCCGATTTCAGTTGTAACGGAAAATACAGGAGTTGTTGCTTAACTTTGATTTTCGCTTGCTTTACACCATGATGCATTTTAGTGTAGATCATTGCAGTCATTAGTTCTAAAAAGTATAATAACACATTTCGTTCTCCAATTCTGGTAGTGAGTTCAATACATATGAATTTTTTTTTTTCATTCGCGTAAAAACTGTGGTATTGAATGAGGAAAAAGTTTTATTACACTGCTGTTTTATGATTACTGTTGTTGTAGCTGTTGTTATAAGATTGAATTTATATGCACGAGACTGAAAGTTTGTTCATTTAAGAATATTAAAATGTTTCATTTTCTAATAAAAAAAAATTATGAAGGTAATATTATTTTAATTTATATAATAACACTATTTCTACCAAGAGGTGTCAAAAGACACCTTTCGGATTTTAACTTAAAATTATTCTCTAAGTTTAATCATTTCTCCACAATTATTTTTTTGACTTTTCATACAATAGTTGTTAAATTAATTCAGCGGTATAATTTTCCTCCATTTTATCCTGGATTTAAACATATGCAGATGGTATACCTATTTCTACCATGAGGTGTCTTTTGACACCTTAAGGATTTCATAAGTTCTAATTTCTAAGGATTTCATAATTTCTAATTTTAAACAATTTTACATATAAATATCAACACAATATTACAGCATCGTATCAATTGTAATCAGATTAGAGAACCCCGATTTCATTTGTAACGGAAAATACAGATATTGTTGCATAACTTTGATATTTGCTTGCTTTACACCATGTTGCATTTTAGTGTAGATCATTGCAGTGATTAGTTCTAAACAATATAATAACACATTTTGTTCTCCAATTCTGGTAGTGAGTTCAACACATATGAATTTTTTTTTTTCATTCGCGTACAAACTGTGGTATTGAATGAGGAAAGAGTTTTATTACACTGCTGTTTTTATGATTACTGTTGTTGTAGCTGTTGTTATAAGATTAAATTTATATGCACGAGACTGAAAGTTTGTTGATTTAAGAATATTAAAATGTTTCATTTTCTAATTAAAAAAAAATTATGAAGGTAATATTATTTTAATTTATATAATAACACTATTTCTAAAAGGAGTTGTCAAAAGACACCTTTCGGATTTTAACTTAAAATTATTCAAGTTTAATCATTTCTCCACAATTATTTTTTTTACTTTTCATACAATAGTTGTTAAATTAATTCAGCGGTATAATTTTCCTCCATTTTATCCTGGATTTAAACATATGTAGATGGTCTACCTATTTCTACCATGAGGTGTCTCTTGACACCTTAATGATTTCATAAGTTCTAATTTCTAAGGATTTCATAATTTCTAATTTTAAACAATTTACATATAAATATCAACACAATATTACAGCATCGTATCAATTGTAATCAGATTAGAGAATCCCGATTTCAGTTGTAACGGAAAATACAGAAATTGTTGCATAAGTTTGATATTTGCTTGCTTTACACCATGTTGCATTTTAGTGTAGATCATTGCAGTCATTACTTCTAAAAAATATAATAACCCATTTTGTTCTCCAATTCTGGTAGTGAGTTCAATACATTTGAATTTTTTTTCATTCGCGTAAAAACTGTGGTATTGAATAAGGAATGAGTTTTATTACACTGCTGTCTTTATGATTACCGTTGTTGTAGCTGTTGTTATAAGATTGAATTTATATGCTCGAGACTGAAAGTTTGTTGAGTTAAGAATATTAAAATGTTTCATTTTCTAATTTAAAAAAAATTATGAAGGTAATATTATTTTAATTTATATAATAACTCTATTTCTACCAAGAGGTGTCAAAAGACACCTTTCGGATTTTAACTTAAAATTATTCAAGTTTAATCATTTCTCCACAATTATTTTTTTGACTTTTCATACAATAGTTGTTAAATTAATTCAGCGATATAATTTTCCTCCATTTTATCATGGATTTAAACATATGCAGATGGTATACCTATTTCTACCGTGAGTTGTCTTTTGACACCTTAAGGATTTCATAAGTTCTAATTTCTAAGGATTTCATAATTTCTAATTTTAAACAATTTTACATATAAATATCAACACAATATTACAGCATCGTATAAATTGTAATCGGATTAGAGAATACCGATTTCAGTTGTAACGGAAAATACAGGAGTAGTTGCTTAACTTTGATTTTCGCTTGCTTTACACCATGTTGCATTTTAGTGTAGATCATTGCAGTCATTAGTTCTGAAAAATATAATAACACATTTTGTTCTCCAATTCTTGTAGTGAGTTCAATACATTTGAATTTTTTTTCATTCGCGTAAAAACTGTGGTATTGAATAAGGAAAGAGTTTTATTACACTGCTGTATTTATGATTACTGTTGTTGTAGCTGTTGTTATACGATTGAATTTATATGCACGAGACTGAAAGTTTGTTGATTAAGAATATTAAAATGTTTCATTTTCTAATAAAAAAAATTATGAAAGTAATATTATATTAATTTATATAATAACACTATTTCTACCAAGAGGTGTCAAAAGACACCCTTCGGATTTTAACTTAAAATTATTCAAGTTTAATCATTTCTCCACAATTATTTTTTTTTGACTTTTCATACAATAGTTGTTAAATTAATTCAGCGATATAATTTTCCTCCATTTTATCCTGGATTTAAACATATGCAGATGGTATACCTATTTCTACCATGAGGTGTCTTTTGACACCTTAAGGTTTTCATAAGTTCTAATTTCTAAGGATTTCATAATTTCTAATTTTAAACAATTTTACATATAAATATCAAAACAATATTACAGCATCGTATCAATTGCAATCAGATTAGAGAATCCCGATTTCAGTTGTAACGGAAAATACAGAAGTTGTTGCATAACTTTGATATTTGCTTGCTTTACACCATGTTGCATTTTAGTGTAGATCATTGCAGTGATTAGTTCTAAAAAATATAATAACACATTTTGTTCTCCAATTCTGGTAGTGAGTTGAACACGTATGAATTTTTTTTTTCATTCGCGTAAAAACTGTGGTATTGAATGAGGAAAGAGTTTTATTACACTGCTGTTTTATGATTACTGTTGTTGTAGCTGTTGTTATAAGATTGAATTTATATGCACGAGACTGAAAGTTTGTTGATTTAAGAATATTAAAATGTTTCATTTTCTAATAAAAAAAATTATGAATATAATATTATTTTAATTTATATAATAGCACTATTTCTACCAAGAGGTGTAAAAAGACACCTTTCGGATTTAAACTTAAAACTATTCTCTAAGTTTAATCATTTCTCCACAATTATTTTTTTTTTACTTTTCGTACAATAGTTGTTAAAATAATTCAGCGGTATAATTTTCCTCCATTTTATCCTGGATTTAAACATATGCAGATGGTATACCTATTTCTACCATGAGGTGTCCTTTGACACCTTAAGGATTTCATAAGTTCTAATTTCTAAGGATTTCATAATTTCTAATTTTAAACAATTTTACATATAAATATCAACACAATATTACAGCATCGTATAAATTTTAATCAGAATAGAGAATACCGACTTCAGTTGTAACGGAAAATACAGGAGTTGTTGCTTAACTTTGATTTTCGCTTGCTTTACACAGGGCTCGCAGCGTTCCTAAAATTTTCGCACATTGCTACCAATATTTTAAATAAGAATTCTTCGTGGTAGATTCCTTTAACATCTGTAATAGAATTAAAAAATAAAGATATAGTTTTAAAATAGTGGTAGGAAAATGCGAAAATTTTAGGAACGCTGCGAGCCCTGTTTACACCATGTTGCATTTTAGTGTAGATCATTGCTGTCATTAGTTCTAAAAAATATAATAACACATTTTGTTCTCCAATTCTGGTAGTGAGTTCAATACATATGAATTTTTTTTTCATTCGCGTAAAAACTGTGGTATTGAATGAGGAAAGATTTTTATTACACTGCTGTTTTTATGATTACTGTTGTTGTAGCTGTTGTTATAAGATTGAATTTATATGCACGAGTCTGAATGTTTGTTGATTTAAGAATATTAAAATGTTTCATTTTCTAATTAAAAAAAATTATGAAGGTAATATTATTTTAATTTATATAATAACACTATTTCTACCAAGAGGTGTCAAAAGACACCTTTCGGATTTTAACTTAAAATTATTCTCTAAGTTTAATCATTTCTCCAGAATTATTTTTTTGACATTTCATACAATAGTTGTTAAATTAATTCAGCGATATAATTTTCCTCCATTTTATCCTGGATTTAAACATATGCAGATGGTATACCTATTTCTACCATGAGGTGTCTTTTGACACCTTAAGGATTTCATAAGTTCTAATTTCTAAGGATTTCATAATTTCTAATTTTAAACAATTTTACATATAAATATCAACACAATATTACAGCATCGTATCAATTGTAATCAGATTAGAGAATCCCGATTTCAGTTGTAACGGAAAATACAGGAGTTGTTGCTTAACTTTGATTTTTGCTTGATTTACACCATGTTGCATTTTAGTGTAGATCAATGCAGTCATTAGTTCTAAAAAATATATTAACACATTTTGTTCTCCAATTCTGGTAGTGAGTTCAATACATTTGAATTTTTTTTCATTCGCGTAAAAACTGTGGTATTGAATAAGGAAAGAGTTTTTTTACACTGCTGTCTTTATGATTACTGTTGATGTAGCTGTTGTTATAAGATTGAATTTATATGCTCGAGACAGAAAGTTTGTTGATTTAAGAATATTAAAATGTTTCATTTTCTAATAAAAAAAAATTATGAAAGTAATATTATATGAATTTATATAATAACACTATTTCTACCAAGAGGTGTCAAAAGACACCCTTCGGATTTTAACTTAAAATTATTCAAGTTTAATCATTTCTCCACAATTATTTTTTTTGACTTTTCATACAATAGTTGTTAAATTAATTCAGCGATATAATTTTCCTCCATTTTATCCTGGATTTAAACATATGCAGATGGTATACCTATTTCTACCATGAGGTGTCTTTTGACACCTTAAGGATTTCATAAGTTCTAATTTCTAAGGATTTCATAATTTCTAATTTTAAACAATTTTACATATAAATATCAACACAATATTACAGCATCGTATCAATTGTAATCAGATTAGAGAATCCCGATTTCAGTTGTAACGGAAAATACAGAAGTTGTTGCATAACTTTGATATTTGCTTGCTTTACACCATGTTGCATTTCAGTGTAGATCATTGCAGTGATTAGTTCTAAAAAAATATAATAACACACTTTGTTCTCCAATTCTGGTAGTGAGTTCAACACGTATGAATTTTTTTTTCATTCGCGTAAAAACTGTGGTATTGAATGAGGAAAGAGTTTTATTACACTGCTGTTTTTATGATTACTGTTGTTGTAGCTGTTGTTATAAGATTGAATTTATATGCACGAGACTGAGAGTTTGTTGATTTAAGAATATTAAAATGTTTCATTTTCTAATAAAAAAAAGTTATGAATGTAATATTATTTTAATTTATATAATAACACTATTTCTACCAAGAGGTGTCAAAAGACACCTTTCGGATTTTAACTTAAAATTATTCTCTAAGTTTAATCATTTCTCCACAATTATTTTTTTGACTTTTCATACAATAGTTGTTAAATTAATTCAGCGGTATAATTTTCCTCCATTTTATCCTGGATTTAAACATATGCAGATGGTATACCTATTTCTACCATGAGGTGTCTTTTGACACCTTAAGGATTTCATAAGTTCTAATTTCTAAGGATTTCATAATTTCTAATTTTAAACAATTTTACATATAAATATCAACACAATATTACAGCATCGTATCAATTGTAATCAGATTAGAGAACCCCGATTTCATTTGTAACGGAAAATACAGATATTGTTGCATAACTTTGATATTTGCTTGCTTTACACCATGTTGCATTTTAGTGTAGATCATTGCAGTGATTAGTTCTAAACAATATAATAACACATTTTGTTCTCCAATTCTGGTAGTGAGTTCAACACATATGAATTTTTTTTTTTCATTCGCGTACAAACTGTGGTATTGAATGAGGAAAGAGTTTTATTACACTGCTGTTTTTATGATTACTGTTGTTGTAGCTGTTGTTATAAGATTAAATTTATATGCACGAGACTGAAAGTTTGTTGATTTAAGAATATTAAAATGTTTCATTTTCTAATTAAAAAAAAATTATGAAGGTAATATTATTTTAATTTATATAATAACACTATTTCTACCAGGAGGTGTCAAAAGACACCTTTCGGATTTTAACTTAAAATTATTCAAGTTTAATCATTTCTCCACAATTATTTTTTTTACTTTTCATACAATAGTTGTTAAATTAATTCAGCGATATAATTTTCCTCCATTTTATCATGGATTTAAACATATGCAGATGGTATACCTATTTCTACCGTGAGTTGTCTTTTGACACCTTAAGGATTTCATAAGTTCTAATTTCTAAGGATTTCATAAGTTCTAATTTCTAAGGATTTCATAATTTCTAATTTTAAACAATTTTACATATAAATATCAACACAATATTACAGCATCGTATAAATTGTAATCAGATTAGAGAATACCGATTTCAGTTGTAACGGAAAATACAGGAGTAGTTGCTTAACTTTGATTTTCGCTTGCTTTACACCATGTTGCATTTTAGTGTAGATCATTGCAGTCATTAGTTCTGAAAAATATAATAACACATTTTGTTCTCCAATTCTTGTAGTGAGTTCAATACATTTGAATTTTTTTTCATTCGCGTAAAAACTGTGGTATTGAATAAGGAAAGAGTTTTATTACACTGCTGTCTTTATGATTACTGTTGTTGTAGCTGTTGTTATACGATTGAATTTATATGCTCGAGACTGAAAGTTTGTTGATTTAAGAATATTAAAATGTTTCATTTTCTAATAAAAAAAATTATGAAAGTAATATTATATTAATTTATATAATAACACTATTTCTACCAAGAGGTGTCAAAAGACACCCTTCGGATTTTAACTTAAAATTATTCAAGTTTAATCATTTCTCCACAATTATTTTTTTTTTACTTTTCATACAATAGTTGTTAAATTAATTCAGCGATATAATTTTCCTCCATTTTATCCTGGATTTAAACATATGCAGATGGTATACCTATTTCTACCATGAGGTGTCTTTTGACACCTTAAGGTTTTCATAAGTTCTAATTTCTAAGGATTTCATAATTTCTAATTTTAAACAATTTTACATATAAATATCAACACAATATTACAGCATCGTATCAATTGTAATCAGATTAGAGAATCCCGATTTCAGTTGTAACGGAAAATACAGAAGTTGTTGCATAACTTTGATATTTGCTTGCTTTACACCATGTTGCATTTTAGTGTAGATCATTGCAGTGATTAGTTCTAAAAAATATAATAACACATTTTGTTCTCCAATTCTGGTAGTGAGTTCAACACGTATGATTTTTTTTTCATTCACGTAAAAACTGTGGTATTGAATGAGGAAAGAGTTTTATTACACTGCTGTTTTATGATTACTGTTGTTGTAGCTGTTGTTATAAAATTGAATTTATATGCACGAGACTGAAAGTTTGTTGATTTAAGAATATTAAAATGTTTCTTTTTCTAATAAAAAAAATTATGAATGTAATATTATTTTAATTTATATAATAGCACTATTTCTACCAAGAGGTGTAAAAAGACATCTTTCGGATTTAAACTTAAAACTATTCTCTAAGTTTAATCATTTCTCCACAATTATTTTTTTTTTACTTTTCGTACAATAGTTGTTAAAATAATTCAGCGGTATAATTTTCCTCCATTTTATCCTGGATTTAAACATATGCAGATGGTATACCTATTTCTACCATGAGGTGTCTTTTGACACCTTAAGGATTTCATAAGTTCTAATTTCTAAGGATTTCATAATTTCTAATTTTAAACAATTTTACATATAAATATCAACACAATATTACAGCATCGTATAAATTTTAATCATAATAGAGAATACCGACTTCAGTTGTAACGGAAAATACAGGAGTTGTTGCTTAACTTTGATTTTCGCTTGCTTTACACAGGGCTCGCAGCGTTCCTAAAATTTTCGCACATTGCTACCAATATTTTAAATAAGAATTCTTCGTGGTAGATTCCTTTAACATCTGTAATAGAATTAAAAAATAAAGATATAGTTTTAAAATAGTGGTAGGAAAATGCGAAAATTTTAGGAACGCTGCGAGCCCTGTTTACACCATGTTGCATTTTAGTGTAGATCATTGCAGTCATTAGTTCTAAAAAATATAATAACACATTTTGTTCTCCAATTCTGGTAGTGAGTTCAATACATATGAATTTTTTTTTCATTCGCGTAAAAACTGTGGTATTGAATGAGGAAAGAGTTTTATTACACTGCTGTTTTTATGATTACTGTTGTTGTAGCTGTTGTTATAAGATTGAATTTATATGCACGAGACTGAATGTTTGTTGATTTAAGAATATTAAAATGTTTCATTTTCTAATTAAAAAAAATTATGAAGGTAATATTATTTTAATTTATATAATAACACTATTTCTACCAAGAGGTGTCAAAAGACACCTTTCGGATTTTAACTTAAAATTATTCTCTAAGTTTAATCATTTCTCCAGAATTATTTTTTTGACATTTCATACAATAGTTGTTAAATTAATTCAGCGATATAATTTTCCTCCATTTTATCCTGGTTTTAAACATATGCAGATGGTATACCTATTTCTACCATGAGGTGTCTTTTGACACCTTAAGGATTTCATAAGTTCTAATTTCTAAGGATTTCATAATTTCTAATTTTAAACAATTTTACATATAAATATCAACACAATATTACAGCATCGTATCAATTGTAATCAGATTAGAGAATCCCGATTTCAGTTGTAACGGAAAATACAGGAGTTGTTGCTTAACTTTGATTTTCGCTTGCTTTACACCATGATGCATTTTAGTGTAGATCATTGCAGTCATTAGTTCTAAAAAGTATAATAACACATTTCGTTCTCCAATTCTGGTAGTGAGTTCAATACATATGAAATTTTTTTTTTCATTCGCGTAAAAACTGTGGTATTGAATGAGGAAAAAGTTTTATTACACTGCTGTTTTATGATTACTGTTGTTGTAGCTGTTGTTATAAGATTGAATTTATATGCACGAGACTGAAAGTTTGTTCATTTAAGAATATTAAAATGTTTCATTTTCTAATAAAAAAAAATTATGAAGGTAATATTATTTTAATTTATATAATAACACTATTTCTACCAAGAGGTGTCAAAAGACACCTTTCGGATTTTAACTTAAAATTATTCTCTAAGTTTAATCATTTCTCCACAATTATTTTTTTGACTTTTCATACAATAGTTGTTAAATTAATTCAGCGGTATAATTTTCCTCCATTTTATCCTGGATTTAAACATATGCAGATGGTATACCTATTTCTACCATGAGGTGTCTTTTGACACCTTAAGGATTTCATAAGTTCTAATTTCTAAGGATTTCATAATTTCTAATTTTAAACAATTTTACATATAAATATCAACACAATATTACAGCATCGTATCAATTGTAATCAGATTAGAGAACCCCGATTTCATTTGTAACGGAAAATACAGATATTGTTGCATAACTTTGATATTTGCTTGCTTTACACCATGTTGCATTTTAGTGTAGATCATTGCAGTGATTAGTTCTAAACAATATAATAACACATTTTGTTCTCCAATTCTGGTAGTGAGTTCAACACATATGAATTTTTTTTTTTCATTCGCGTACAAACTGTGGTATTGAATGAGGAAAGAGTTTTATTACACTGCTGTTTTTATGATTACTGTTGTTGTAGCTGTTGTTATAAGATTAAATTTATATGCACGAGACTGAAAGTTTGTTGATTTAAGAATATTAAAATGTTTCATTTTCTAATTAAAAAAAAATTATGAAGGTAATATTATTTTAATTTATATAATAACACTATTTCTAAAAGGAGTTGTCAAAAGACACCTTTCGGATTTTAACTTAAAATTATTCAAGTTTAATCATTTCTCCACAATTATTTTTTTTACTTTTCATACAATAGTTGTTAAATTAATTCAGCGGTATAATTTTCCTCCATTTTATCCTGGATTTAAACATATGTAGATGGTCTACCTATTTCTACCATGAGGTGTCTCTTGACACCTTAATGATTTCATAAGTTCTAATTTCTAAGGATTTCATAATTTCTAATTTTAAACAATTTACATATAAATATCAACACAATATTACAGCATCGTATCAATTGTAATCAGATTAGAGAATCCCGATTTCAGTTGTAACGGAAAATACAGAAATTGTTGCATAAGTTTGATATTTGCTTGCTTTACACCATGTTGCATTTTAGTGTAGATCATTGCAGTCATTACTTCTAAAAAATATAATAACCCATTTTGTTCTCCAATTCTGGTAGTGAGTTCAATACATTTGAATTTTTTTTCATTCGCGTAAAAACTGTGGTATTGAATAAGGAATGAGTTTTATTACACTGCTGTCTTTATGATTACCGTTGTTGTAGCTGTTGTTATAAGATTGAATTTATATGCTCGAGACTGAAAGTTTGTTGAGTTAAGAATATTAAAATGTTTCATTTTCTAATTTAAAAAAAATTATGAAGGTAATATTATTTTAATTTATATAATAACTCTATTTCTACCAAGAGGTGTCAAAAGACACCTTTCGGATTTTAACTTAAAATTATTCAAGTTTAATCATTTCTCCACAATTATTTTTTTGACTTTTCATACAATAGTTGTTAAATTAATTCAGCGATATAATTTTCCTCCATTTTATCATGGATTTAAACATATGCAGATGGTATACCTATTTCTACCGTGAGTTGTCTTTTGACACCTTAAGGATTTCATAAGTTCTAATTTCTAAGGATTTCATAATTTCTAATTTTAAACAATTTTACATATAAATATCAACACAATATTACAGCATCGTATAAATTGTAATCGGATTAGAGAATACCGATTTCAGTTGTAACGGAAAATACAGGAGTAGTTGCTTAACTTTGATTTTCGCTTGCTTTACACCATGTTGCATTTTAGTGTAGATCATTGCAGTCATTAGTTCTGAAAAATATAATAACACATTTTGTTCTCCAATTCTTGTAGTGAGTTCAATACATTTGAATTTTTTTTCATTCGCGTAAAAACTGTGGTATTGAATAAGGAAAGAGTTTTATTACACTGCTGTATTTATGATTACTGTTGTTGTAGCTGTTGTTATACGATTGAATTTATATGCACGAGACTGAAAGTTTGTTGATTAAGAATATTAAAATGTTTCATTTTCTAATAAAAAAAATTATGAAAGTAATATTATATTAATTTATATAATAACACTATTTCTACCAAGAGGTGTCAAAAGACACCCTTCGGATTTTAACTTAAAATTATTCAAGTTTAATCATTTCTCCACAATTATTTTTTTTTGACTTTTCATACAATAGTTGTTAAATTAATTCAGCGATATAATTTTCCTCCATTTTATCCTGGATTTAAACATATGCAGATGGTATACCTATTTCTACCATGAGGTGTCTTTTGACACCTTAAGGTTTTCATAAGTTCTAATTTCTAAGGATTTCATAATTTCTAATTTTAAACAATTTTACATATAAATATCAACACAATATTACAGCATCGTATCAATTGCAATCAGATTAGAGAATCCCGATTTCAGTTGTAACGGAAAATACAGAAGTTGTTGCATAACTTTGATATTTGCTTGCTTTACACCATGTTGCATTTTAGTGTAGATCATTGCAGTGATTAGTTCTAAAAAATATAATAACACATTTTGTTCTCCAATTCTGGTAGTGAGTTGAACACGTATGAATTTTTTTTTTCATTCGCGTAAAAACTGTGGTATTGAATGAGGAAAGAGTTTTATTACACTGCTGTTTTATGATTACTGTTGTTGTAGCTGTTGTTATAAGATTGAATTTATATGCACGAGACTGAAAGTTTGTTGATTTAAGAATATTAAAATGTTTCATTTTCTAATAAAAAAAATTATGAATATAATATTATTTTAATTTATATAATAGCACTATTTCTACCAAGAGGTGTAAAAAGACACCTTTCGGATTTAAACTTAAAACTATTCTCTAAGTTTAATCATTTCTCCACAATTATTTTTTTTTTACTTTTCGTACAATAGTTGTTAAAATAATTCAGCGGTATAATTTTCCTCCATTTTATCCTGGATTTAAACATATGCAGATGGTATACCTATTTCTACCATGAGGTGTCCTTTGACACCTTAAGGATTTCATAAGTTCTAATTTCTAAGGATTTCATAATTTCTAATTTTAAACAATTTTACATATAAATATCAACACAATATTACAGCATCGTATAAATTTTAATCAGAATAGAGAATACCGACTTCAGTTGTAACGGAAAATACAGGAGTTGTTGCTTAACTTTGATTTTCGCTTGCTTTACACAGGGCTCGCAGCGTTCCTAAAATTTTCGCACATTGCTACCAATATTTTAAATAAGAATTCTTCGTGGTAGATTCCTTTAACATCTGTAATAGAATTAAAAAATAAAGATATAGTTTTAAAATAGTGGTAGGAAAATGCGAAAATTTTAGGAACGCTGCGAGCCCTGTTTACACCATGTTGCATTTTAGTGTAGATCATTGCTGTCATTAGTTCTAAAAAATATAATAACACATTTTGTTCTCCAATTCTGGTAGTGAGTTCAATACATATGAATTTTTTTTTCATTCGCGTAAAAACTGTGGTATTGAATGAGGAAAGATTTTTATTACACTGCTGTTTTTATGATTACTGTTGTTGTAGCTGTTGTTATAAGATTGAATTTATATGCACGAGTCTGAATGTTTGTTGATTTAAGAATATTAAAATGTTTCATTTTCTAATTAAAAAAAATTATGAAGGTAATATTATTTTAATTTATATAATAACACTATTTCTACCAAGAGGTGTCAAAAGACACCTTTCGGATTTTAACTTAAAATTATTCTCTAAGTTTAATCATTTCTCCAGAATTATTTTTTTGACATTTCATACAATAGTTGTTAAATTAATTCAGCGATATAATTTTCCTCCATTTTATCCTGGATTTAAACATATGCAGATGGTATACCTATTTCTACCATGAGGTGTCTTTTGACACCTTAAGGATTTCATAAGTTCTAATTTCTAAGGATTTCATAATTTCTAATTTTAAACAATTTTACATATAAATATCAACACAATATTACAGCATCGTATCAATTGTAATCAGATTAGAGAATCCCGATTTCAGTTGTAACGGAAAATACAGGAGTTGTTGCTTAACTTTGATTTTTGCTTGCTTTACACCATGTTGCATTTTAGTGTAGATCAATGCAGTCATTAGTTCTAAAAAATATAATAACACATTTTGTTCTCCAATTCTGGTAGTGAGTTCAATACATTTGAATTTTTTTTCATTCGCGTAAAAACTGTGGTATTGAATAAGGAAAGAGTTTTTTTACACTGCTGTCTTTATGATTACTGTTGATGTAGCTGTTGTTATAAGATTGAATTTATATGCTCGAGACAGAAAGTTTGTTGATTTAAGAATATTAAAATGTTTCATTTTCTAATAAAAAAAAATTATGAAAGTAATATTATATGAATTTATATAATAACACTATTTCTACCAAGAGGTGTCAAAAGACACCCTTCGGATTTTAACTTAAAATTATTCAAGTTTAATCATTTCTCCACAATTATTTTTTTTGACTTTTCATACAATAGTTGTTAAATTAATTCAGCGATATAATTTTCCTCCATTTTATCCTGGATTTAAACATATGCAGATGGTATACCTATTTCTACCATGAGGTGTCTTTTGACACCTTAAGGATTTCATAAGTTCTAATTTCTAAGGATTTCATAATTTCTAATTTTAAACAATTTTACATATAAATATCAACACAATATTACAGCATCGTATCAATTGTAATCAGATTAGAGAATCCCGATTTCAGTTGTAACGGAAAATACAGAAGTTGTTGCATAACTTTGATATTTGCTTGCTTTACACCATGTTGCATTTTAGTGTAGATCATTGCAGTGATTAGTTCTAAAAAATATAATAACACATTTTGTTCTCCAATTCTGGTAGTGAGTTGAACACGTATGAATTTTTTTTTTCATTCGCGTAAAAACTGTGGTATTGAATGAGGAAAGAGTTTTATTACACTGCTGTTTTATGATTACTGTTGTTGTAGCTGTTGTTATAAGATTGAATTTATATGCACGAGACTGAAAGTTTGTTGATTTAAGAATATTAAAATGTTTCATTTTCTAATAAAAAAAATTATGAATATAATATTATTTTAATTTATATAATAGCACTATTTCTACCAAGAGGTGTAAAAAGACACCTTTCGGATTTAAACTTAAAACTATTCTCTAAGTTTAATCATTTCTCCACAATTATTTTTTTTTTACTTTTCGTACAATAGTTGTTAAAATAATTCAGCGGTATAATTTTCCTCCATTTTATCCTGGATTTAAACATATGCAGATGGTATACCTATTTCTACCATGAGGTGTCCTTTGACACCTTAAGGATTTCATAAGTTCTAATTTCTAAGGATTTCATAATTTCTAATTTTAAACAATTTTACATATAAATATCAACACAATATTACAGCATCGTATAAATTTTAATCAGAATAGAGAATACCGACTTCAGTTGTAACGGAAAATACAGGAGTTGTTGCTTAACTTTGATTTTCGCTTGCTTTACACAGGGCTCGCAGCGTTCCTAAAATTTTCGCACATTGCTACCAATATTTTAAATAAGAATTCTTCGTGGTAGATTCCTTTAACATCTGTAATAGAATTAAAAAATAAAGATATAGTTTTAAAATAGTGGTAGGAAAATGCGAAAATTTTAGGAACGCTGCGAGCCCTGTTTACACCATGTTGCATTTTAGTGTAGATCATTGCTGTCATTAGTTCTAAAAAATATAATAACACATTTTGTTCTCCAATTCTGGTAGTGAGTTCAATACATATGAATTTTTTTTTCATTCGCGTAAAAACTGTGGTATTGAATGAGGAAAGATTTTTATTACACTGCTGTTTTTATGATTACTGTTGTTGTAGCTGTTGTTATAAGATTGAATTTATATGCACGAGTCTGAATGTTTGTTGATTTAAGAATATTAAAATGTTTCATTTTCTAATTAAAAAAAATTATGAAGGTAATATTATTTTAATTTATATAATAACACTATTTCTACCAAGAGGTGTCAAAAGACACCTTTCGGATTTTAACTTAAAATTATTCTCTAAGTTTAATCATTTCTCCAGAATTATTTTTTTGACATTTCATACAATAGTTGTTAAATTAATTCAGCGATATAATTTTCCTCCATTTTATCCTGGATTTAAACATATGCAGATGGTATACCTATTTCTACCATGAGGTGTCTTTTGACACCTTAAGGATTTCATAAGTTCTAATTTCTAAGGATTTCATAATTTCTAATTTTAAACAATTTTACATATAAATATCAACACAATATTACAGCATCGTATCAATTGTAATCAGATTAGAGAATCCCGATTTCAGTTGTAACGGAAAATACAGGAGTTGTTGCTTAACTTTGATTTTTGCTTGCTTTACACCATGTTGCATTTTAGTGTAGATCAATGCAGTCATTAGTTCTAAAAAATATAATAACACATTTTGTTCTCCAATTCTGGTAGTGAGTTCAATACATTTGAATTTTTTTTCATTCGCGTAAAAACTGTGGTATTGAATAAGGAAAGAGTTTTTTTACACTGCTGTCTTTATGATTACTGTTGATGTAGCTGTTGTTATAAGATTGAATTTATATGCTCGAGACAGAAAGTTTGTTGATTTAAGAATATTAAAATGTTTCATTTTCTAATAAAAAAAAATTATGAAAGTAATATTATATGAATTTATATAATAACACTATTTCTACCAAGAGGTGTCAAAAGACACCCTTCGGATTTTAACTTAAAATTATTCAAGTTTAATCATTTCTCCACAATTATTTTTTTTGACTTTTCATACAATAGTTGTTAAATTAATTCAGCGATATAATTTTCCTCCATTTTATCCCGGATTTAAACATATGCAGATGGTATACCTATTTCTACCATGAGGTGTCTTTTGACACCTTAAGGATTTCATAAGTTCTAATTTCTAAGGATTTCATAATTTCTAATTTTAAACAATTTTACATATAAATATCAACACAATATTACAGCATCGTATCAATTGTAATCAGATTAGAGAATCCCGATTTCAGTTGTAACGGAAAATACAGAAGTTGTTGCATAACTTTGATATTTGCTTGCTTTACACCATGTTGCATTTCAGTGTAGATCATTGCAGTGATTAGTTCTAAAAAAATATAATAACACACTTTGTTCTCCAATTCTGGTAGTGAGTTCAACACGTATGAATTTTTTTTTCATTCGCGTAAAAACTGTGGTATTGAATGAGGAAAGAGTTTTATTACACTGCTGTTTTTATGATTACTGTTGTTGTAGCTGTTGTTATAAGATTGAATTTATATGCACGAGACTGAGAGTTTGTTGATTTAAGAATATTAAAATGTTTCATTTTCTAATAAAAAAAAGTTATGAATGTAATATTATTTTAATTTATATAATAACACTATTTCTACCAAGAGGTGTCAAAAGACACCTTTCGGATTTTAACTTAAAATTATTCTCTAAGTTTAATCATTTCTCCACAATTATTTTTTTGACTTTTCATACAATAGTTGTTAAATTAATTCAGCGGTATAATTTTCCTCCATTTTATCCTGGATTTAAACATATGCAGATGGTATACCTATTTCTACCATGAGGTGTCTTTTGACACCTTAAGGATTTCATAAGTTCTAATTTCTAAGGATTTCATAATTTCTAATTTTAAACAATTTTACATATAAATATCAACACAATATTACAGCATCGTATCAATTGTAATCAGATTAGAGAACCCCGATTTCATTTGTAACGGAAAATACAGATATTGTTGCATAACTTTGATATTTGCTTGCTTTACACCATGTTGCATTTTAGTGTAGATCATTGCAGTGATTAGTTCTAAACAATATAATAACACATTTTGTTCTCCAATTCTGGTAGTGAGTTCAACACATATGAATTTTTTTTTTCATTCGCGTACAAACTGTGGTATTGAATGAGGAAAGAGTTTTATTACACTGCTGTTTTTATGATTACTGTTGTTGTAGCTGTTGTTATAAGATTAAATTTATATGCACGAGACTGAAAGTTTGTTGATTTAAGAATATTAAAATGTTTCATTTTCTAATTAAAAAAAAATTATGAAGGTAATATTATTTTAATTTATATAATAACACTATTTCTAAAAGGAGTTGTCAAAAGACACCTTTCGGATTTTAACTTAAAATTATTCAAGTTTAATCATTTCTCCACAATTATTTTTTTTACTTTTCATACAATAGTTGTTAAATTAATTCAGCGGTATAATTTTCCTCCATTTTATCCTGGATTTAAACATATGTAGATGGTCTACCTATTTCTACCATGAGGTGTCTCATGACACCTTAAGGATTTCATAAGTTCTAATTTCTAAGGATTTCATAATTTCTAATTTTAAACAATTTACATATAAATATCAACACAATATTACAGCATCGTATCAATTGTAATCAGATTAGAGAATCCCGATTTCAGTTGTAACGGAAAATACAGAAATTGTTGCATAAGTTTGATATTTGCTTGCTTTACACCATGTTGCATTTTAGTGTAGATCATTGCAGTCATTACTTCTAAAAAATATAATAACCCATTTTGTTCTCCAATTCTGGTAGTGAGTTCAATACATTTGAATTTTTTTTCATTCGCGTAAAAACTGTGGTATTGAATAAGGAATGAGTTTTATTACACTGCTGTCTTTATGATTACCGTTGTTGTAGCTGTTGTTATAAGATTGAATTTATATGCTCGAGACTGAAAGTTTGTTGAGTTAAGAATATTAAAATGTTTCATTTTCTAATTTAAAAAAAATTATGAAGGTAATATTATTTTAATTTATATAATAACTCTATTTCTACCAAGAGGTGTCAAAAGACACCTTTCGGATTTTAACTTAAAATTATTCAAGTTTAATCATTTCTCCACAATTATTTTTTTGACTTTTCATACAATAGTTGTTAAATTAATTCAGCGATATAATTTTCCTCCATTTTATCATGGATTTAAACATATGCAGATGGTATACCTATTTCTACCGTGAGTTGTCTTTTGACACCTTAAGGATTTCATAAGTTCTAATTTCTAAGGATTTCATAATTTCTAATTTTAAACAATTTTACATATAAATATCAACACAATATTACAGCATCGTATAAATTGTAATCGGATTAGAGAATACCGATTTCAGTTGTAACGGAAAATACAGGAGTAGTTGCTTAACTTTGATTTTCGCTTGCTTTACACCATGTTGCATTTTAGTGTAGATCATTGCAGTCATTAGTTCTGAAAAATATAATAACACATTTTGTTCTCCAATTCTTGTAGTGAGTTCAATACATTTGAATTTTTTTTCATTCGCGTAAAAACTGTGGTATTGAATAAGGAAAGAGTTTTATTACACTGCTGTATTTATGATTACTGTTGTTGTAGCTGTTGTTATACGATTGAATTTATATGCACGAGACTGAAAGTTTGTTGATTAAGAATATTAAAATGTTTCATTTTCTAATAAAAAAAATTATGAAAGTAATATTATATTAATTTATATAATAACACTATTTCTACCAAGAGGTGTCAAAAGACACCCTTCGGATTTTAACTTAAAATTATTCAAGTTTAATCATTTCTCCACAATTATTTTTTTTTGACTTTTCATACAATAGTTGTTAAATTAATTCAGTGATATAATTTTCCTCCATTTTATCCTGGATTTAAACATATGCAGATGGTATACCTATTTCTACCATGAGGTGTCTTTTGACACCTTAAGGTTTTCATAAGTTCTAATTTCTAAGGATTTCATAATTTCTAATTTTAAACAATTTTACATATAAATATCAACACAATATTACAGCATCGTATCAATTGCAATCAGATTAGAGAATCCCGATTTCAGTTGTAACGGAAATTACAGAAGTTGTTGCATAACTTTGATATTTGCTTGCTTTACACCATGTTGCATTTTAGTGTAGATCATTGCAGTGATTAGTTCTAAAAAATATAATAACACATTTTGTTCTCCAATTCTGGTAGTGAGTTGAACACGTATGAATTTTTTTTTTCATTCGCGTAAAAACTGTGGTATTGAATGAGGAAAGAGTTTTATTACACTGCTGTTTTATGATTACTGTTGTTGTAGCTGTTGTTATAAGATTGAATTTATATGCACGAGACTGAAAGTTTGTTGATTTAAGAATATTAAAATGTTTCATTTTCTAATAAAAAAAATTATGAATATAATATTATTTTAATTTATATAATAGCACTATTTCTACCAAGAGGTGTAAAAAGACACCTTTCGGATTTAAACTTAAAACTATTCTCTAAGTTTAATCATTTCTCCACAATTATTTTTTTTTGACTTTTCGTACAATAGTTGTTAAAATAATTCAGCGGTATAATTTTCCTCCATTTTATCCTGGATTTAAACATATGCAGATGGTATACCTATTTCTACCATGAGGTGTCTTTTGACACCTTAAGGATTTCATAAGTTCTAATTTCTAAGTATTTCATAATTTCTAATTTTAAACAATTTTACATATAAATATCAACACAATATTACAGCATTGTATAAATTTTAATCAGAATAGAGAATACCGACTTCAGTTGTAACGGAAAATACAGGAGTTGTTGCTTAACTTTGATTTTCGCTTGCTTTACACAGGGCTCGCAGCGTTCCTAAAATTTTCGCACATTGCTACCAATATTTTAAATAAGAATTCTTCGTGGTAGATTCCTTTAACATCTGTAATAGAATTAAAAAATAAAGATATAGTTTTAAAATAGTGGTAGGAAAATGCGAAAATTTTAGGAACGCTGCGAGCCCTGTTTACACCATGTTGCATTTTAGTGTAGATCATTGCTGTCATTAGTTCTAAAAAATATAATAACACATTTTGTTCTCCAATTCTGGTAGTGAGTTCAATACATATGAATTTTTTTTTCATTCGCGTAAAAACTGTGGTATTGAATGAGGAAAGATTTTTATTACACTGCTGTTTTTATGATTACTGTTGTTGTAGCTGTTGTTATAAGATTGAATTTATATGCACGAGTCTGAATGTTTGTTGATTTAAGAATATTAAAATGTTTCATTTTCTAATTAAAAAAAATTATGAAGGTAATATTATTTTAATTTATATAATAACACTATTTCTACCAAGAGGTGTCAAAAGACACCTTTCGGATTTTAACTTAAAATTATTCTCTAAGTTTAATCATTTCTCCAGAATTATTTTTTTGACATTTCATACAATAGTTGTTAAATTAATTCAGCGATATAATTTTCCTCCATTTTATCCTGGATTTAAACATATGCAGATGGTATACCTATTTCTACCATGAGGTGTCTTTTGACAACTTAAGGATTTCATAAGTTCTAATTTCTAAGGATTTCATAATTTCTAATTTTAAACAATTTTACATATAAATATCAACACAATATTACAGCATCGTATCAATTGTAATCAGATTAGAGAATCCCGATTTCAGTTGTAACGGAAAATACAGGAGTTGTTGCTTAACTTTGATTTTTGCTTGCTTTACACCATGTTGCATTTTAGTGTAGATCAATGCAGTCATTAGTTCTAAAAAATATAATAACACATTTTGTTCTCCAATTCTGGTAGTGAGTTCAATACATTTGAATTTTTTTTCATTCGCGTAAAAACTGTGGTATTGAATAAGGAAAGAGTTTTTTTACACTGCTGTCTTTATGATTACTGTTGTTGTAGCTGTTGTTATAAGATTGAATTTATATGCTCGAGACAGAAAGTTTGTTGATTTAAGAATATTAAAATGTTTCATTTTCTAATAAAAAAAAATTATGAAAGTAATATTATATGAATTTATATAATAACACTATTTCTACCAAGAGGTGTCAAAAGACACCCTTCGGATTTTAACTTAAAATTATTCAAGTTTAATCATTTCTCCACAATTATTTTTTTTGACTTTTCATACAATAGTTGTTAAATTAATTCAGCGATATAATTTTCCTCCATTTTATCCTGGATTTAAACATATGCAGATGGTATACCTATTTCTACCATGAGGTGTCTTTTGACACCTTAAGGATTTCATAAGTTCTAATTTCTAAGGGTTTCATAATTTCTAATTTTAAACAATTTTACATATAAATATCAACACAATATTACAGCATCGTATCAATTGTAATCAGATTAGAGAATCCCGATTTCAGTTGTAACGGAAAATACAGAAGTTGTTGCATAACTTTGATATTTGCTTGCTTTACACCATGTTGCATTTCAGTGTAGATCATTGCAGTGATTAGTTCTAAAAAAATATAATAACACACTTTGTTCTCCAATTCTGGTAGTGAGTTCAACACGTATGAATTTTTTTTTCATTCGCGTAAAAACTGTGGTATTGAATGAGGAAAGAGTTTTATTACACTGCTGTTTTTATGATTACTGTTGTTGTAGCTGTTGTTATAAGATTGAATTTATATGCACGAGACTGAAAGTTTGCTGATTTAAGAATATTAAAATGTTTAATTTTTAATAAAAAAAAATTATGAATGTAATATTATTTTAATTTATATAATAGCACTATTTCTACCTAGAGGTGTAAAAAGACACCTTTCGGATTTAAACTTAAAACTATTCTCTAAGTTTAATCATTTCTCCACAATTATTTTTTTTGACTTTTCATACAATAGTTGTTAATTTAATTCAGCGGTATAATTTTCCTCCATTTTATCCTGGATTTAAACATATGCAGATGGTATACCTATTTCTAACATGAGGTGTCTTTTGACACCTTAAGGATTTCATAAGTTCTAATTTCTAAGGATTTCATAATTTCTAATTTTAAACAATTTTACATATAAATATCAACACAATATTACAGCATCGTATAAATTGTAATCAGATTAGAGAATCCCGATTTCAGTTGTAACGGAAAATACAGAAATTGTTGCATAACTTTGATATTTGCTTGCTTTACACCATGTTGCATTTTAGTGTAGATCATTGCAGTCATTACTTCTAAAAAATATAATAACCCATTTTGTTCTCCAATTCTGGTAGTGAGTTCAATACATTTGAATTTTTTTTCATTCGCGTAAAAACTGTGGTATTGAATAAGGAATGGGTTTTATTACACTGCTGTCTTTATGATTACCGTTGTTGTAGCTGTTCTTATAAGATTGAATTTATATGCTCGAGACTGAAAGTTTGTTGAGTTAAGAATATTAAAATGTTTCATTTTCTAATTTAAAAAAAATTATGAAGGTAATATTATTTTAATTTATATAATAACTCTATTTCTACCAAGAGGTGTCAAAAGACACCTTTCGGATTTTAACTTAAAATTATTCAAGTTTAATCATTTCTCCACAATTATTTTTTTGACTTTTCATACAATAGTTGTTAAATTAGTTCAGCGATATAATTTTCCTCCATTTTATCATGGATTTAAACATATGCAGATGGTATACCTATTTCTACTGTGAGGTGTCTTTTGACACCTTAAGGATTTCATAAGTTCTAATTTCTAAGGATTTCATAATTTCTAATTTTAAACAATTTTACATATAAATATCAACACAATATTACAGCATCGTATCAATTGTAATCAGATTAGAGAATCCCGATTTCAGTTGTAACGGAAAATACAGATATTGTTGCATAACTTTGATATTTGCTTGCTTTACACCATGTTGCATTTTAGTGTAGATCATTGCAGTGATTAGTTCTAAACAATATAATAACACATTTTGTTCTCCAATTCTGGTAGTGAGTTCAACACATATGATTTTTTTTTTCATTCGCGTACAAACTGTGGTATTGAATGAGGAAAGAGTTTTATTACACTGCTGTTTTTATGATTACTGTTGTTGTAGCTGTTGTTATAAGATTGAATTTATATGCACGAGACTGAATGTTTGTTGATTTAAGAATATTAAAATGTTTCATTTTCTAATTAAAAAAAATTATGAAGGTAATATTATTTTAATTTATATAATAACACTATTTCTACCAAGAGGTGTCAAAAGACACCTTTCGGATTTTAACTTAAAATTATTCTCTAAGTTTAATCATTTCTCCAGAATTATTTTTTTTGACATTTCATACAATAGTTGTTAAATTAATTCAGCGATATAATTTTCCTCCATTTTATCCTGGATTTAAACATATGCAGATGGTATACCTATTTCTACCATGAGGTGTCTTTTGACACCTTAAGGATTTCATAAGTTCTAATTTCTAAGGATTTCATAATTTCTAATTTTAAACAATTTTACATATAAATATCAACACAATATTACAGCATCGTATCAATTGTAATCAGATTAGAGAATCCCGATTTCAGTTGTAACGGAAAATACAGGATTTGTTGCTTAACTTTGATTTTTGCTTGCTTTACACCATGTTGCATTTTAGTGTAGATCAATGCAGTCATTAGATTCTAAAAAATATAATAACACATTTTGTTCTCCAATTCTGGTAGTGAGTTCAATACATTTGAATTTTTTTTCATTCGCGTAAAAACTGTGGTATTGAATAAGGAAAGAGTTTTTTTACACTGCTGTCTTTATGATTACTGTTGTTGTAGCTGTTGTTATAAGATTGAATTTATATGCTCGAGACTGAAAGTTTGTTGAGTTAAGAATATTAAAATGTTTCATTTTCTAATTAAAAAAAAATTATGAAGGTAATAATATTTTAATTTATATAATAACTCTATTTCTACCAAGAGGTGTCAAAAGACACCTTTCGGATTTTAACTTAAAATTATTCAAGTTTAATCATTTCTCCACAATTATTTTTTTGACTTTTCATACAATAGTTGTTAAATTAATTCAGCGATATAATTTTCCTCCATTTTATCATGGATTTAAACATATGCAGATGGTATACCTATTTCTACCGTGAGGTGTCTTTTGACACCTTAAGGATTTCATAAGTTCTAATTTCTAAGGATTTCATAATTTCTAATTTTAAACAATTTTACATATAAATATCAACACAATATTACAGCATCGTATAAATTGTAATCAGATTAGAGAATACCGATTTCAGTTGTAACGGAAAATACAGGAGTAGTTGCTTAACTTTGATTTTCGCTTATCTTTACACCATGTTGCATTTTAGTGTAGATCATTGCAGTCATTAGTTCTGAAAAATATAATAACACATTTTGTTCTCCAATTCTGGTAGCGAGTTCAACACGTATGAATTTTTTTTTCATTCGCGTAAAAACTGTGGTATTGAATGAGGAAAGAGTTTTATTACACTGCTGTTTTATGATTACTGTTGTTGTAGCTGTTGTTATAAGATTGAATTTATATGCACGAGACTGAAAGTTTGTTGATTTAAGAATATTAAAATGTTTCATTTTCTAATAAAAAAAATTATGAATGTAATATTATTTTAATTTATATAATAGCACTATTTCTACCAAGAGGTGTAAAAAGACACCTTTCGGATTTAAACTTAAAACTATTCTCTAAGTTTAATCATTTCTCCACAATTCTTTTTTTTTTACTTTTCGTACAATAGTTGTTAAAATAATTCAGCGGTATAATTTTCCTCCATTTTATCCTGGATTTAAACATATGCAGATGGTATACCTATTTCTACCATGAGGTGTCTTTTGACACCTTAAGGATTTCATAAGTTCTAATTTCTAAGGATTTCATAATTTCTAATTTTAAACAATTTTACATATAAATATCAACACAATATTACAGCATCGTATCAATTGTAATCAGATTAGAGAATCCCGATTTCAGTTGTAACGGAAAATACAGGAGTTGTTGCTTAACTTTGATTTTTGCTTGCTTTACACCATGTTGCATTTTAGTGTAGATCAATGCAGTCATTAGTTCTAAAAAATATAATAACACATTTTGTTCTCCAATTCTGGTAGTGAGCTCAATACATTTGAATTTTTTTTCATTCGCGTAAAAACTGTGGTATTGAATAAGGAAAGAGTTTTTTTACACTGCTGTCTTTATGATTACTGTTGTTGTAGCTGTTGTTATAAGATTGAATTTATATGCTCGAGACTGAAAGTTTGTTGAGTTAAGAATATTAAAATGTTTCATTTTCTAATTAAAAAAAATTATGAAGGTAATATTATTTTAATTTATATAATAACTCTATTTCTACCAAGAGGTGTCAAAAGACACCTTTCGGATTTTAACTTAAAATTATTCAAGTTTAATCATTTCTCCACAATTATTTTTTTGACTTTTCATACAATAGTTGTTAAATTAATTCAGCGATATAATTTTCCTCCATTTTATCATGGATTTAAACATATGCAGATGGTATACCTATTTCTACCGTGAGGTGTCTTTTGACACCTTAAGGATTTCATAAGTTCTAATTTCTAAGGATTTCATAATTTCTAATTTTAAACAATTTTACATATAAATATCAACACAATATTACAACATCGTATAAATTGTAATCAGATTAGAGAATACCGATTTCAGTTGTAACGGAAAATGCAGGAGTAGTTGCTTAACTTTGATTTTCGCTTGCTTTACACCATGTTGCATTTTAGTGTAGTTCATTGCAGTCATTAGTTCTAAAAAATATGATAACACATTTTGTTCTCCAATTCTTGTAGTGAGTTCTATACATTTGAATTTTTTTTCATTCGCGTAAAAACTGTGGTATTGAATAAGGAAAGAGTTTTATTACACTGCTGTCTTTATGATTACTGTTGTTGTAGCTGTTGTTATACGATTGAATTTATATGCTCGAGACAGAAATTTTGTTGATTTAAGAATATTAAAATGTTTCATTTTCTAATAAAAAAAATTATGAAAGTAATATTATATTAATTTATATAATAACACTATTTCTACCAAGAGGTGTCAAAAGACACCTTTCGGATTTTAACTTAAAATTATTCTCTAAGTTTAATCATTTCTCCACAATTATTTTTTTGACTTTTAATACAAGGGTTGTTAAATTAATTCAGCGATATAATTTTCCTCCATTTTATCCTGGATTTAAACATATGCAGATGGTATACCTATTTCTACCATGAGGTGTCTTTTGACACCTTAAGGATTTCATAAGTTCTAATTTCTAATTTTAAACAATTTTACATATAAATATCAACACAATATTACAGCATCGTATCAATTGTAATCAGATTAGAGAATCCCGATTTCAGTTGTAACGGAAAATACAGATATTGTTGCATAACTTTGATATTTGCTTGCTTTACACCATGTTGCATTTTAGTGTAGATCATTGCAGTGATTAGTTCTAAACAATATAATAACACATTTTGTTCTCCAATTCTGGTAGTGAGTTCAACACATATGAATTTTTTTTTTCATTCGCGTACAAACTGTGGTATTGAATGAGGAAAGAGTTTTATTACACTGCTGTCTTTATGATTACCGTTGTTGTAGCTGTTGTTATAAGATTGAATTTATATGCTCGAGACTGAAAGTTTGTTGAGTTAAGAATATTAAAATGTTTCATTTTCTAATTTAAAAAAAATTATGAAGGTAATATTATTTTAATTTATATAATAACTCTATTTCTACCAAGAGGTGTCAAAAGACACCTTTCGGATTTTAACTTAAAATTATTCAAGTTTAATCATTTCTCCACAATTATTTTTTTGACTTTTCATACAATAGTTGTTAAATTAATTCAGCGATATAATTTTCCTCCATTTTATCATGGATTTAAACATATGCAGATGGTATACCTATTTCTACCGTGAGGTGTCTTTTGACACCTTAAGGATTTCATAAGTTCTAATTTCTAAGGATTTCATAATTTCTAATTTTAAACAATTTTACATATAAATATCAACACAATATTACAACATCGTATAAATTGTAATCAGATTAGAGAATACCGATTTCAGTTGTAACGGAAAATGCAGGAGTAGTTGCTTAACTTTGATTTTCGCTTGCTTTACACCATGTTGCATTTTAGTGTAGTTCATTGCAGTCATTAGTTCTAAAAAATATGATAACACATTTTGTTCTCCAATTCTTGTAGTGAGTTCTATACATTTGAATTTTTTTTCATTCGCGTAAAAACTGTGGTATTGAATAAGGAAAGAGTTTTATTACACTGCTGTCTTTATGATTACTGTTGTTGTAGCTGTTGTTATACGATTGAATTTATATGCTCGAGACAGAAATTTTGTTGATTTAAGAATATTAAAATGTTTCATTTTCTAATAAAAAAAATTATGAAAGTAATATTATATTAATTTATATAATAACACTATTTCTACCAAGAGGTGTCAAAAGACACCTTTCGGATTTTAACTTAAAATTATTCTCTAAGTTTAATCATTTCTCCACAATTATTTTTTTGACTTTTAATACAAGGGTTGTTAAATTAATTCAGCGATATAATTTTCCTCCATTTTATCCTGGATTTAAACATATGCAGATGGTATACCTATTTCTACCATGAGGTGTCTTTTGACACCTTAAGGATTTCATAAGTTCTAATTTCTAATTTTAAACAATTTTACATATAAATATCAACACAATATTACAGCATCGTATCAATTGTAATCAGATTAGAGAATCCCGATTTCAGTTGTAACGGAAAATACAGATATTGTTGCATAACTTTGATATTTGCTTGCTTTACACCATGTTGCATTTTAGTGTAGATCATTGCAGTGATTAGTTCTAAACAATATAATAACACATTTTGTTCTCCAATTCTGGTAGTGAGTTCAACACATATGAATTTTTTTTTTCATTCGCGTACAAACTGTGGTATTGAATGAGGAAAGAGTTTTATTACACTGCTGTCTTTATGATTACCGTTGTTGTAGCTGTTGTTATAAGATTGAATTTATATGCTCGAGACTGAAAGTTTGTTGAGTTAAGAATATTAAAATGTTTCATTTTCTAATTTAAAAAAAATTATGAAGGTAATATTATTTTAATTTATATAATAACTCTATTTCTACCAAGAGGTGTCAAAAGACACCTTTCGGATTTTAACTTAAAATTATTCAAGTTTAATCATTTCTCCACAATTATTTTTTTTACTTTTCATACAATAGTTGTTAAATTAATTCAGCGATATAATTTTCCTCCATTTGATCATGGATTTAAACATATGCAGATGGTATACCTATTTCTACCGTGAGGTGTCTTTTGACACCTTAAGGATTTCATAAGTTCTAATTTCTAAGGATTTCATAATTTCTAATTTTAAACAATTTTACATATAAATATCAACACAATATTACAGCATCGTATAAATTGTAATCAGATTAGAGAATACCGATTTCAGTTGTAACGGAAAATACAGGAGTAGTTGCTTAACTTTGATTTTCGCTTATCTTTACACCATGTTGCATTTTAGTGTAGATCATTGCAGTCATTAGTTCTGAAAAATATAATAACACATTTTGTTCTCCAATTCTGGTAGCGAGTTCAACACGTATGAATTTTTTTTTCATTCGCGTAAAAACTGTGGTATTGAATGAGGAAAGAGTTTTATTACACTGCTGTTTTATGATTACTGTTGTTGTAGCTGTTGTTATAAGATTGAATTTATATGCACGAGACTGAAAGTTTGTTGATTTAAGAATATTAAAATGTTTCATTTTCTAATAAAAAAAATTATGAATGTAATATTATTTTAATTTATATAATAGCACTATTTCTACCAAGAGGTGTAAAAAGACACCTTTCGGATTTAAACTTAAAACTATTCTCTAAGTTTAATCATTTCTCCACAATTCTTTTTTTTTTACTTTTCGTACAATAGTTGTTAAAATAATTCAGCGGTATAATTTTCCTCCATTTTATCCTGGATTTAAACATATGCAGATGGTATACCTATTTCTACCATGAGGTGTCTTTTGACACCTTAAGGATTTCATAAGTTCTAATTTCTAAGGATTTCATAATTTCTAATTTTAAACAATTTTACATATAAATATCAACACAATATTACAGCATCGTATCAATTGTAATCAGATTAGAGAATCCCGATTTCAGTTGTAACGGAAAATACAGGAGTTGTTGCTTAACTTTGATTTTTGCTTGCTTTACACCATGTTGCATTTTAGTGTAGATCAATGCAGTCATTAGTTCTAAAAAATATAATAACACATTTTGTTCTCCAATTCTGGTAGTGAGCTCAATACATTTGAATTTTTTTTCATTCGCGTAAAAACTGTGGTATTGAATAAGGAAAGAGTTTTTTTACACTGCTGTCTTTATGATTACTGTTGTTGTAGCTGTTGTTATAAGATTGAATTTATATGCTCGAGACTGAAAGTTTGTTGAGTTAAGAATATTAAAATGTTTCATTTTCTAATTAAAAAAAATTATGAAGGTAATATTATTTTAATTTATATAATAACTCTATTTCTACCAAGAGGTGTCAAAAGACACCTTTCGGATTTTAACTTAAAATTATTCAAGTTTAATCATTTCTCCACAATTATTTTTTTGACTTTTCATACAATAGTTGTTAAATTAATTCAGCGATATAATTTTCCTCCATTTTATCATGGATTTAAACATATGCAGATGGTATACCTATTTCTACCGTGAGGTGTCTTTTGACACCTTAAGGATTTCATAAGTTCTAATTTCTAAGGATTTCATAATTTCTAATTTTAAACAATTTTACATATAAATATCAACACAATATTACAACATCGTATAAATTGTAATCAGATTAGAGAATACCGATTTCAGTTGTAACGGAAAATGCAGGAGTAGTTGCTTAACTTTGATTTTCGCTTGCTTTACACCATGTTGCATTTTAGTGTAGTTCATTGCAGTCATTAGTTCTAAAAAATATGATAACACATTTTGTTCTCCAATTCTTGTAGTGAGTTCTATACATTTGAATTTTTTTTCATTCGCGTAAAAACTGTGGTATTGAATAAGGAAAGAGTTTTATTACACTGCTGTCTTTATGATTACTGTTGTTGTAGCTGTTGTTATAAGATTGAATTTATATGCTCGAGACAGAAATTTTGTTGATTTAAGAATATTAAAATGTTTCATTTTCTAATAAAAAAAATTATGAAAGTAATATTATATTAATTTATATAATAACACTATTTCTACCAAGAGGTGTCAAAAGACACCTTTCGGATTTTAACTTTAAATTATTCTCTAAGTTTAATCATTTCTCCACAATTATTTTTTTGACTTTTAATACAAGGGTTGTTAAATTAATTCAGCGATATAATTTTCCTCCATTTTATCCTGGATTTAAACATATGCAGATGGTATACCTATTTCTACCATGAGGTGTCTTTTGACACCTTAAGGATTTCATAAGTTCTAATTTCTAATTTTAAACAATTTTACATATAAATATCAACACAATATTACAGCATCGTATCAATTGTAATCAGATTAGAGAATCCCGATTTCAGTTGTAACGGAAAATACAGATATTGTTGCATAACTTTGATATTTGCTTGCTTTACACCATGTTGCATTTTAGTGTAGATCATTGCAGTGATTAGTTCTAAACAATATAATAACACATTTTGTTCTCCAATTCTGGTAGTGAGTTCAACACATATGAATTTTTTTTTTCATTCGCGTACAAACTGTGGTATTGAATGAGGAAAGAGTTTTATTACACTGCTGTTTTTATGATTACTGTTGTTGTAGCTGTTGTTATAAGATTGAATTTATATGCACGAGACTGAAAGTTTGTTGATTTAAGAATATTAAAATGTTTCAT
The DNA here is from genome assembly GCA_963932465.1 of Maratus speciosus. Taxonomy (NCBI): domain Eukaryota; kingdom Metazoa; phylum Arthropoda; class Arachnida; order Araneae; family Salticidae; genus Maratus; species Maratus speciosus. The sequence continues at coordinate 4,561,446 of OZ010787.1, forward strand.
TTTCTAATTTTAAAAAAAATTATGAAGGTAATATTATTTTAATTTATATAATAACACTATTTCTACCAGGAGGTGTCAAAAGACACCTTTCGGATTTTAACTTAAAATTATTCAAGTTTAATCATTTCTCCACAATTATTTTTTTTACTTTTCATACAATAGTTGTTAAATTAATTCAGCGGTGTAATTTTCCTCCATTTTATCCTGGATTTAAACATATGTAGATGGTCTACCTATTTCTACCATGAGGTGTCTCTTGACACCTTAAGGATTTCATAAGTTCTAATTTCTAAGGATTTCATAATTTCTAATTTTAAACAATTTACATATAAATATCAACACAATATTACAGCATCGTATCAATTGTAATCAGATTAGAGAATCCCGATTTCAGTTGTAACGGAAAATACAGAAATTGTTGCATAACTTTGATATTTGCTTGCTTTACACCATGTTGCATTTTAGTGTAGATCATTGCAGTCATTACTTCTAAAAAATATAATAACCCATTTAGTTCTCCAATTCTGGTAGTGAGTTCAATACATTTGAATTTTTTTTCATTCGCGTAAAAACTGTGGTATTGAATAAGGAATGAGTTTTATTACACTGCTGTCTTTATGATTACCGTTGTTGTAGCTGTTGTTATAAGATTGAATTTATATGCTCGAGACTGAAAGTTTGTTGAGTTAAGAATATTAAAATGTTTCATTTTCTAATTTAAAAAAAATTATGAAGGTAATATTATTTTAATTTATATAATAACTCTATTTCTACCAAGAGGTGTCAAAAGACACCTTTCGGATTTTAACTTAAAATTATTCAAGTTTAATCATTTCTCCACAATTATTTTTTTTACTTTTCATACAATAGTTGTTAAATTAAATCAGCGATATAATTTTCCTCCATTTGATCATGGATTTAAACATATGCAGATGGTATACCTATTTCTACCGTGAGGTGTCTTTTGACACCTTAAGCATTTCATAAGTTCTAATTTCTAAGGATTTCATAATTTCTAATTTTAAACAATTTTACATATAAATATCAACACAATATTACAGCATCGTATAAATTGTAATCAGATTAGAGAATACCGATTTCAGTTGTAACGGAAAATACAGGAGTAGTTGCTTAACTTTGATTTTCGCTTATCTTTACACCATGTTGCATTTTAGTGTAGATCATTGCAGTCATTAGTTCTGAAAAATATAATAACACATTTTGTTCTCCAATTCTGGTAGTGAGTTCAACACGTATGAATTTTTTTTTCATTCGCGTAAAAACTGTGGTATTGAATGAGGAAAGAGTTTTATTACACTGCTGTTTTATGATTACTGTTGTTGTAGCTGTTGTTATAAGATTGAATTTATATGCACGAGACTGAAAGTTTGTTGATTTAAGAATATTAAAATGTTTCATTTTCTAATAAAAAAAATTATGAATGTAATATTATTTTAATTTATATAATAGCACTATTTCTACCAAGAGGTGTAAAAAGACACCTTTCGGATTTAAACTTAAAAATATTCTCTAAGTTTAATCATTTCTCCACAATTCTTTTTTTTTTACTTTTCGTACAATAGTTGTTAAAATAATTCAGCGGTATAATTTTCCTCCATTTTATCCTGGATTTAAACATATGCAGATGGTATACCTATTTCTACCATGAGGTGTCTTTTGACACCTTAAGGATTTCATAAGTTCTAATTTCTAAGGATTTCATAATTTCTAATTTTAAACAATTTTACATATAAATATCAACACAATATTACAGCATCGTATCAATTGTAACCAGATTAGAGAATCCCGATTTCAGTTGTAACGGAAAATACAGGAGTTGTTGCTTAACTTTGATTTTTGCTTGCTTTACACCATGTTGCATTTTAGTGTAGATCAATGCAGTCATTAGTTCTAAAAAATATAATAACACATTTTGTTCTCCAATTCTGGTAGTGAGCTCAATACATTTGAATTTTTTTTCATTCGCGTAAAAACTGTGGTATTGAATAAGGAAAGAGTTTTTTTACACTGCTGTCTTTATGATTACTGTTGTTGTAGCTGTTGTTATAAGATTGAATTTATATGCTCGAGACTGGAAGTTTGTTGAGTTAAGAATATTAAAATGTTTCATTTTCTAATTAAAAAAAATTATGAAGGTAATATTATTTTAATTTATATAATAACTCTATTTCTACCAAGAGGTGTCAAAAGACACCTTTCGGATTTTAACTTAAAATTATTCAAGTTTAATCATTTCTCCACAATTATTTTTTTGACTTTTCATACAATAGTTGTTAAATTAATTCAGCGATATAATTTTCCTCCATTTTATCATGGATTTAAACATATGCAGATGGTATACCTATTTCTACCGTGAGGTGTCTTTTGACACCTTAAGGATTTCATAAGTTCTAATTTCTAAGGATTTCATAATTTCTAATTTTAAACAATTTTACATATAAATATCAACACAATATTACAGCATCGTATAAATTGTAATCAGATTAGAGAATACCGATTTCAGTTGTAACGGAAAATGCAGGAGTAGTTGCTTAACTTTGATTTTCGCTTGCTTTACACCATGTTGCATTTTAGTGTAGTTCATTGCAGTCATTAGTTCTAAAAAATATGATAACACATTTTGTTCTCCAATTCTTGTAGTGAGTTCTATACATTTGAATTTTTTTTCATTCGCGTAAAAACTGTGGTATTGAATAAGGAAAGAGTTTTATTACACTGCTGTCTTTATGATTACTGTTGTTGTAGCTGTTGTTATACGATTGAATTTATATGCTCGAGACAGAAAGTTTGTTGATTTAAGAATATTAAAATGTTTCATTTTCTAATAAAAAAATTTATGAAAGTAATATTATATTAATTTATATAATAACACTATTTCTACCAAGAGGTGTCAAAAGACACCCTTCGGATTTTAACTTAAAATTATTCAAGTTTAATAATTTCTCCACAATTATTTTTTTTTACTTTTCATACAATAGTTGTTAATTTAATTCAGCGGTATAATTTTCCTCCATTTTATCCTGGATTTAAACATATGCAGATGGTATACCTATTTCTACCATGAGGTGTCTTTTGACACCTTAAGGATTTCATAAGTTCTAATTTCTAAGGATTTCATAATTTCTAATTTTAAACAATTTTACATATAAATATCAACACAATATTACAGCATCGTATAAATTTTAATCAGAATAGAGAATCCCGACTTCAGTTGTAACGGTAAATACAGGAGTTGTTGCTTAACTTTGATTTTCGCTTGCTTTACACCATGTTGCATTTTAGTGTAGATCATTGCAGTGATTAGTTCTAAAAATATAATAACACATTTAGTTCTCCAATTCTGGTAGTGAGTTCAATACATATGAATTTTTTTTTTTTTCATTCGCGTAAAAACTGTGGTATTGAATGAGGAAAGTGTTTTATTACACTGCTGTTTTTATGATTACTGTTGTTGTAGCTGTTGTTATAAGATAGAATTTATATGCACGAGACTGAAAGTTTGTTGATTTAAGAATATTAAAATGTTTCATTTTCTAATAAAAAAAATTATGAAAGTAATATTATATTAATTTATATAATAACACTATTTCTACCAAGAGGTGTCAAAAGACACCTTTCGGATTTTAACTTAAAATTATTCTCTAAGTTTAATTATTTCTCCACAATTATTTTTTTGACTTTTAATACAAGGGTTGTTAAATTAATTCAGCGATATAATTTTCCTCCATTTTATCCTGGATTTAAACATATGCAGATGGTATACCTATTTCTACCATGAGGTGTCTTTTGACACCTTAAGGATTTCATAAGTTCTAATTTCTAAGGATTTCATAATTTCTAATTTTAAACAATTTTACATATAAATATCAACACAATATTACAGCATCGTATCAATTGTAATCAGATTAGAGAATCCCGATTTCAGTTGTAACGGAAAATACAGATATTGTTGCATAACTTTGATATTTGCTTGCTTTACACCATGTTGCATTTTAGTGTAGATCATTGCAGTGATTAGTTCTAAACAATATAATAACACATTTTGTTCTCCAATTCTGGTAGTGAGTTCAACACATATGAATTTTTTTTTTCATTCGCGTACAAACTGTGGTATTGAATGAGGAAAGAGTTTTATTACACTGCTGTTTTTATGATTACTGTTGTTGTAGCTGTTGTTATAAGATTGAATTTATATGCACGAGACTGAAAGTTTGTTGATTTAAGAATATTAAAATGTTTCATTTTCTAATTTTAAAAAAAATTATGAAGGTAATATTATTTTAATTTATATAATAACACTATTTCTACCAGGAGGTGTCAAAAGACACCTTTCGGATTTTAACTTAAAATTATTCAAGTTTAATCATTTCTCCACAATTATTTTTTTTACTTTTCATACAATAGTTGTTAAATTAATTCAGCGGTGTAATTTTCCTCCATTTTATCCTGGATTTAAACATATGTAGATGGTCTACCTATTTCTACCATGAGGTGTCTCTTGACACCTTAAGGATTTCATAAGTTCTAATTTCTAAGGATTTCATAATTTCTAATTTTAAACAATTTACATATAAATATCAACACAATATTACAGCATCGTATCAATTGTAATCAGATTAGAGAATCCCGATTTCAGTTGTAACGGAAAATACAGAAATTGTTGCATAACTTTGATATTTGCTTGCTTTACACCATGTTGCATTTTAGTGTAGATCATTGCAGTCATTACTTCTAAAAAATATAATAACCCATTTTGTTCTCCAATTCTGGTAGTGAGTTCAATACATTTGAATTTTTTTTCATTCGCGTAAAAACTGTGGTATTGAATAAGGAATGAGTTTTATTACACTGCTGTCTTTATGATTACCGTTGTTGTAGCTGTTGTTATAAGATTGAATTTATATGCTCGAGACTGAAAGTTTGTTGAGTTAAGAATATTAAAATGTTTCATTTTCTAATTTAAAAAAAATTATGAAGGTAATATTATTTTAATTTATATAATAACTCTATTTCTACCAAGAGGTGTCAAAAGACACCTTTCGGATTTTAACTTAAAATTATTCAAGTTTAATCATTTCTCCACAATTATTTTTTTTACTTTTCATACAATAGTTAAATTAATTCAGCGATATAATTTTCCTCCATTTGATCATGGATTTAAACATATGCAGATGGTATACCTATTTCTACCGTGAGGTGTCTTTTGACACCTTAAGGATTTCATAAGTTCTAATTTCTAAGGATTTCATAATTTCTAATTTTAAACAATTTTACATATAAATATCAACACAATATTACAGCATCGTATAAATTGTAATCAGATTAGAGAATACCGATTTCAGTTGTAACGGAAAATACAGGAGTAGTTGCTTAACTTTGATTTTCGCTTGCTTTACACCATGTTGCATTTTAGTGTAGATCATTGCAGTCATTAGTTCTGAAAAATATAATAACACATTTTGTTCTCCAATTCTGGTAGTGAGTTCAACACGTATGAATTTTTTTTTCATTCGCGTAAAAACTGTGGTATTGAATGAGGAAAGAGTTTTATTACACTGCTGTTTTATGATTACTGTTGTTGTAGCTGTTGTTAGAAGATTGAATTTATATGCACGAGACTGAAAGTTTGTTGATTTAAGAATATTAAAATGTTTCATTTTCTAATAAAAAAAATTATGAATGTAATATTATTTTAATTTATATAATAGCACTATTTCTACCAAGAGGTGTAAAAAGACACCTTTCGGATTTAAACTTAAAACTATTCTCTAAGTTTAATCATTTCTCCACAATTATTTTTTTTTTACTTTTCGTACAATAGTTGTTAAAATAATTCAGCGGTATAATTTTCCTCCATTTTATCCTGGATTTAAACATATGCAGATGGTATACCTATTTCTACCATGAGGTGTCTTTTGACACCTTAAGGATTTCATAAGTTCTAATTTCTAAGGATTTCATAATTTCTAATTTTAAACAATTTTACATATAAATATCAACACAATATTACAGCATCGTATAAATTGTAATCAGATTAGAGAATACCGATTTCAGTTGTAACGGAAAATACAGGAGTAGTTGCTTAAATTTGATTTTCGCTTGCTTTACACCATGTTGCATTTTAGTGTAGATCATTGCAGTCATTAGTTCTGAAAAATATAATAACACATTTTGTTCTCCAATTCTGGTAGTGAGTTCAACACGTATGAATTTTTTTTTCATTCGCGTAAAAACTGTGGTATTGAATGAGGAAAGAGTTTTATTACACTGCTGTTTTATGATTACTGTTGTTGTAGCTGTTGTTATAAGATTGAATTTATATGCACGAGACTGAAAGTTTGTTGATTTAAGAATATTAAAATGTTTCATTTTCTAATAAAAAAAATTATGAATGTAATATTATTTTAATTTATATAATAGCACTATTTCTACCAAGAGGTGTAAAAAGACACCTTTCGGATTTAAACTTAAAACTATTCTCTAAGTTTAATCATTTCTCCACAATTATTTTTTTTTTACTTTTCGTACAATAGTTGTTAAAATAATTCAGCGGTATAATTTTCCTCCATTTTATCCTGGATTTAAACATATGCAGATGGTATACCTATTTCTACCATGAGGTGTCTTTTGACACCTTAAGGATTTCATAAGTTCTAATTTCTAAGGATTTCATAATTTCTAATTTTAAACAATTTTACATATAAATATCAACACAATATTACAGCATCGTATCAATTGTAATCAGATTAGAGAATCCCGATTTCAGTTGTAACGGAAAATACAGGAGTTGTTGCTTAACTTTGATTTTTGCTTGCTTTACACCATGTTGCATTTTAGTGTAGATCAATGCAGTCATTAGTTCTAAAAAATATAATAACACATTTTGTTCTCCAATTCTGGTAGTGAGCTCAATACATTTGAATTTTTTTTCATTCGCGTAAAAACTGTGGTATTGAATAAGGAAAGAGTTTTTTTACACTGCTGTCTTTATGATTACTGTTGTTGTAGCTGTTGTTATAAGATTGAATTTATATGCTCGAGACTGAAAGTTTGTTGAGTTAAGAATATTAAAATGTTTCATTTTCTAATTAAAAAAAATTATGAAGGTAATATTATTTTAATTTATATAATAACTCTATTTCTACCAAGAGGTGTCAAAAGACACCTTTCGGATTTTAACTTAAAATTATTCAAGTTTAATCATTTCTCCACAATTATTTTTTTTACTTTTCATACAATAGTTGTTAAATTAATTCAGCGATATAATTTTCCTCCATTTTATCATGGATTTAAACATATGCAGATGGTATACCTATTTCTACCGTGAGGTGTCTTTTGACACCTTAAGGATTTCATAAGTTCTAATTTCTAAGGATTTCATAATTTCTAATTTTAAACAATTTTACATATAAATATCAACACAATATTACAGCATCGTATAAATTGTAATTAGATTAGAGAATACCGATTTCAGTTGTAACGGAAAATACAGGAGTAGTTGCTTAACTTTGATTTTCTCTTGCTTTACACCATGTTGCATTTTAGTGTAGTTCATTGCAGTCATTAGTTCTAAAAAATATAATAACACATTTTGTTCTCCAATTCTTCTAGTGAGTTCTATACATTTGAATTTTTTTTCATTCGCGTAAAAACTGTGGTATTGAATAAGGAAAGAGTTTTATTACACTGCTGTCTTTATGATTACTGTTGTTGTAGCTGTTGTTATACGATTGAATTTATATGCACGAGAGTGAAAGTTTGTTGATTTAAGAATATTAAAATGTTTCATTTTCTAATAAAAAAATTATGAAGGTAATATTATTTTAATTTATATAATAACACTATTTCTACCAAGAGGTGTCAAAAGACACCTTTCGGATTTTAACTTAAAATTATTCTCTAAGTTTAATCATTTCTCCACAATTATTTTTTTGACTTTTCATACAATAGTTGTTAAATTAATTCAGCGATATAATTTTCCTCCATTTTATCCTGGATTTAAACATATGCAGATGGTATACCTCTTTCTACCATGAGGTGTCTTTTGACACCTTAAGGATTTCATAAGTTCTAATTTCTAAGGATTTCATAATTTCTAATTTTAAACAATTTTACATATAAATATCAACACAATATTACAGCATCGTATCAATTGTAATCAGATTAGAGAATCCCGATTTCAGTTGTAACGGAAAATACAGGAGTTGTTGCTTAACTTTGATTTTTGCTTGCTTTACACCATGTTGCATTTTAGTGTAGATCAATGCAGTCATTAGTTCTAAAAAATATAACAACACATTTTGTTCTCCAATTCTGGTAGTGAGTTCAATACATTTGAATTTTTTTTCATTCGCGTAAAAACTGTGGTATTGAATAAGGAAAGAGTTTTTTTACACTGCTGTCTTTATGATTACTGTTGTTGTATCTGTTGTTATAAGATTGAATTTATATGCTCGAGACTGAAAGTTTGTTGAGTTAAGAATATTAAAATGTTTCATTTTCTAATTAAAAAAAATTATGAAGGTAATATTATTTTAATTTATATAATAACTCTATTTCTACCAAGAGGTGTCAAAAGACACCTTTCGGATTTTAACTTAAAATTATTCAAGTTTAATCATTTCTCCACAATTATTTTTTTGACTTTTCATACAATAGTTGTTAAATTAATTCAGCGATATAATTTTCCTCCATTTTATCCTGGATTTAAACATATGCAGATGGTATACCTATTTCTACCGTGAGGTGTCTTTAGACACCTTAAGGATTTCATAAGTTCTAATTTCTAAGGATTTCATAATTTCTAATTTTAAACAATTTTACATATAAATATCAACACAATATTACAGCATCATATCAATTGTAATCAGATTAGAGAATCCCGATTTCAGTTGTAACGGAAAATACAGAAGTTGTTGCATAACTTTGATATTTGCTTGCTTTACACCATGTTGCATTTTAGTGTAGATCATTGCAGTGATTAGTTCTAAAAAATATAATAACAAATTTTGTTCTCCAACTCTGGTAGTGAGTTCAACACATATGAATTTTTTTTTTCATTCGCGTAAAAACTGTGGTATTGAATGAGGAAAGAGTTTTATTACACTGCTGTTTTTATGATTACTGTTGTTGTAGCTGTTGTTATAAGATTGAATTTATATGCACGAGAGTGAAAGTTTGTTGATTTAAGAATATTAAAATGTTTCATTTTCTAATAAAAAAATTATGAAGGTAATATTATTTTAATTTATATAATAACACTATTTCTACCAAGAGGTGTCAAAAGACACCTTTCGGATTTTAACTTAAAATTATTCTCTAAGTTTAATCATTTCTCCACAATTATTTTTTTGACTTTTCATACAATAGTTGTTAAATTAATTCAGCGATATAATTTTCCTCCATTTTATCCTGGATTTAAACATATGCAGATGGTATACCTATTTCTACCATGAAGTGTCTTTTGACACCTTAAGGATTTCATAAGTTCTAATTTCTAAGGATTTCATAATTTCTAATTTTAAACAATTTTACATATAAATATCAACACAATATTACAGCATCGTATAAATTTTAATCAGAATAGAGAATCCCGACTTCAGTTGTAACGGAAAATACAGGAGTTGTTGCTTAACTTTGATTTTCGCTTGCTTTACACCATGTTGCATTTTAGTGTAGATCATTGCAGTGATTAGTTCTAAAAATAAAATAACACATTTTGTTCTCCAATTCTGGTAGTAAGTTCAATACATATGAATTTTTTTTTCATTCGCGTAAAAACTGTGGTATTGAATGAGGAAAGTGTTTTATTACACTGCTGTTTTTATGATTACTGTTGTTGTAGCTGTTGTTATAAGATTGAATTTATATGCACGAGACTGAAAGTTTGTTGATTTAAGAATATTAAAATGTTTCATTTTCTAATAAAAAAAATTATGAAAGTAATATTATTTTAATTTATATAATAACACTATTTCTACCAAGAGGTGTCAAAAGACACCCTTCGGATTTTAACTTAAAATTATTCAAGTTTAATCATTTCTCCACAATTATTTTTTTTTTACTTTTCATACAATAGTTGTTAAATTAATTCAGCGATATAATTTTCCTCCATTTTATCCTGGATTTAAACATATGCAGATGGTATACCTATTTCTACCATGAGGTGTCTTTTGACACCTTAAGGATTTCATAAGTTCTAATTTCTAAGGATTTCATAATTTCTAATTTTAAACAATTTTACATATAAATATCAACACAATATTACAGCATCGTATCAATTGTAATCAGATTAGAGAATCCTGATTTCAGTTGTAACGGAAAATACAGAAGTTGTTGCATAACTTTGATATTTGCTTGCTTTACACCATGTTGCATTTTAGTGTAGATCATTGCAGTGATTAGTTCTAAAAAATATAATAACACACTTTGTTCTCCAATTCTGGTAGTGAGTTCAACACGTATGAATTTTTTTTTTCATTCGCGTAAAAACTGTGGTATTGAATGAGGAAAGAGTTTTATTACACTGCTGTTTTTATGATTACTGTTGTTGTAGCTGTTGTTATAAGATTGAATTCATATGCACGAGACTGAAAGTTTGTTGATTTAAGAATATTAAAATGTTTCATTTTCTAATAAAAAAAATTATGATAGTAATATTATTTTAATTTATATAATAACACTATTTCTACCAAGAGGTGTCAAAAGACACCTTTCGGATTTTAACTTAAAATTATTCTCTAAGTTTAATCATTTCTCCACAATTATTTTTTTGACTTTTCATACAATAGTTGTTAAATTAAATCAGCGATATAATTTTCCTCCATTTTATCCTGGATTTAAACATATGCAGATGGTATACCTATTTCTACCATGAGGTGTCTTTAAACACCTTAAGGATTTCATAAGTTCTAATTTCTAAGGATTTCATAATTTCTAATTTTAAACAATTTTACATATAAATATCAACACAATATTACAGCATCATATCAATTGTAATCAGATTAGAGAATCCCGATTTCAGTTGTAACGGAAAATACAGAAGTTGTTGCATAACTTTGATATTTGCTTGCTTTACACCATGTTGCATTTTAGTGTAGATCATTGCAGTGATTAGTTCTAAAAAATATAATAACAAATTTTGTTCTCCAACTCTGGTAGTGAGTTCAACACATATGAATTTTTTTTTTCATTCGCGTAAAAACTGTGGTATTGAATGAGGAAAGAGTTTTATTACACTGCTGTTTTTATGATTACTGTTGTTGTAGCTGTTGTTATAAGATTGAATTTATATGCACGAGAGTGAAAGTTTGTTGATTTAAGAATATTAAAATGTTTCATTTTCTAATAAAAAAATTATGAAGGTAATATTATTTTAATTTATATAATAACACTATTTCTACCAAGAGGTGTCAAAAGACACCTTTCGGATTTTAACTTAAAATTATTCTCTAAGTTTAATCATTTCTCCACAATTATTTTTTTGACTTTTCATACAATAGTTGTTAAATTAATTCAGCGATATAATTTTCCTCCATTTTATCCTGGATTTAAACATATGCAGATGGTATACCTATTTCTACCATGAAGTGTCTTTTGACACCTTAAGGATTTCATAAGTTCTAATTTCTAAGGATTTCATAATTTCTAATTTTAAACAATTTTACATATAAATATCAACACAATATTACAGCATCGTATAAATTTTAATCAGAATAGAGAATCCCGACTTCAGTTGTAACGGAAAATACAGGAGTTGTTGCTTAACTTTGATTTTCGCTTGCTTTACACCATGTTGCATTTTAGTGTAGATCATTGCAGTGATTAGTTCTAAAAATATAATAACACATTTTGTTCTCCAATTCTGGTAGTGAGTTCAATACATATGGATATTTTTTTCATTCGCGTAAAAACTGTGGTATTGAATGAGGAAAGTGTTTTATTACACTGCTGTTTTTATGATTACTGTTGTTGTAGCTGTTGTTATAAGATTGAATTTATATGCACGAGACTGAAAGTTTGTTGATTTAAGAATATTAAAATGTTTCATTTTCTAATAAAAAAATTATGAAAGTAATATTATTTTAATTTATATAATAACACTATTTCTACCAAGAGGTGTCAAAAGACACCTTTCGGATTTTAACTTAAAATTATTCTCTAAGTTTAATCATTTCTCCACAATTATTTTTTTGACTTTTCATACAATAGTTGTTAAATTAAATCAGCGATATAATTTTCCTCCATTTTATCCTGGATTTAAACATATGCAGATGGTATACCTATTTCTACCATGAGGTGTCTTTTGACACCTTAAGGATTTCATAAGTTCTAATTTCTAAGGATTTCATAATTTCTAATTTTAAACAATTTTACATATAAATATCAACACAATATTACAGCATCATATCAATTGTAATCAGATTAGAGAATCCCGATTTCAGTTGTAACGGAAAATACAGAAGTTGTTGCATAACTTTGATATTTGCTTGCTTTACACCATGTTGCATTTTAGTGTAGATCATTGCAGTGATTAGTTCTAAAAAATATAATAACAAATTTTGTTCTCCAACTCTGGTAGTGAGTTCAACACATATGAATTTTTTTTTCATTCGCGTAAAAACTGTGGTATTGAATGAGGAAAGAGTTTTATTACACTGCTGTTTTTATGATTACTGTTGTTGTAGCTGTTGTTATAAGATTGAATTTATATGCACGAGACTGAAAGTTTGTTGATTTAAGAAGATTAAAATGTTTCATTTTCTAATAAAAAAAATTATGAAGGTAATATTATTTTAATTTATATAATAACACTATTTCTACCAAGAGGTGTCAAAAGACACCTTTCGGAATTTAACTTAAAATTATTCTCTAAGTTTAATCATTTCTCCACAATTATTTTTTTGACTTTTCATACAATAGTTGTTAAATTAATTCAGCGATATAATTTTCCTCCATTTTATCCTGGATTTAAACATATGCAGATGGTATACCTATTTCTACCATGAGGTGTCTTTTGACACCTTAAGGATTTCATAAGTTCTAATTTCAAAGGATTTCATAATTTCTAATTTTAAAAAATTTTACATATAAATATCAACACAATATTACAGCATCGTATCTATTGTAATCAGATTAGAGAATCCCGATTTCAGTTGTAACGGAAAATACAGAAATTGAGGCATAACTTTGATATTTGCTTGCTTTACACCATGTTGCATTTTAGTGTAGATCATTGCAGTCATTACTTCTAAAAAATATAATAACCCATTTTGTTCTCCAATTCTGGTAGTGAGTTCAATACATTTGAATTTTTTTTCATTCGCGTAAAAACTGTGGTATTGAATAAGGAATGAGTTTTATTACACTGCTGACTTTATGATTACCATGTTGTAGCTGTTGTTATAAGATTGAATTTATATGCTCGAGACTGAAAGTTTGTTGAGTTAAGAATATTAAAATGTTTCATTTTCTAATAAAAAAAAATTATGAAGGTAATATTATTTTAATTTATATAATAACTCTATTTCTACCAAGAGGTGTCAAAAGACACCTTTCGGATTTTAACTTAAAATTATTCAAGTTTAATCATTTCTCCACAATTATTTTTTTGACTTTTCATACAATAGTTGTTAAATTAATTCAGCGATATAATTTTCCTCCATTTTATCCTGGATTTAAACATATGCAGATGGTATACCTATTTCTACCATGAGGTGTCTTTTGACACCTTAAGGATTTCATAAGTTCTAATTTCAAAGGATTTCATAATTTCTAATTTTAAAAAATTTTACATATAAATATCAACACAATATTACAGCATCGTATCTATTGTAATCAGATTAGAGAATCCCGATTTCAGTTGTAACGGAAAATACAGGAGTTGTTGCTTAACATTGATTTTTGCTTGCTTTACACCATGTTGAATTTTAGTGTAGATCATTGCAGTCATTAGTTCTAAAAAATATAATAACACATTTTGTTCTCCAATTCTGGTAGTGAGTTCAATACTTATGAATTTTTTTTCATTCGCGTAAAAACTGTGGTACTGAATGAGGAAAGAGTTTTATTACACTGCTGTTTTTATGATTACTGTTGTTGTAGCTGTTGTTATCAGATTGAATTTATATGCACGAGACTGAAAGTTTGTTGATTTAAAAATATTAAAATGTTTCATTTTCTAATTAAAAAAAAAATTATGATGGTAATATTATTTTAATTTATATAATAACACTATTTCTACCAAGATGTGTCAAAAGACACCTTTCGGATTTTAACTTAAAATTATTCTCTAAGTTTAATCATTTCTCCAGAATTATTTTTTGACTTTTCATACAATAGTTGTTAAATTAATTCAGCGATATAATTTTCCTCCATTTTATCCTGGATTTAAACATATGCAGATGGTATACCTATTTCTACCATGAGGTGTCTTTTGACACCTTAAGGATTTCATAAGTTCTAATTTCTCAGGATTTCATAATTTCTAATTTTAAAAAAATTTACATATAAATATCAACACAATATTACAGCATCATATCAATTGTAATCAGATTAGATAATCCCGATTTCAGTTGTAACGGAAAATACAGAAGTTGTTGCATAAATTTGATATTTGCTTGCTTTACGCGATGTTGCATTTTAGTGTAGATCATTGCAGTGATTAGTTCTAAAAAATATAATAACACATTTTGTTCTCCAATTCTGGTAGTGAGTTCAACACATATGAATTTTTTTTTTCATTCGCGTAAAAACTGTGGTATTGAATGAGGAAAGAGTTTTATTACACTGCTGTTTTTATGATTACTGTTGTTGTAGCTGTTGTTATAAGACTGAATTTATATGCACGAGACTGAGAGTTTGTTGATTTAAGAATATTAAAATGTTTCATTTTCTAATAAAAAAAAGTTATGAATGTAATATTATTTTAATTTATATAATAACACTATTTCTACCAAGAGGTGTCAAAAGACACCTTTCGGATTTTAACTTAAAATTATTCAAGTTTAATCATTTCTCCACAATTATTTTTTTGACTTTTCATACAATAGTTGTTAAATTAATTCAGCGATATAATTTTCCTCCATTTTATCCTGGATTTAAACATATGCAGATGGTATACCTATTTCTACCATGAGGTATCTTTTGACACCTTAAGGATTTCATAAGTTCTAATTTCTAAGGATTTCATAATTTCTAATTTTAAACAATTTTACATATAAATATCAACACAATATTACAGCATCGTATCAATTGTAATCAGATTAGAGAATCCCGATTTCAGTTGTAACGGAAAATACAGAAGTTGTTGCATAACTTTGATATTTGCTTGCTTTACACCATGTTGCATTTTAGTGTAGATCATTGCAGTGATTAGTTCTAAAAAATATAATAACACACTTTGTTCTCCAATTCTGGTAGTGAGTTCAACACCTATGAATTTTTTTTTTCATTCGCGTAAAAACTGTGGTATTGAATGAGGAAAGAGTTTTATTACACTGCTGTTTTTATGATTACTGTTGTTGTAGCTGTTGTTATAAGATTGAATTTATATGCACGAGACTGAAAGTTGTTGATTTAAGAATATTAAAATGTTTCATTTTCTAATAAAAAAAATTATGAATGTAATATTATTTTAATTTATATAATAGCACTATTTCTTCCAAGAGGTGTAAAAAGACACCTTTCGGATTTAAACTTAAAACTATTCTCTAAGTTTAATCATTTCTACACAATTATTTTTTTTTACTTTTCGTACAATAGTTGTTAAAATAATTCAGCGGTATAATTTTCCTCCATTTTATCCTGGATTTAAACATATGCAGATGGTATACCTATTTCTACCATGAGGTGTCTTTTGACACCTTAAGGATTTCATAAGTTCTAATTTCTAAGGATTTCATAATTTCTAATTTTAAACAATTTTACATATAAATATCAACACAATATTACAGCATCGTATCAATTGTAATCAGATTAGAGAATCCCGATTTCAGTTGTAACGGAAAATACAGGAGTTGTTGCTTAACTTTGATTTTTGCTTGCTTTACACCATGTTGCATTTTAGTGTAGATCAATGCAGTCATTAGTTCTAAAAAATATAATAACACATTTTGTTCTCCAATTCTGGTAGTGAGTTCAATACATTTGAATTTTTTTTCATTCGCGTAAAAACTGTGGTATTGAATAAGGAAAGAGTTTTTTTACACTGCTGTCTTTATGATTACTGTTGTTGTATCTGTTGTTATAAGATTGAATTTATATGCTCGAGACTGAAAGTTTGTTGATTTAAGAATATTAAAATGTTTCATTTTCTAATAAAAAAATTATGAAGGTAATATTATTTTAATTTATATAATAACTCTATTTCTACCAAGAGGTGTCAAAAGACACCTTTCGGATTTTAACTTAAAATTATTCTCTAAGTTTAATCATTTCTCCACAATTATTTTTTTGACTTTTCATACAATAGTTGTTAAATTAATTCAGCGATATAATTTTCCTCCATTTTATCCTGGATTTAAACATATGCAGATGGTATACCTATTTCTACCATGAAGTGTCTTTTGACACCTTAAGGATTTCATAAGTTCTAATTTCTAAGGATTTCATAATTTCCAATTTTAAACAATTTTACATATAAATATCAACACAATATTACAGCATCGTATCAATTGTAATCAGATTAGAGAATCCTGATTTCAGTTGTAACGGAAAATACAGAAGTTGTTGCATAACTTTGATATTTGCTTGCTTTACACCATGTTGCATTTTAGTGTAGATCATTGCAGTGATTAGTTCTAAAAAATATAATAACACACTTTGTTCTCCAATTCTGGTAGTGAGTTCAACACGTATGAATTTTTTTTTTCATTCGCGTAAAAACTGTGGTATTGAATGAGGAAAGAGTTTTATTACACTGCTGTTTTTATGATTACTGTTGTTGTAGCTGTTGTTATAAGATTGAATTCATATGCACGAGACTGAAAGTTTGTTGATTTAAGAATATTAAAATGTTTCATTTTCTAATAAAAAAAATTATGAAAGTAATATTATTTTAATTTATATAATAACACTATTTCTACCAAGAGGTGTCAAAAGACACCTTTCGGATTTTAACTTAAAATTATTCTCTAAGTTTAATCATTTCTCCACAATTATTTTTTTGACTTTTCATACAATAGTTGTTAAATTAAATCAGCGATATAATTTTCCTCCATTTTATCCTGGATTTAAACATATGCAGATGGTATACCTATTTCTACCATGAGGTGTCTTTAAACACCTTAAGGATTTCATAAGTTCTAATTTCTAAGGATTTCATAATTTCTAATTTTAAACAATTTTACATATAAATATCAACACAATATTACAGCATCATATCAATTGTAATCAGATTAGAGAATCCCGATTTCAGTTGTAACGGAAAATACAGAAGTTGTTGCATAACTTTGATATTTGCTTGCTTTACACCATGTTGCATTTTAGTGTAGATCATTGCAGTGATTAGTTCTAAAAAATATAATAACAAATTTTGTTCTCCAACTCTGGTAGTGAGTTCAACACATATGAATTTTTTTTTCATTCGCGTAAAAACTGTGGTATTGAATGAGGAAAGAGTTTTATTACACTGCTGTTTTTATGATTACTGTTGTTGTAGCTGTTGTTATAAGATTGAATTTATATGCACGAGAGTGAAAGTTTGTTGATTTAAGAATATTAAAATGTTTCATTTTCTAATAAAAAAATTATGAAGGTAATATTATTTTAATTTATATAATAACACTATTTCTACCAAGAGGTGTCAAAAGACACCTTTCGGATTTTAACTTAAAATTATTCTCTAAGTTTAATCATTTCTCCACAATTATTTTTTTGACTTTTCATACAATAGTTGTTAAATTAATTCAGCGATATAATTTTCCTCCATTTTATCCTGGATTTAAACATATGCAGATGGTATACCTATTTCTACCATGAAGTGTCTTTTGACACCTTAAGGATTTCATAAGTTCTAATTTCTAAGGATTTCATAATTTCTAATTTTAAACAATTTTACATATAAATATCAACACAATATTACAGCATCGTATAAATTTTAATCAGAATAGAGAATCCCGACTTCAGTTGTAACGGAAAATACAGGAGTTGTTGCTTAACTTTGATTTTCGCTTGCTTTACACCATGTTGCATTTTAGTGTAGATCATTGCAGTGATTAGTTCTAAAAATATAATAACACATTTTGTTCTCCAATTCTGGTAGTGAGTTCAATACATATGAATATTTTTTTCATTCGCGTAAAAACTGTGGTATTGAATGAGGAAAGTGTTTTATTACACTGCTGTTTTTATGATTACTGCTGTTGTAGCTGTTGTTATAAGATTGAATTTATATGCACGAGACTGAAAGTTTGTTGATTTAAGAATATTAAAATGTTTCATTTTCTAATAAAAAAATTATGAAAGTAATATTATTTTAATTTATATAATAACACTATTTCTACCAAGAGGTGTCAAAAGACACCTTTCGGATTTTAACTTAAAATTATTCTCTAAGTTTAATCATTTCTCCACAATTATTTTTTTGACTTTTCATACAATAGTTGTTAAATTAAATCAGCGATATAATTTTCCTCCATTTTATCCTGGATTTAAACATATGCAGATGGTATACCTATTTCTACCATGAGGTGTCTTTTGACACCTTAAGGATTTCATAAGTTCTAATTTCTAAGGATTTCATAATTTCTAATTTTAAACAATTTTACATATAAATATCAACACAATATTACAGCATCATATCAATTGTAATCAGATTAGAGAATCCCGATTTCAGTTGTAACGGAAAATACAGAAGTTGTTGCATAACTTTGATATTTGCTTGCTTTACACCATGTTGCATTTTAGTGTAGATCATTGCAGTGATTAGTTCTAAAAAATATAATAACAAATTTTGTTCTCCAACTCTGGTAGTGAGTTCAACACATATGAATTTTTTTTTCATTCGCGTAAAAACTGTGGTATTGAATGAGGAAAGAGTTTTATTACACTGCTGTTTTTATGATTACTGTTGTTGTAGCTGTTGTTATAAGATTGAATTTATATGCACGAGACTGAAAGTTTGTTGATTTAAGAAGATTAAAATGTTTCATTTTCTAATAAAAAAAATTATGAAGGTAATATTATTTTAATTTATATAATAACACTATTTCTACCAAGAGGTGTCAAAAGACACCTTTCGGAATTTAACTTAAAATTATTCTCTAAGTTTAATCATTTCTCCACAATTATTTTTTTGACTTTTCATACAATAGTTGTTAAATTAATTCAGCGATATAATTTTCCTCCATTTTATCCTGGATTTAAACATATGCAGATGGTATACCTATTTCTACCATGAGGTGTCTTTTGACACCTTAAGGATTTCATAAGTTCTAATTTCAAAGGATTTCATAATTTCTAATTTTAAAAAATTTTACATATAAATATCAACACAATATTACAGCATCGTATCTATTGTAATCAGATTAGAGAATCCCGATTTCAGTTGTAACGGAAAATACAGGAGTTGTTGCTTAACATTGATTTTTGCTTGCTTTACACCATGTTGAATTTTAGTGTAGATCATTGCAGTCATTAGTTCTAAAAAATATAATAACACATTTTGTTCTCCAATTCTGGTAGTGAGTTCAACACGTATGAATTTTTTTTTCATTCGCGTAAAAACTGTGGTATTGAATGAGGAAAGAGTTTTATTACACTGCTGTTTTTATGATAACTGTTGTTGTAGCTGTTGTTATAAGATTGAATTTATATGCACGAGACTGAAAGATTGCTGATTTAAGAATATTAAAATGTTTCATTTTCTAATAAAAAAAAATTATGAATGTAATATTATTTTAATTTATATAATAGCACTATTTCTACCAAGAGGTGTAAAAAGACACCTTTCGGATTTAAACTTAAAACTATTCTCTAAGTTTAATCATTTCTCCACAATTATTTTTTTGACTTTTAATACAATAGTTGTTAAATTAATTCAGCGATATAATTTTCCTCCATTTTATCCTGGATTTAAACATATGTAGATGGTCTACCTATTTCTACCATGAGGTGTCTCTTGACACCTTAAGGATTTCATAAGTTCTAATTTCTAAGGATTTCATAATTTCTAATTTTAAACAATTTACATATAAATATCAACACAATATTACAGCATCGTATCAATTGTAATCAGATTAGAGAATCCCGATTTCAGTTGTAACGGAAAATACAGAAATTGAGGCATAACTTTGATATTTGCTTGCTTTACACCATGTTGCATTTTAGTGTAGATCATTGCAGTCATTACTTCTAAAAAATATAATAACCCATTTTGTTCTCCAATTCTGGTAGTGAGTTCAATACATTTGAATTTTTTTTCATTCGCGTAAAAACTGTGGTATTGAATAAGGAATGAGTTTTATTACACTGCTGACTTTATGATTACCATGTTGTAGCTGTTGTTATAAGATTGAATTTATATGCTCGAGACTGAAAGTTTGTTGAGTTAAGAATATTAAAATGTTTCATTTTCTAATAAAAAAAAATTATGAAGGTAATATTATTTTAATTTATATAATAACTCTATTTCTACCAAGAGGTGTCAAAAGACACCTTTCGGATTTTAACTTAAAATTATTCAAGTTTAATCATTTCTCCACAATTATTTTTTTGACTTTTCATACAATAGTTGTTAAATTAATTCAGCGATATAATTTTCCTCCATTTTATCCTGGATTTAAACATATGCAGATGGTATACCTATTTCTACCATGAGGTGTCTTTTGACACCTTAAGGATTTCATAAGTTCTAATTTCAAAGGATTTCATAATTTCTAATTTTAAAAAATTTTACATATAAATATCAACACAATATTACAGCATCGTATCTATTGTAATCAGATTAGAGAATCCCGATTTCAGTTGTAACGGAAAATACAGGAGTTGTTGCTTAACATTGATTTTTGCTTGCTTTACACCATGTTGAATTTTAGTGTAGATCATTGCAGTCATTAGTTCTAAAAAATATAATAACACATTTTGTTCTCCAATTCTGGTAGTGAGTTCAATACTTATGAATTTTTTTTCATTCGCGTAAAAACTGTGGTATTGAATGAGGAAAGAGTTTTATTACACTGCTGTTTTTATGATTACTGTTGTTGTAGCTGTTGTTATCAGATTGAATTTATATGCACGAGACTGAAAGTTTGTTGATTTAAAAATATTAAAATGTTTCATTTTCTAATTAAAAAAAAAAATTATGATGGTAATATTATTTTAATTTATATAATAACACTATTTCTACCAAGAGGTGTCAAAAGACACCTTTCGGATTTTAACTTAAAATTATTCTCTAAGTTTAATCATTTCTCCAGAATTATTTTTTTGACTTTTCATACAATAGTTGTTAAATTAATTCAGCGATATAATTTTCCTCCATTTTATCCTGGATTTAAACATATGCAGATGGTATACCTATTTCTACCATGAGGTGTCTTTTGACACCTTAAGGATTTCATAAGTTCTAATTTCTCAGGATTTCATAATTTCTAATTTTAAAAAAATTTACATATAAATATCAACACAATATTACAGCATCATATCAATTGTAATCAGATTAGATAATCCCGATTTCAGTTGTAACGGAAAATACAGAAGTTGTTGCATAAATTTGATATTTGCTTGCTTTACGCGATGTTGCATTTTAGTGTAGATCATTGCAGTGATTAGTTCTAAAAAATATAATAACACATTTTGTTCTCCAATTCTGGTAGTGAGTTCAACACATATGAATTTTTTTTTTCATTCGCGTAAAAACTGTGGTATTGAATGAGGAAAGAGTTTTATTACACTGCTGTTTTTATGATTACTGTTGTTGTAGCTGTTGTTATAAGACTGAATTTATATGCACGAGACTGAGAGTTTGTTGATTTAAGAATATTAAAATGTTTCATTTTCTAATAAAAAAAAGTTATGAATGTAATATTATTTTAATTTATATAATAACACTATTTCTACCAAGAGGTGTCAAAAGACACCTTTCGGATTTTAACTTAAAATTATTCAAGTTTAATCATTTCTCCACAATTATTTTTTTGACTTTTCATACAATAGTTGTTAAATTAATTCAGCGATATAATTTTCCTCCATTTTATCCTGGATTTAAACATATGCAGATGGTATACCTATTTCTACCATGAGGTGTCTTTTGACACCTTAAGGATTTCATAAGTTCTAATTTCTAAGGATTTCATAATTTCTAATTTTAAACAATTTTAAATATAAATATCAACACAATATTACAGCATCGTATCAATTGTAATCAGATTAGAGAATCCCGATTTCAGTTGTAACGGAAAATACAGAAATTGTTGCATAACTTTGATATTTGTTTGCTTTACACCATGTTGCATTTTAGTGTAGATCATTGCAGTGATTAGTTCTAAAAATATAATAACACATTTTGTTCTCCAATTCTGGTAGTGAGTTCAATACATATGAATTTTTTTTTCATTCGCGTAAAAACTGTGGTATTGAATGTGGAAAGAGTTTTATTACACTGTTGTTTTTATGTTTACTCTTGTTGTAGCTGTTGTTATAAGATTGAATTTATATGCACGAGACTGAAAGTTTGTTGATTTAAGAATATTAAAATGTTTCATTTTCTAATTAAAAAAAATTATGAAGGTAATATTATTTTAATTTATATAATAACACTATTTCTACCAAGAGGTGTCAAAAGACACCTTTCGGATTTTAACTTAAAATTATTCAAGTTTAATCATTTCTCCACAATTATTTTTTTTACTTTTCATACAATAGTTGTTAAATTAATTCAGCGATATAATTTTCCTCCATTTTATCCTGGATTTAAACATATGCAGATGGTATACCTATTTCTACCATGAGGTGTCTTTTGACACCTTAAGGATTTCATAAGTTCTAATTTCAAAGGATTTCATAATTTCTAATTTAAAAAAATTTTACATATAAATATCAACACAATATTACAGCATCGTATCTATTGTAATCAGATTAGAGAATCCCGATTTCAGTTGTAACGGAAAATACAGGAGTTGTTGCTTAACATTGATTTTTGCTTGCTTTACACCATGTTGAATTTTAGTGTAGATCATTGCAGTCATTAGTTCTAAAAAATATAATAACACATTTTGTTCTCCAATTCTGGTAGTGAGTTCAACACGTATGAATTTTTTTTTTCATTCGCGTAAAAACTGTGGTATTGAATGAGGAAAGAGTTTTATTACACTGCTGTTTTTATGATTACTGTTGTTGTAGCTGTTGTTATAAGATTGAATTTATATGCACGAGACTGAAAGTTTGCTGATTTAAGAATATTAAAATGTTTCATTTTCTAATAAAAAAAAATTATGAATGTAATATTATTTTAATTTATATAATAGCACTATTTCTACCAAGAGGTGTAAAAAGACACCTTTCGGATTTAAACTTAAAACTATTCTCTAAGTTTAATCATTTCTCCACAATTATTTTTTTGACTTTTAATACAATAGTTGTTAAATTAATTCAGCGATATAATTTTCCTCCATTTTATCCTGGATTTAAACATATGCAGATGGTATACCTATTTCTACCATGAGGTGTCTTTTGACACCTTAAGGATTTCATAAGTTCTAATTTCTAAGGATTTCATAATTTCTAATTTTAAACAATTTTACATATAAATATCAACACAATATTACAGCATCGTATCAATTGTAATCAGATTAGAGAATCCCGATTTCAGTTGTAACGGAAAATACAGATATTGTTGCATAACTTTGATATTTGCTTGCTTTACACCATGTTGCATTTTAGTGTAGATCATTGCAGTGATTAGATCTAAACAATATAATAACACATTTTGTTCTCCAATTCTGGTAGTGAGTTCAACACATATGAATTTTTTTTTTCATTCGCGTACAAACTGTGGTATTGAATGAGGAAAGAGTTTTATTACACTGCTGTTTTTATGATTACTGTTGTTGTAGCTGTTGTTATAAGATTGAATTTATATGCACGAGACTGAAAGTTTGTTGATTTAAGAATATTAAAATGTTTCATTTTCTAATTTTAAAAAAATTATGAAGGTAATATTATTTTAATTTATATAATAACACTATTTCTACCAGGAGGTGTCAAAAGACACCTTTCGGATTTTAACTTAAAATTATTCAAGTTTAATCATTTCTCCACAATTATTTTTTTTACTTTTCATACAATAGTTGTTAAATTAATTCAGCGGTATAATTTTCCTCCATTTTATCCTGGATTTAAACATATGTAGATGGTCTACCTATTTCTACCATGAGGTGTCTCTTGACACCTTAAGGATTTCATAAGTTCTAATTTCTAAGGATTTCATAATTTCTAATTTTAAACAATTTACATATAAATATCAACACAATATTACAGCATCGTATCAATTGTAATCAGATTAGAGAATCCCGATTTCAGTTGTAACGGAAAATACAGAAATTGAGGCATAACTTTGATATTTGCTTGCTTTACACCATGTTGCATTTTAGTGTAGATCATTGCAGTCATTACTTCTAAAAAATATAATAACCCATTTTTTCTCCAATTCTGGTAGTGAGTTCAATACATTTGAATTTTTTTTCATTCGCGTAAAAACTGTGGTATTGAATAAGGAATGAGTTTTATTACACTGCTGACTTTATGATTACCATGTTGTAGCTGTTGTTATAAGATTGAATTTATATGCACGAGACTGAAAGTTTGTTGATTTAAGAATATTAAAATGTTTCATTTTCTAATAAAAAAAATTATGAAGGTAATATTATTTTAATTTATATAATAACACTATTTCTACCAAGAGGTGTCAAAAGACACCTTTCGGATTTTAACTT
The DNA here is from genome assembly GCA_963932465.1 of Maratus speciosus. NCBI lineage: Eukaryota > Metazoa > Arthropoda > Arachnida > Araneae > Salticidae > Maratus > Maratus speciosus. Next base: position 4,586,399 of record OZ010787.1, read on the forward strand.
AAAATTATTCTCTAAGTTTAATCATTTCTCCACAATTATTTTTTTGACTTTTCATACAATAGTTGTTAAATTAATTCAGCGATATAATTTTCCTCCATTTTATCCTGGATTTAAACATATGCAGATGGTATACCTATTTCTACCATGAGGTGTCTTTTGACACCTTAAGGATTTCATAAGTTCTAATTTCAAAGGATTTCCTAATTTCTAATTTTAAAAAATTTTACATATAAATATCAACACAATATTACAGCATCGTATCTATTGTAATCAGATTAGAGAATCCCGATTTCAGTTGTAACGGAAAATACAGGAGTTGTTGCTTAACATTGATTTTTGCTTGCTTTACACCATGTTGAATTTTAGTGTAGATCATTGCAGTCATTAGTTCTAAAAAATATAATAACACATTTTGTTCTCCAATTCTGGTAGTGAGTTCAATACATATGAATTTTTTTTCATTCTCGTAAAAACTGTGGTATTGAATGAGGAAAGAGTTTTATTACACTGCTGTTTTTATGATTACTGTTGTTGTAGCTGTTGTTATCAGATTGAATTTATATGCACGAGACTGAAAGTTTGTTGATTTAAGAATATTAAAATGTTTCATTTTCTAATTAAAAAAAAATTATGATGGTAATATTATTTTAATTTATATAATAACACTATTTCTACCAAGAGGTGTCAAAAGACACCTTTCGGATTTTAACTTAAAATTATTCAAGTTTAATCATTTCTCCACAATTATTTTTTTGACTTTTCATACAATAGTTGTTAAATTAATTCAGCGATATAATTTTCCTCCATTTTATCCTGGATTTAAACATATGCAGATGGTATACCTATTTCTACCATGAGGTGTCTTTTGACACCTTAAGGATTTCATAAGTTCTAATTTCTAAGGATTTCATAATTTCTAATTTTAAACAATTTTAAATATAAATATCAACACAATATTACAGCATCGTATCAATTGTAATCAGATTAGAGAATCCCGATTTCAGTTGTAACGGAAAATACAGAAATTGTTGCATAACTTTGATATTTGCTTGCTTTACACCATGTTGCATTTTAGTGTAGATCATTGCAGTGATTAGTTCTAAAAATATAATAACACATTTTGTTCTCCAATTCTGGTAGTGAGTTCAATACATATGAATTTTTTTTTCATTCGCGTAAAAACTGTGGTATTGAATGTGGAAAGAGTTTTATTACACTGTTGTTTTTATGTTTACTCTTGTTGTAGCTGTTGTTATAAGATTGAATTTATATGCACGAGACTGAAAGTTTGTTGATTTAAGAATATTAAAATGTTTCATTTTCTAATTTTAAAAAAATTATGAAGGTAATATTATTTTAATTTATATAATAACACTATTTCTACCAGGAGGTGTCAAAAGACACCTTTCGGATTTTAACTTAAAATTATTCAAGTTTAATCATTTCTCCACAATTATTTTTTTTACTTTTCATACAATAGTTGTTAAATTAATTCAGCGGTATAATTTTCCTCCATTTTATCCTGGATTTAAACATATGTAGATGGTCTACCTATTTCTACCATGAGGTGTCTCTTGACACCTTAAGGATTTCATAAGTTCTAATTTCTAAGGATTTCATAATTTCTAATTTTAAACAATTTACATATAAATATCAACACAATATTACAGCATCGTATCAATTGTAATCAGATTAGAGAATCCCGATTTCAGTTGTAACGGAAAATACAGAAATTGAGGCATAACTTTGATATTTGCTTGCTTTACACCATGTTGCATTTTAGTGTAGATCATTGCAGTCATTACTTCTAAAAAATATAATAACCCATTTTTTCTCCAATTCTGGTAGTGAGTTCAATACATTTGAATTTTTTTTCATTCGCGTAAAAACTGTGGTATTGAATAAGGAATGAGTTTTATTACACTGCTGACTTTATGATTACCATGTTGTAGCTGTTGTTATAAGATTGAATTTATATGCACGAGACTGAAAGTTTGTTGATTTAAGAATATTAAAATGTTTCATTTTCTAATAAAAAAAATTATGAAGGTAATATTATTTTAATTTATATAATAACACTATTTCTACCAAGAGGTGTCAAAAGACACCTTTCGGATTTTAACATAAAATTATTCTCTAAGTTTAATCATTTTTCCACAATTATTTTTTTGACTTTTCATACAATAGTTGTTAAATTAATTCAGCGATATAATTTTCCTCCATTTTATCCTGGATTTAAACATATGCAGATGGTATACCTATTTCTACCATGAGGTGTCTTTTGACACCTTAAGGATTTCATAAGTTCTAATTTCAAAGGATTTCATAATTTCTAATTTTAAAAAATTTTACATATAAATATCAACACAATATTACAGCATCGTATCTATTGTAATCAGATTAGAGAATCCCGATTTCAGTTGTAACGGAAAATACAGGAGTTGTTGCTTAACATTGATTTTTGCTTGCTTTACACCATGTTGAATTTTAGTGTAGATCATTGCAGTCATTAGTTCTAAAAAATATAATAACACATTTTGTTCTCCAATTCTGGTAGTGAGTTCAATACATATGATTTTTTTTCATTCGCGTAAAAACTGTGGTATTGAATGAGGAAAGAGTTTTATTACACTGCTGTTTTTATGATTACTGTTGTTGTAGCTGTTGTTATCAGATTGAATTTATATGCACGAGACTGAAAGTTTGTTGATTTAAGAATATTAAAATGTTTCATTTTCTAATAAAAAAAATTATGAAGGTAATATTATTTTAATTTATATAATAACACTATTTCTACCAAGAGGTGTCAAAAGACACCTTTCGGATTTTAACTTAAAATTATTCTCTAAGTTTAATCATTTCTCCACAATTATTTTTTTGACTTTTCATACAATAGTTGTTAAATTAATTCAGCGATATAATTTTCCTCCATTTTATCCTGGATTTAAACATATGCAGATGGTATACCTATTTCTACCATGAGGTGTCTTTTGACAACTTAACGATTTCATAAGTTCTAATTTCTAAGGATTTCATAAGTTCTAATTTCTAAGGATTTCATAATTTCTAATTTTAAACAATTTTAAATATAAATATCAACACAATATTACAGCATCGTATCAATTGTAATCAGATTAGAGAATCCCGATTTCAGTTGTAACGGAAAATACAGAAATTGTTGCATAACTTTGATATTTGCTTGCTTTACACCATGTTGCATTTTAGTGTAGATCATTGCAGTGATTAGTTCTAAAAAATATAATAACACATTTTGTTCTCCAATTCTGGTAGTGAGTTCAATACATATGAATTTTTTTTTCATTCGCGTAAAAACTGTGGTATTGAATAAGGAAAGAGTTTTATTACACTGCTGTTTTTATGATTACTGTTGTTGTAGCTGTTGTTATAAGATGGAATTTATATGAACGAGACTGAGAGTTTGTTGATTTAAGAATATTAAAATGTTTCATTTTCTAATAAAAAAAATTATGAATGTAATATTATTTTAATTTATATAATAGCACTATTTCTACCAAGAGGTGAAAAAAGACACCTTTCGGATTTTAACTTAAAACTATTCTCTAAGTTTAATCATTTCTCCACAATTATTTTTTTGACTTTTCATACAATAGTTGTTAAATTAATTCAGCGGTATAATTTTCCTCCATTTTATCCTGGATTTAAACATATGCAGATGGTATACCTATTTCTACCATGAGGTGTCTTTTGACACCTTAAGGATTTCATAAGTTCTAATTTATAAGGATTTTATAATTTCTAATTTTAAACAATTTTACATATAAATATCAACAGAATATTACAGCATCGTTTAAATTGTAATCAGAATAGAGAATCCCGACTTCAGTTGTAACGGAAAATACAGGAGTTGTTGCTTAACTTTGATTTTCGCTTGCTTTACACCATGTTGCATTTTAGTGTAGATCATTGCAGTCATTAGTTCTAAAAAATACAATAACACATTTTGTTCTCCAATTCTGGTAGTGAGTTCAATACATATGAATTTTTTTTTTCATTCGCGTAAAAACTGTGGTATTGAATAAGGAAAGAGTTATATTACACTGCTGTTTTTATGATTACTGTTGTTGTAGCTGTTGTTATGAGATTGAATTTATATGCACGAGACTGAGAGTTTGTTTATTTAAGAATATTAAAATGTTTCATTTTCTAATAAAAAAAAATTATGAATGTAATATTATTTTAATTTATATAATAACACTATTTCTACCAAGAGGTGTCAAAAGACACCTTTCGGATTTTAACTTAAAATTATTCTCTAAGTTTAATCATTTCTCCACAATTATTTTTTTGACTTTTCATACAATAGTTGTTAAATTAAATCAGCGATATAATTTTCCTCCATTTTATCCTGGATTTAAACATATGCAGATGGTATACCTATTTCTACCATGAGGTGTCTTTTGACACCTTAAGGATTTCATAAGTTCTAATTTCTAAGGATTTCATAATTTCTAATTTTAAACAATTTTACATATAAATATCAACACAATATTACAGCATCATATCAATTGTAATCAGATTAGAGAATCCCGATTTCAGTTGTAACGGAAAATACAGAAGTTGTTGCATAACTTTGATATTTGCTTGCTTTACACCATGTTGCATTTTAGTGTAGATCATTGCAGTGATTAGTTCTAAAAAATATAATAACAAATTTTGTTCTCCAACTCTGGTAGTGAGTTCAACACATATGAATTTTTTTTTCATTCGCGTAAAAACTGTGGTATTGAATGAGGAAAGAGTTTTATTACACTGCTGTTTTTATGATTACTGTTGTTGTAGCTGTTGTTATAAGATTGAATTTATATGCACGAGACTGAAAGTTTGTTGATTTAAGAATATTAAAATGTTTCATTTTCTAATAAAAAAAATTATGAAGGTAATATTATTTTAATTTATATAATAACACTATTTCTACAAAGAGGTGTCAAAAAACACCTTTCGGATTTTAACTTAAAATTATTCTCTAAGTTTAATCATTTCTCCACAATTATTTTTTTGACTTTTCATACAATAGTTGTTAAATTAATTCAGCGATATAATTTTCCTCCATTTTATCCTGGATTTAAACATATGCAGATGGTATACCTATTTCTACCATGAGGTGTCTTTTGACACCTTAAGGATTTCATAAGTTCTAATTTCAAAGGATTTCATAATTTCTAATTTTAAAAAATTTTACATATAAATATCAACACAATATTACAGCATCGTATCAATTGTAATCAGATTAGAGAATCCCGATTTCAGTTGTAACGGAAAATACAGGAGTTGTTGCTTAACATTGATTTTTGCTTGCTTTACACCATGTTGAATTTTAGTGTAGATCATTGCAGTCATTAGTTCTAAAAAATATAATAACACATTTTGTTCTCCAATTCTGGTAGTGAGTTCAATACATATGAATTTTTTTTTCATTCGCGTAAAAACTGTGGTATTGAATGAGGAAAGAGTTTTATTACACTGCTGTTTTTATGATTACTGTTGTTGTAGCTGTTGTTATCAGATTGAATTTATATGCACGAGACTGAAAGTTTGTTGATTTAAGAATATTAAAATGTTTCATTTTCTAATTAAAAAAAAATTATGATGGTAATATTATTTTAATTTATATAATAACACTATTTCTACCAAGAGGTGTCAAAAGACACCTTTCGGATTTTAACTTAAAATTATTCTCTAAGTTTAATCATTTCTCCAGAATTATTTTTTTTACTTTTCATACAATAGTTGTTAAATTAATTCAGCGATATAATTTTCCTCCATTTTATCCTGGATTTAAACATATGCAGATGGTATACCTATTTCTACCATGAGGTGTCTTTTGACACCTTAAGGATTTCATAAGTTCTAATTTCTCAGGATTTCATAATTTCTAATTTTAAAAAAATTTACATATAAATATCAACACAATATTACAGCATCGTATCAATTGTAATCAGATTAGATAATCCCGATTTCAGTTGTAACGGAAAATACAGAAGTTGTTGCATAAATTTGATATTTGCTTGCTTTACGCGATGTTGCATTTTAGTGTAGATCATTGCAGTGATTAGTTCTAAAAAATATAATAACACATTTTGTTCTCCAATTCTGGTAGTGAGTTCAACACATATGAATTTTTTTTTCATTCGCGTAAAAACTGTGGTATTGAATGAGGAAAGAGTTTTATTACACTGCTGTTTTTATGATTACTGTTGTTGTAGCTGTTGTTATAAGACTGAATTTATATGCACGAGACTGAGAGTTTGTTGATTTAAGAATATTAAAATGTTTCATTTTCTAATAAAAAAAAATTATGAATGTAATATTATTTTAATTTATATAATAACACTATTTCTACCAAGAGGTGTCAAAAGACACCTTTCGGATTTTAACTTAAAATTATTCAAGTTTAATCATTTCTCCACAATTATTTTTTTGACTTTTCATACAATAGTTGTTAAATTAATTCAGCGATATAATTTTCCTCCATTTTATCCTGGATTTAAACATATGCAGATGGTATACCTATTTCTACCATGAGGTGTCTTTTCACACCTTAAGTATTTCATAAGTTCTAATTTCTAAGGATTTCATAATTTCTAATTTTAAACAATTTTAAATATAAATATCAACACAATATTACAGCATCGTATCAATTGTAATCAGATTAGAGAATCCCGATTTCAGTTGTAACGGAAAATACAGAAATTGTTGCATAACTTTGATATTTGCTTGCTTTACACCATGTTGCATTTTAGTGTAGATCATTGCAGTGATTAGTTCTAAAAATATAATAACACATTTTGTTCTCCAATTCTGGTAGTGAGTTCAATACATATGAATTTTTTTTTCATTCGCGTAAAAACTGTGGTATTGAATGTGGAAAGAGTTTTATTACACTGTTGTTTTTATGTTTACTCTTGTTGTAGCTGTTGTTATAAGATTGAATTTATATGCACGAGACTGAAAGTTTGTTGATTTAAGAATATTAAAATGTTTCATTTTCTAATTTTAAAAAAATTATGAAGGTAATATTATTTTAATTTATATAATAACACTATTTCTACCAGGAGGTGTCAAAAGACACCTTTCGGATTTTAACTTAAAATTATTCAAGTTTAATCATTTCTCCACAATTATTTTTTTTACTTTTCATACAATAGTTGTTAAATTAATTCAGCGGTATAATTTTCCTCCATTTTATCCTGGATTTAAACATATGTAGATGGTCTACCTATTTCTACCATGAGGTGTCTCTTGACACCTTAAGGATTTCATAAGTTCTAATTTCTAAGGATTTCATAATTTCTAATTTTAAACAATTTACATATAAATATCAACACAATATTACAGCATCGTATCAATTGTAATCAGATTAGAGAATCCCGATTTCAGTTGTAACGGAAAATACAGAAATTGAGGCATAACTTTGATATTTGCTTGCTTTACACCATGTTGCATTTTAGTGTAGATCATTGCAGTCATTACTTCTAAAAAATATAATAACCCATTTTTTCTCCAATTCTGGTAGTGAGTTCAATACATTTGAATTTTTTTTCATTCGCGTAAAAACTGTGGTATTGAATAAGGAATGAGTTTTATTACACTGCTGACTTTATGATTACCATGTTGTAGCTGTTGTTATAAGATTGAATTTATATGCACGAGACTGAAAGTTTGTTGATTTAAGAATATTAAAATGTTTCATTTTCTAATAAAAAAAATTATGAAGGTAATATTATTTTAATTTATATAATAACACTATTTCTACCAAGAGGTGTCAAAAGACACCTTTCGGATTTTAACTTAAAATTATTCTCTAAGTTTAATCATTTCTCCACAATTATTTTTTTGACTTTTCATACAATAGTTGTTAAATTAATTCAGCGATATAATTTTCCTCCATTTTATCCTGGATTTAAACATATGCAGATGGTATACCTATTTCTACCATGAGGTGTCTTTTGACACCTTAAGGATTTCATAAGTTCTAATTTCAAAGGATTTCATAATTTCTAATTTTAAAAAATTTTACATATAAATATCAACACAATATTACAGCATCGTATCTATTGTAATCAGATTAGAGAATCCGGATTTCAGTTGTAACGGAAAATACAGGAGTTGTTGCTTAACATTGATTTTTGCTTGCTTTACACCATGTTGAATTTTAGTGTAGATCATTGCAGTCATTAGTTCTAAAAAATATAATAACACATTTTGTTCTCCAATTCTGGTAGTGAGTTCAATACATATGAATTTTTTTTCATTCGCGTAAAAACTGTGGTATTGAATGAGGAAAGAGTTTTATTACACTGCTGTTTTTATGATTACTGTTGTTGTAGCTGTTGTTATCAGATTGAATTTATATGCACGAGACTGAAAGTTTGTTGATTTAAGAATATTAAAATGTTTCATTTTCTAATTAAAAAAAAATTATGATGGTAATATTATTTTAATTTATATAATAACACTATTTCTACCAAGAGGTGTCAAAAGACACCTTTCGGATTTTAACTTAAAATTATTCTCTAAGTTTAATCATTTCTCCAGAATTATTTTTTTGACTTTTCATACAATAGTTGTTAAATTAATTCAGCGATATAATTTTCCTCCATTTTATCCTGGATTTAAACATATGCAGATGGTATACCTATTTCTACCATGAGGTGTCTTTTGACACCTTAAGGATTTCATAAGTTCTAATTTCTCAGGATTTCATAATTTCTAATTTTAAAAAAATTTACATATAAATATCAACACAATATTACAGCATCGTATCAATTGTAATCAGATTAGATAATCCCGATTTCAGTTGTAACGGAAAATACAGAAGTTGTTGCATAAATTTGATATTTGCTTGCTTTACGCGATGTTGCATTTTAGTGTAGATCATTGCAGTGATTAGTTCTAAAAAATATAATAACACATTTTGTTCTCCAATTCTGGTAGTGAGTTCAACACATATGAATTTTTTTTTTCATTCGCGTAAAAACTGTGGTATTGAATGAGGAAAGAGTTTTATTACACTGCTGTTTTTATGATTACTGTTGTTGTAGCTGTTGTTATAAGACTGAATTTATATGCACGAGACTGAGAGTTTGTTGATTTAAGAATATTAAAATGTTTCATTTTCTAATAAAAAAAAATTATGAATGTAATATTATTTTAATTTATATAATAACACTATTTCTACCAAGAGGTGTCAAAAGACACCTTTCGGATTTTAACTTAAAATTATTCAAGTTTAATCATTTCTCCACAATTATTTTTTTGACTTTTCATACAATAGTTGTTAAATTAATTCAGCGATATTATTTTTCCTCCATTTTATCCTGGATTTAAACATATGCAGATGGTATACCTATTTCTACCATGAGGTGTCTTTTGACACCTTAAGGATTTCATAAGTTCTAATTTCTAAGGATTTCATAAGTTCTAATTTCTAAGGATTTCATAATTTCTAATTTTAAACAATTTTAAATATAAATATCAACACAATATTACAGCATCGTATCAATTGTAATCAGATTAGAGAATCCCGATTTCAGTTGTAACGGAAAATACAGAAATTGTTGCATAACTTTGATATTTGCTTGCTTTACACCATGTTGCATTTTAGTGTAGATCATTGCAGTGATTAGTTCTAAAAAATATAATAACACATTTTGTTCTCCAATTCTGGTAGTGAGTTCAATACATATGAATTTTTTTTTCATTCGCGTAAAAACTGTGGTATTGAATAAGGAAAGAGTTTTATTACACTGCTGTTTTTATGATTACTGTTGTTGTAGCTGTTGTTATAAGATGGAATTTATATGAACGAGACTGAGAGTTTGTTGATTTAAGAATATTAAAATGTTTCATTTTCTAATAAAAAAAATTATGAATGTAATATTATTTTAATTTATATAATAGCACTATTTCTACCAAGAGGTGTAAAAAGACACCTTTCGGATTTTAACTTAAAACTATTCTCTAAGTTTAATCATTTCTCCACAATTATTTTTTTTTACTTTTCATACAATAGTTGTTAAATTAATTCAGCGGTATAATTTTCCTCCATTTTATCCTGGATTTAAACATATGCAGATGGTATACCTATTTCTACCATGAGGTGTCTTTTGACACCTTAAGGATTTCATAAGTTCTAATTTCTAAGGATTTCATAATTTCTAATTTTAAACAATTTTACATATAAATATCAACACAATATTACAGCATCATATCAATTGTAATCAGATTAGAGAATCCCGATTTCAGTTGTAACGGAAAATACAGAAGTTGTTGCATAACTTTGATATTTGCTTGCTTTACACCATGTTGCATTTTAGTGTAGATCATTGCAGTGATTAGTTCTAAAAAATATAATAACAAATTTTGTTCTCCAACTCTGGTAGTGAGTTCAACACATATGAATTTTTTTTTCATTCGCGTAAAAACTGTGGTATTGAATGAGGAAAGAGTTTTATTACACTGCTGTTTTTATGATTACTGTTGTTGTAGCTGTTGTTATAAGATTGAATTTATATGCACGAGACTGAAAGTTTGTTGATTTAAGAATATTAAAATGTTTCATTTTCTAATAAAAAAAATTATGAAGGTAATATTATTTTAATTTATATAATAACACTATTTCTACAAAGAGGTGTCAAAAAACACCTTTCGGATTTTAACTTAAAATTATTCTCTAAGTTTAATCATTTCTCCACAATTATTTTTTTGACTTTTCATACAATAGTTGTTAAATTAATTCAGCGATATAATTTTCCTCCATTTTATCCTGGATTTAAACATATGCAGATGGTATACCTATTTCTACCATGAGGTGTCTTTTGACACCTTAAGGATTTCATAAGTTCTAATTTCAAAGGATTTCATAATTTCTAATTTTAAAAAATTTTACATATAAATATCAACACAATATTACAGCATCGTATCAATTGTAATCAGATTAGAGAATCCCGATTTCAGTTGTAACGGAAAATACAGGAGTTGTTGCTTAACATTGATTTTTGCTTGCTTTACACCATGTTGAATTTTAGTGTAGATCATTGCAGTCATTAGTTCTAAAAAATATAATAACACATTTTGTTCTCCAATTCTGGTAGTGAGTTCAATACATATGAATTTTTTTTTCATTCGCGTAAAAACTGTGGTATTGAATGAGGAAAGAGTTTTATTACACTGCTGTTTTTATGATTACTGTTGTTGTAGCTGTTGTTATCAGATTGAATTTATATGCACGAGACTGAAAGTTTGTTGATTTAAGAATATTAAAATGTTTCATTTTCTAATCAAAAAAAAATTATGAAGGTAATATTATTTTAATTTATATAATAACACTATTTCTACCAAGAGGTGTCAAAAGACACCTTTCGGATTTTAACTTAAAATTATTCTCTAAGTTTAATCATTGCTCCAGAATTATTTTTTTGACTTTTCATACAATAGTTGTTAAATTAATTCAGCGATATAATTTTCCTCCATTTTATCCTGGATTTAAACATATGCAGATGGTATACCTATTTCTACCATGAGGTGTCTTTTGACACATTAAGGATTTCATAAGTTCTAATTTCTCAGGATTTCATAATTTCTAATTTTAAAAAATTTTACATATAAATATCAACACAATATTACAGCATCGTATCAATTGTAATCAGATTAGATAATCCCGATTTCAGTTGTAACGGAAAATACAGAAGTTGTTGCATAACTTTGATATTTGCTTGCTTTACGCGATGTTGCATTTTAGTGTAGATCATTGCAGTGATTAGTTCTAAAAAATATAATAACACATTTTGTTCTCCAATTCTGGTAGTGAGTTCAACACATATGAATTTTTTTTTTCATTCGCGTAAAAACAGTGGTATTGAATGAGGAAAGAGTTTTATTACACTGCTGTTTTTATGATTACTGTTGTTGTAGCTGTTGTTATAAGACTGAATTTATATGCACGAGACTGAGAGTTTGTTGATTTAAGAATATTAAAATGTTTCATTTTCTAATAAAAAAAAATTATGAATGTAATATTATTTTAATTTATATAATAACACTATTTCTACCAAGAGGTGTCAAAAGACACCTTTCGGATTTTAACTTAAAATTATTCTCTAAGTTTAATCATTTCTCCACAATTATTTTTTTGACTTTTCATACAATAGTTGTTAAATTAATTCAGCGATATAATTTTCCTCCATTTTATCCTGGATTTAAACATATGCAGATGGTATACCTATTTCTACCATGAAGTGTCTTTTGACACCTTAAGGATTTCATAAGTTCTAATTTCTAAGGATTTCATAATTTCTAATTTTAAACAATTTTACATATAAATATCAACACAATATTACAGCATCGTATAAATTTTAATCAGAATAGAGAATCCCGACTTCAGTTGTAACGGAAAATACAGGAGTTGTTGCTTAACTTTGATTTTCGCTTGCTTTACACCATGTTGCATTTTAGTGTAGATCATTGCAGTGATTAGTTCTAAAAATATAATAACACATTTTGTTCTCCAATTCTGGTAGTGAGTTCAATACATATGAATATTTTTTTCATTCGCGTAAAAACTGTGGTATTGAATGAGGAAAGTGTTTTATTACACTGCTGTTTTTATGATTACTGTTGTTGTAGCTGTTGTTATAAGATTGAATTTATATGCACGAGACTGAAAGTTTGTTGATTTAAGAATATTAAAATGTTTCATTTTCTAATAAAAAAAATTATGAAAGTAATATTATTTTAATTTATATAATAACACTATTTCTACCAAGAGGTGTCAAAAGACACCTTTCGGATTTTAACTTAAAATTATTCTCTAAGTTTAATCATTTCTCCACAATTATTTTTTTGACTTTTCATACAATAGTTGTTAAATTAAATCAGCGATATAATTTTCCTCCATTTTATCCTGGATTTAAACATATGCAGATGGTATACCTATTTCTACCATGAGGTGTCTTTTGACACCTTAAGGATTTCATAAGTTCTAATTTCTAAGGATTTCCTAATTTCTAATTTTAAACAATTTTACATATAAATATCAACACAATATTACAGCATCATATCAATTGTAATCAGATTAGAGAATCCCGATTTCAGTTGTAACGGAAAATACAGAAGTTGTTGCATAACTTTGATATTTGCTTGCTTTACACCATGTTGCATTTTAGTGTAGATCATTGCAGTGATTAGTTCTAAAAAATATAATAACAAATTTTGTTCTCCAACTCTGGTAGTGAGTTCAACACATATGAATTTTTTTTTTCATTCGCGTAAAAACTGTGGTATTGAATGAGGAAAGAGTTTTATTACACTGCTGTTTTTATGATTACTGTTGTTGTAGCTGTTGTTATAAGATTGAATTTATATGCACGAGACTGAAAGTTTGTTGATTTAAGAAGATTAAAATGTTTCATTTTCTAATAAAAAAAATTATGAAGGTAATATTATTTTAATTTATATAATAACACTATTTCTACCAAGAGGTGTCAAAAGACACCTTTCGGATTTTAACTTAAAATTATTCTCTAAGTTTAATCATTTCTCCACAATTATTTTTTTGACTTTTCATACAATAGTTGTTAAATTAATTCAGCGATATAATTTTCCTCCATTTTATCCTGGATTTAAACATATGCAGATGGTATACCTATTTCTACCATGAGGTGTCTTTTGACACCTTAAGGATTTCATAAGTTCTAATTTCAAAGGATTTCATAATTTCTAATTTTAAAAAATTTTACATATAAATATCAACACAATATTACAGCATCGTATCTATTGTAATCAGATTAGAGAATCCCGATTTCAGTTGTAACGGAAAATACAGGAGTTGTTGCTTAACATTGATTTTTGCTTGCTTTACACCATGTTGAATTTTAGTGTAGATCATTGCAGTCATTAGTTCTAAAAAATATAATAACACATTTTGTTCTCCAATTCTGGTAGTGAGTTCAACACGTATGAATTTTTTTTTCATTCGCGTAAAAACTGTGGTATTGAATGAGGAAAGAGTTTTATTACACTGCTGTTTTTATGATTACTGTTGTTGTAGCTGTTGTTATAAGATTGAATTTATATGCACGAGACTGAAAGTTTGCTGATTTAAGAATATTAAAATGTTTCATTTTCTAATAAAAAAAAAATTATGAATGTAATATTATTTTAATTTATATAATAGCACTATTTCTACCAAGAGGTGTAAAAAGACACCTTTCGGATTTAAACTTAAAACTATTCTCTAAGTTTAATCATTTCTCCACAATTATTTTTTTGACTTTTAATACAATAGTTGTTAAATTAATTCAGCGATATAATTTTCCTCCATTTTATCCTGGATTTAAACATATGCAGATGGTATACCTATTTCTACCATGAGGTGTCTTTTGACACCTTAAGGATTTCATAAGTTCTAATTTCTAAGGATTTCATAATTTCTAATTTTAAACAATTTTACATATAAATATCAACACAATATTACAGCATCGTATCAATTGTAATCAGATTAGAGAATCCCGATTTCAGTTGTAACGGAAAATACAGATATTGTTGCATAACTTTGATATTTGCTTGCTTTACACCATGTTGCATTTTAGTGTAGATCATTGCAGTGATTAGATCTAAACAATATAATAACACATTTTGTTCTCCAATTCTGGTAGTGAGTTCAACACATATGAATTTTTTTTTTCATTCGCGTACAAACTGTGGTATTGAATGAGGAAAGAGTTTTATTACACTGCTGTTTTTATGATTACTGTTGTTGTAGCTGTTGTTATAAGATTGAATTTATATGCACGAGACTGAAAGTTTGTTGATTTAAGAATATTAAAATGTTTCATTTTCTAATTTTAAAAAAATTATGAAGGTAATATTATTTTAATTTATATAATAACTCTATTTCTACCAAGAGGTGTCAAAAGACACCTTTCGGATTTTAACTTAAAATTATTCAAGTTTAATCATTTCTCCACAATTATTTTTTTTACTTTTCATACAATAGTTGTTAAATTAATTCAGCGGTATAATTTTCCTCCATTTTATCCTGGATTTAAACATATGTAGATGGTCTACCTATTTCTACCATGAGGTGTCTCTTGACACCTTAAGGATTTCATAAGTTCTAATTTCTAAGGATTTCATAATTTCTAATTTTAAACAATTTACATATAAATATCAACACAATATTACAGCATCGTATCAATTGTAATCAGATTAGAGAATCCCGATTTCAGTTGTAACGGAAAATACAGAAATTGAGGCATAACTTTGATATTTGCTTGCTTTACACCATGTTGCATTTTAGTGTAGATCATTGCAGTCATTACTTCTAAAAAATATAATAACCCATTTTTTCTCCAATTCTGGTAGTGAGTTCAATACATTTGAATTTTTTTTCATTCGCGTAAAAACTGTGGTATTGAATAAGGAATGAGTTTTATTACACTGCTGACTTTATGATTACCATGTTGTAGCTGTTGTTATAAGATTGAATTTATATGCACGAGACTGAAAGTTTGTTGATTTAAGAATATTAAAATGTTTCATTTTCTAATAAAAAAAATTATGAAGGTAATATTATTTTAATTTATATAATAACACTATTTCTACCAAGAGGTGTCAAAAGACACCTTTCGGATTTTAACTTAAAATTATTCTCTAAGTTTAATCATTTCTCCACAATTATTTTTTTGACTTTTCATACAATAGTTGTTAAATTAATTCAGCGATATAATTTTCCTCCATTTTATCCTGGATTTAAACATATGCAGATGGTATACCTATTTCTACCATGAGGTGTCTTTTGACACCTTAAGGATTTCATAAGTTCTAATTTCAAAGGATTTCATAATTTCTA
The DNA here is from genome assembly GCA_963932465.1 of Maratus speciosus. Lineage (NCBI taxonomy): Eukaryota > Metazoa > Arthropoda > Arachnida > Araneae > Salticidae > Maratus > Maratus speciosus. The sequence goes on from OZ010787.1 coordinate 4,602,291, forward strand.
ATTTTAAAAAATTTTACATATAAATATCAACACAATATTACAGCATCGTATCTATTGTAATCAGATTAGAGAATCCCGATTTCAGTTGTAACGGAAAATACAGGAGTTGTTGCTTAACATTGATTTTTGCTTGCTTTACACCATGTTGAATTTTAGTGTAGATCATTGCAGTCATTAGTTCTAAAAAATATAATAACACATTTTGTTCTCCAATTCTGGTAGTGAGTTCAATACATATGAATTTTTTTTCATTCTCGTAAAAACTGTGGTATTGAATGAGGAAAGAGTTTTATTACACTGCTGTTTTTATGATTACTGTTGTTGTAGCTGTTGTTATCAGATTGAATTTATATGCACGAGACTGAAAGTTTGTTGATTTAAGAATATTAAAATGTTTCATTTTCTAATTAAAAAAAAATTATGATGGTAATATTATTTTAATTTATATAATAACACTATTTCTACCAAGAGGTGTCAAAAGACACCTTTCGGATTTTAACTTAAAATTATTCTCTAAGTTTAATCATTTCTCCAGAATTATTTTTTTGACTTTTCATACAATAGTTGTTAAATTAATTCAGCGATATAATTTTCCTCCATTTTATCCTGGATTTAAACATATGCAGATGGTATACCTATTTCTACCATGAGGTGTCTTTTGACACCTTAAGGATTTCATAAGTTCTAATTTCTCAGGATTTCATAATTTCTAATTTTAAAAAAATTTACATATAAATATCAACACAATATTACAGCATCGTATCAATTGTAATCAGATTAGATAATCCCGATTTCAGTTGTAACGGAAAATACAGAAGTTGTTGCATAAATTTGATATTTGCTTGCTTTACGCGATGTTGCATTTTAGTGTAGATCATTGCAGTGATTAGTTCTAAAAAATATAATAACACATTTTGTTCTCCAATTCTGGTAGTGAGTTCAACACATATGAATTTTTTTTTCATTCGCGTAAAAACTGTGGTATTGAATGAGGAAAGAGTTTTATTACACTGCTGTTTTTATTATTACTGTTGTTGTAGCTGTTGTTATAAGACTGAATTTATATGCACGAGACTGAGAGTTTGTTGATTTAAGAATATTAAAATGTTTCATTTTCTAATAAAAAAAAATTATGAATGTAATATTATTTTAATTTATATAATAACACTATTTCTACCAAGAGGTGTCAAAAGACACCTTTCGGATTTTAACTTAAAATTATTCAAGTTTAATCATTTCTCCACAATTATTTTTTTGACTTTTCATACAATAGTTGTTAAATTAATTCAGCGATATATTTTTCCTCCATTTTATCCTGGATTTAAACATATGCAGATGGTATACCTATTTCTACCATGAGGTGTCTTTTGACACCTTAAGGATTTCATAAGTTCTAATTTCTAAGGATTTCATAATTTCTAATTTTAAACAATTTTAAATATAAATATCAACACAATATTACAGCATCGTATCAATTGTAATCAGATTAGAGAATCCCGATTTCAGTTGTAACGGAAAATACAGAAATTGTTGCATAACTTTGATATTTGCTTGCTTTACACCATGTTGCATTTTAGTGTAGATCATTGCAGTGATTAGTTCTAAAAATATAATAACACATTTTGTTCTCCAATTCTGGTAGTGAGTTCAATACATATGAATTTTTTTTTCATTCGCGTAAAAACTGTGGTATTGAATGTGGAAAGAGTTTTATTACACTGTTGTTTTTATGTTTACTCTTGTTGTAGCTGTTGTTATAAGATTGAATTTATATGCACGAGACTGAAAGTTTGTTGATTTAAGAATATTAAAATGTTTCATTTTATAATTTTAAAAAAATTATGAAGGTAATATTATTTTAATTTATATAATAACACTATTTCTACCAGGAGGTGTCAAAAGACACCTTTCGGATTTTAACTTAAAATTATTCAAGTTTAATCATTTCTCCACAATTATTTTTTTTACTTTTCATACAATAGTTGTTAAATTAATTCAGCGATATTATTTTCCTCCATTTTATCCTGGATTTAAACATATGCAGATGGTATACCTATTTCTACCATGAGGTGTCTTTTCACACCTTAAGTATTTCATAAGTTCTAATTTCTAAGGATTTCATAATTTCTAATTTTAAACAATTTTAAATATAAATATCAACACAATATTACAGCATCGTATCAATTGTAATCAGATTAGAGAATCCCGATTTCAGTTGTAACGGAAAATACAGAAATTGTTGCATAACTTTGATATTTGCTTGCTTTACACCATGTTGCATTTTAGTGTAGATCATTGCAGTGATTAGTTCTAAAAATATAATAACACATTTTGTTCTCCAATTCTGGTAGTGAGTTCAATACATATGAATTTTTTTTTCATTCGCGTAAAAACTGTGGTATTGAATGTGGAAAGAGTTTTATTACACTGTTGTTTTTATGTTTACTCTTGTTGTAGCTGTTGTTATAAGATTGAATTTATATGCACGAGACTGAAAGTTTGTTGATTTAAGAATATTAAAATGTTTCATTTTCTAATTTTAAAAAAATTATGAAGGTAATATTATTTTAATTTATATAATAACACTATTTCTACCAGGAGGTGTCAAAAGACACCTTTCGGATTTTAACTTAAAATTATTCAAGTTTAATCATTTCTCCACAATTATTTTTTTTACTTTTCATACAATAGTTGTTAAATTAATTCAGCGGTATAATTTTCCTCCATTTTATCCTGGATTTAAACATATGTAGATGGTCTACCTATTTCTACCATGAGGTGTCTCTTGACACCTTAAGGATTTCATAAGTTCTAATTTCTAAGGATTTCATAATTTCTAATTTTAAACAATTTACATATAAATATCAACACAATATTACAGCATCGTATCAATTGTAATCAGATTAGAGAATCCCGATTTCAGTTGTAACGGAAAATACAGAAATTGAGGCATAACTTTGATATTTGCTTGCTTTACACCATGTTGCATTTTAGTGTAGATCATTGCAGTCATTACTTCTAAAAAATATAATAACCCATTTTTTCTCCAATTCTGGTAGTGAGTTCAATACATTTGAATTTTTTTTCATTCGCGTAAAAACTGTGGTATTGAATAAGGAATGAGTTTTATTACACTGCTGACTTTATGATTACCATGTTGTAGCTGTTGTTATAAGATTGAATTTATATGCACGAGACTGAAAGTTTGTTGATTTAAGAATATTAAAATGTTTCATTTTCTAATAAAAAAAATTATGAAGGTAATATTATTTTAATTTATATAATAACACTATTTCTACCAAGAGGTGTCAAAAGACACCTTTCGGATTTTAACTTAAAATTATTCTCTAAGTTTAATCATTTCTCCACAATTATTTTTTTGACTTTTCATACAATAGTTGTTAAATTAATTCAGCGATATAATTTTCCTCCATTTTATCCTGGATTTAAACATATGCAGATGGTATACCTATTTCTACCATGAGGTGTCTTTTGACACCTTAAGGATTTCATAAGTTCTAATTTCAAAGGATTTCATAATTTCTAATTTTAAAAAATTTTACATATAAATATCAACACAATATTACAGCATCGTATCTATTGTAATCAGATTAGAGAATCCGGATTTCAGTTGTAACGGAAAATACAGGAGTTGTTGCTTAACATTGATTTTTGCTTGCTTTACACCATGTTGAATTTTAGTGTAGATCATTGCAGTCATTAGTTCTAAAAAATATAATAACACATTTTGTTCTCCAATTCTGGTAGTGAGTTCAATACATATGAATTTTTTTTCATTCGCGTAAAAACTGTGGTATTGAATGAGGAAAGAGTTTTATTACACTGCTGTTTTTATGATTACTGTTGTTGTAGCTGTTGTTATCAGATTGAATTTATATGCACGAGACTGAAAGTTTGTTGATTTAAGAATATTAAAATGTTTCATTTTCTAATTAAAAAAAAAATTATGATGGTAATATTATTTTAATTTATATAATAACACTATTTCTACCAAGAGGTGTCAAAAGACACCTTTCGGATTTTAACTTAAAATTATTCTCTAAGTTTAATCATTTCTCCAGAATTATTTTTTTGACTTTTCATACAATAGTTGTTAAATTAATTCAGCGATATAATTTTCCTCCATTTTATCCTGGATTTAAACATATGCAGATGGTATACCTATTTCTACCATGAGGTGTCTTTTGACACCTTAAGGATTTCATAAGTTCTAATTTCTCAGGATTTCATAATTTCTAATTTTAAAAAAATTTACATATAAATATCAACACAATATTACAGCATCGTATCAATTGTAATCAGATTAGATAATCCCGATTTCAGTTGTAACGGAAAATACAGAAGTTGTTGCATAAATTTGATATTTGCTTGCTTTACGCGATGTTGCATTTTAGTGTAGATCATTGCAGTGATTAGTTCTAAAAAATATAATAACACATTTTGTTCTCCAATTCTGGTAGTGAGTTCAACACATATGAATTTTTTTTTTCATTCGCGTAAAAACTGTGGTATTGAATGAGGAAAGAGTTTTATTACACTGCTGTTTTTATGATTACTGTTGTTGTAGCTGTTGTTATAAGACTGAATTTATATGCACGAGACTGAGAGTTTGTTGATTTAAGAATATTAAAATGTTTCATTTTCTAATAAAAAAAAATTATGAATGTAATATTATTTTAATTTATATAATAACACTATTTCTACCAAGAGGTGTCAAAAGACACCTTTCGGATTTTAACTTAAAATTATTCAAGTTTAATCATTTCTCCACAATTATTTTTTTGACTTTTCATACAATAGTTGTTAAATTAATTCAGCGATATTATTTTTCCTCCATTTTATCCTGGATTTAAACATATGCAGATGGTATACCTATTTCTACCATGAGGTGTCTTTTGACACCTTAAGGATTTCATAAGTTCTAATTTCTAAGGATTTCATAAGTTCTAATTTCTAAGGATTTCATAATTTCTAATTTTAAACAATTTTAAATATAAATATCAACACAATATTACAGCATCGTATCAATTGTAATCAGATTAGAGAATCCCGATTTCAGTTGTAACGGAAAATACAGAAATTGTTGCATAACTTTGATATTTGCTTGCTTTACACCATGTTGCATTTTAGTGTAGATCATTGCAGTGATTAGTTCTAAAAAATATAATAACACATTTTGTTCTCCAATTCTGGTAGTGAGTTCAACACATATGAATTTTTTTTTTCATTCGCGTAAAAACTGTGGTATTGAATAAGGAAAGAGTTTTATTACACTGCTGTTTTTATGATTACTGTTGTTGTAGCTGTTGTTATAAGATGGAATTTATATGAACGAGACTGAGAGTTTGTTGATTTAAGAATATTAAAATGTTTCATTTTCTAATAAAAAAAATTATGAATGTAATATTATTTTAATTTATATAATAGCACTATTTCTACCAAGAGGTGTAAAAAGACACCTTTCGGATTTTAACTTAAAACTATTCTCTAAGTTTAATCATTTCTCCACAATTATTTTTTTTTACTTTTCATACAATAGTTGTTAAATTAATTCAGCGGTATAATTTTCCTCCATTTTATCCTGGATTTAAACATATGCAGATGGTATACCTATTTCTACCATGAGGTGTCTTTTGACACCTTAAGGATTTCATAAGTTCTAATTTCTAAGGATTTTATAATTTCTAATTTTAAACAATTTTACATATAAATATCAACAGAATATTACAGCATCGTTTAAATTGTAATCAGAATAGAGAATCCCGACTTCAGTTGTAACGGAAAATACAGGAGTTGTTGCTTAACTTTGATTTTCGCTTGCTTTACACCATGTTGCATTTTAGTGTAGATCATTGCAGTCATTAGTTCTAAAAAATACAATAACACATTTTGTTCTCCAATTCTGGTAGTGAGTTCAATACATATGAATTTTTTTTTTCATTCGCGTAAAAACTGTGGTATTGAATAAGGAAAGAGTTATATTACACTG